>JBBBDQ010000410.1:2907500-3262500 GCA_037127315.1 Ascarosepion bandense | reverse complement strand
CATATATCACATAACAATCCAGCACTCTTTTCTTTGTTTCCGATGAGATTTTCCTGTCTCTCAGTACTCTGGTTAGCTTTTGAGTAATGTCATAATGCGTCTTTGGATCTCAATGTTGTACTTTTCATCTTCTGTCAGAACCTTTCCTAGATATTGAAATTTCCTTGCTTGTTTTATTTTAGTTTCTCCAACCTGTAGTTGGCATTTTGGGTTCTTTTTGCTGATGAACATACATTCGGTTTTCTTGAAGTTTATGCTCAGTCCTTTCTCCTCACTTTCTTTTTCTACCTTCTCTAGAAGATCCTGCATTTTCCTTTCTGTGTCTGCTATCAGCACCGCGTCATCCGCTTATCTTACAATTATTTCTATGAAATAAAGAATTTTATTTCATAGAATGGCTAAATATGAGTTATTTACTGATATCAAAAGTTGTTTCTATCTATTTACCTTTTCTTCTTAATTTCAATTAATATCGAATTCTTCATTTATTCATAATTTCCTTCTTTTGTTTTATATTCTTCTCCATTCACAAATTTTCTTCATATTTTTATTCTTTCTTTTTTGGGTTTTTATTTGTATATTTATTCATTTTTTCTCCCTAAATACACATACACATTCTTTCTTTCTTTCTTTTGTTTTATTACCTTCGTTTTAAGTCGGAGCTATTTTATACGGTCACGTTTGTCCATGGTCAAGATATCTCCAGACCCAATAGATGGAGTCGGATAAAACGTTCAGAGATCATTGGCCTCATGACTGGCACAAACTGATTAGATTTTGGATTCGATCTGGTAAAGGATAAAGTTTATGGGTTACTGTTTCGGTTTTATTGATAAAATTTACGTTTTTATGTTTCCCATATCAAATAATGAATTACCTCCCCTAAACCATTTTGAATACTGAATTGGCTCCCTTGTTTTATTTTAAGTTTAATTTTGAAAGCGGTCGAGTTCATTTTTTGTATTTTTTCTCTTGAGCGCGATCGAGTTCATCAATGCTTTCTTTCTTATTCTTCCATCTTTTCTAGCTTTCTATTTTTAATTTTTGTATTATCAGTCAGTTAAGTGCCATATATGATACACGCTTGGGCGATCATGTCTCGAAAGATCTTTCTGTAAGGCATGTCAGTGTGTTCGTGCAGCGTTACAATTTTTGTACGTTTTCTTGGAGTAACGTCCATCTCAGACAATAACCGTAGGACAACTAATCAGCAGTAGCGTCTGGGCGTAATAAAAATGATGCACTCATGGATGGCGCAATATTTTTCAAGGCCAAACAAATTTCATCATACACCACGAAAATACATTATTTCGATCACTGTGGTAGATTATTCTCATTCTACGACTCAATGCACTGACATATGTTTCAGTTATTTCCGTTTAACTCAAGTTTTTGTTCGCCATGACTCAGTGGAAAAAAAGCGTAGTTTGGATCCAGTAACTTCAGCCAAAAATATGTTAGTTCATTCCTAGCTACAACAGACGGTCAGTTTAGTGCCATACATGATACACGATTGGGTGATCATGTCTCGAAAGAGATATGACTGACTAGGTAGAAGATTATCCCGCAGTAGGTTGCCATTGCTTTCTGCGGTAGACTGGTTGCCAACCAAGGCTATAGAACCCAATCTGTCCTGTTATTTAAACCATAACTGGTGGGAAGAGACGGATTAATACCTTTCCCAAGGGTAATTGCGCGTAAGTGAATATAATGGATTCAACTGGAATTCGAACTCGGCTCCCCGCTTTCTCGTTCCGAGCCGATATCCACTGCACCACAACGCACATCCGTATTATCATCTGCATCTTTATTTATTTATTTACTCTTTTTCTACCATTTTTCCTACATTCTTGACTGCCTTTTGTAATTTTTCTCTTAATTCTTTGGCTTTTTCTGTGTGACTTTCAGTAAATTTTTAATAACTTACTAATATTTTTTCCTATTGTTCCCTATTATTTTACTTACCTTTTTTTTTCGAAACTCATATCCGTTTTCTCTGTCATCTTCCTTGCATAATTTTCTTCATTTTTACTTTACTTCTATCTTTCTTTCGTTAATTCGTTCACAAGTGTCGATCACTTGTATCAGTTTTCTCTATCGTTTTTTGTTACATCGTTCCGTCTTTCTTTTGTCTGTCTTTCATTCATTCTTTCTTTCTTTCATTCTTTCTTTCGTTCATTCTTTCTTTCTTTCATTCTTTCTATCGTTCATTCTTTTTTTCTTTCATTCTTTCTTTCGTTCATTCTTTCTTTCTTTCATTCTTTCTTTCGTTCATTCTTTCTTTCTTTCATTCTTTCTTTCATTTTTTCTTTCGTTCATTCTTTCTTTCGTTCATTCTTTCTTTCATTCTTTCTTTCATTCTTTCTTTCGTTCATTCTTTCTTTCGTTCATTCTTTCTTTCTTTCATTCTTTCTTTCTTTCGTTCATTCTTTCTTTCTTTCATTCTTTCTTTCGTTCATTCCTTCTTTCTTTCATTCTTTCTTTCATTTTTTCTTTCGTTCATTCTTTCTTTCGTTCATTCTGTCTTTCATTCTTTCTTTCGTTCATTCTTTCTTTCGTTCATTCTTTCTTTCTTTCATTCTACCTTCGGCACTTATCCGTTTTCACAAACATCTTCCTTACACAAATTCCTTATTTCTTTCTATCATTTGTTCTTTCTTTCTTTCACTCATCCGTTTCTCTATCATCTTCCTTACACAATTTTCTCTTTATTTTCTTTCGTTCTTTACTTGTTTTGTTGTTGTTTTCATTCTTTTTTAGAAAATTATATCCGTTTTCTCTATTACCTTCTCTTTTAAACAATTTATTTCGATCTTTCCTTATTGTGTCTTTCCAACTTTCTTTTTCTTTCTTTTTTCTTTCTTTCTTTCTTTCTTTCGTTGTATCTTCGATACAATTTACCACCTGCTTTACATAATTTCTTTCTTCTTTTTCACTTATATCGATTTTATTTAACTTTTGTACAAAATTTCTTTCTTTCTTTCTTTCTTTCTTTCTTTTTTTTATCTTCAACACATATCCCTTTTCTTTATCATCTTCCATACATAATTTCGTACTTTCTTTCTTAATATATCCTTTTTCCTTCATCCTCCTACAAAATTTTCTTCATTCATTCTTTCATTCTTTAATCGATATTTATATCCTTTTTCTCTATCATCTTCCTTACACTTTTGCCTTCTTTCTTTCTTTCTTTCTTTCACACTTTATTCTTGTTTGTCTATTATTCTTCTTACACAATTTTTTGTTTGTTTGTTTGTTTGTTTGTTTCTTTTATCTTCATCACTTCTATCCGTTTTCTCGAAATTTCGTTTTTTTTTTTTTGTTATTTCATTTATTACTTTTATTCTTTCTTCCTTTCTTTTGGTTGTTCTTTCATTCTTTCTTCGAAACTTATATTTATTTTTGTATCATCTTTGCTCTTACACAATTTTCTTTTGTTCTTTCTTTCTATTTTAATTCTTTCTTCGACATTTATATCCTTCTTCCCTATCAACTTTCTCACACAATTTCGTTAGTTCGTTCTTTCTTTCATTTTGTCTTTCTTTCTGTTTTCCTTCTTCTTTCTTTCTTTCTTTCTTTCATCTACACTTATATCCATTTCTCTTCATCTTTCTTACCATATTTTCTTCTTTCTTTCTTTCTTTCTTTTTTCGTTATTCGACATTTATATCCGTTTTTTCTAACATAATTCTCACACTATTTCCTTCTTACTTTTGTCATTTTTCTTTCGGTCTTTCCTTTTTCTACACTTATATCTGGTTTCTCTATCATTTTCATTACACAATTTCTTTCATTCTGTCTTTCCTTCCGTGTTTCTTTTTCCCTTCTTTCTTCTCTTATTTTTTATTTTCTTTTTCTTTTTTTTTCTTTCTTTATATACCGCTTTCTCTGTTATCTTCCTTAAATATTTCCTTGTTTCTTTCGTTCTTTTTCCTCTACACTTATTCTTTCGTTTCGCTATCATTTTTCTGACATACTTTCTTTTTCTTTGACACTCATATTCGTTTTCTCCACATTCTTCTTAACCTTTTCTTCTTTCTTTCTTTCTTTCTTTCTTTTTTTTTCTTTCTTTATTAAACACTTATATCCGTTTTCTCGATCATCTTTACCAAATTTCTTTCCTGTTTTTCATTCTTTCTTTGGCCTTTATATCTTTCTCACACTATTTCTTTCTTTCGGTTTTTCTTTCGTTATTTCCTTCTTTCACACTTATATTTAGTTTCTTTATCATATTTATTGAATAAGTTTTTCCTTTTTTTCTTTTTTCTTCTTCACTGATATCGTTTTCTTTATCATCTTTCTTCCCCAATTTCCTTCGTTGTTTCTTTTTTCGTGGTTTCTTTATTTGTTTGTTTGCTTGTTTATTTCTTTTTTTATATCCTCCTCCATTCATTCTCGCTTATTTATCGTCATTCTTCCTTAATTTCTTTCATTTCTTTTCCCTCATTCTTCTATTTCATATTTTGCTTTTACCTTCTTCCAGTCATCCTAACTTTCCTTTTCAATTTTTCTTCAGCCTACAATGTTCACCTCTCTTTTCCAGAATACTATCCACCGTTTTTCTCTCTCAATTTTTTTCCCTTGTCTCTTCATTCTTCCGTACAATTTTTCCACGCTTTTTCCTTCTTTCACTTGACATTAATTTTCTTAAAAATTTTTCTTCCTTCCAAACACCAACCTGGCATATTTTTTAATTCCTTCATTTTTCTTTCCGCTTCTCTTATTATTCTCATTGAGCCAGCCCAATCCTGGTCCTCCATGCCCTTTGGGTGTTCACATCTAATGAACTTTTAATGTTATATTTCGCTTGCCACCCACTAAGATTCGATATTTAAAAGTTTTAAATTTGCAGCATTTAAACACCTGCTGTTAGGACCTGAAGAACCCCGAAGAATTCGTCTCTGTGTCATTCATATGCAGCAATCATTGCATTTGCTGCAGTTTCTGTACGTCAGGGTGTTTATAAAATATTTTTTATAAACATGGCAATAACTGCTTTCTATAGAACGTGTAGGTGTAAATTTTGGCTAAAATGTTTGGATGAGTTTTGTGTTTTGAAACTTGTTGTAATGACGTATGTATCGTACTAATCATACTTAACTGTCAAGAAGAAGTTTGAAGTAAACTTACATACCTTAGGTTTGTGCAGGAATGGCAGCGTACACCGTGAGTTAAAGAAGAAATATCTTAACTCCACCAATGGAGGGAACGGATGTGCATTTTCGTCACATCGAAGTCAGCAGATATACAAAGATAGAAAGGGGCGTAAGTCAAGAATGTGTCTTTTCACCGGATCTATTTAATTTGTACAAAGGGAATATTTTGAGGACCCTAGATGTTATACCAAGATTTGTCATCGGAGGCCACAATTATATGCAATGCTGATTGCCGACACGGAAAGAAAACTAAAAGACCTCCTACAGATGGTAGCTGAAGAGAGTGACAAAAAAGGACTACAAATAAACTGCAAGAAAACCGAATGCATGGTCATCATCAAAAAGAGCAACGCACAATACCAAATACAGGTGAGGGATACTAAAATCAAGCAGGTACAAAAAATTTAAATACCTGGAATGTGTTCTAACAGAAGACGGTCGCCATTTTATTTTCTGCCATAGACTGGTTGCTAACCTAAGCTACATAACCCAATCCTGATATTCAACTCATAGCTACAGGAAGAATAGATAAATTCATACATTTCTCAAAGGTATTTACGCGTAACTGAATGCGACGAATTCACCTGGAATTCGAACTCGGCTCTCCAATAACACATTCGATATCCAAGGAGTCATAACAAACCAGCAATTAGGAATTAGTTTGCCGAGTTTCGTTCTGCAGAATCGTTGTTGGAAGTTGAATCCAGATCGGTGCGTTCATTGGACTTTATTGTTGAAGCTTTAAAGAGATTACTGAAAGCCGTCGACGACAAAGTATTCGGAAATTAGCAAAGATTTTGAACAGATCCCAATCTACCATATGACGGTACTTAGAAAAGGTAAATCAGTAAGATGGTTGTTTAGCTTTCTTTGCGGAAAGAACAAAGCAGATCGTTAATAAAAAAACAATGGAAATTATTTATAACAAAACGCGAGGAACAAAGCGTCTACATACGAATAGAAAATGAATCCAGTAAATATTTTTTTCTACTCGCCGTGTCTCTTCGGGGCGTAGGCGATTATGGCTTTCCATATTCCTCATCACCTGTAGCTCTTAACACACTCTCTCTTGTTTTTTTTTTATCCCGGTGTAGTGTTATTTTCTGGATGTGCATTGTGGTGCGATGGATATCGGCTTTGAACGCGAAATCTGATATCCGAGTTCGAATTCTAGTTGAAATTGTAGCATTCACTTAAGCGCAAATACACGTGGGAAAAGTATTAATCCGTCACTTCTATCCCCAGCACACACCCACACACACACGAACACACATATATATGTGTGTGTAAATCATAATTATATAATTGTATCATAATTATATGGTTATATTATACTCTACAATATCGATTGTTTTGAGCACTTTTTATAAAAAAATAAATGCCAGGAAACTCAAAATCGTAAAACCTTCAGTCCTCTTTACCTGGATATATATATATATATATATATATATATATATATATATATATATACGTGAGTTTGTGTTTGTGTGTATTTGGTGTGAGTATATATATATATATATATATATATATATATATAAAATGAATTACTAAATGAAAGTACGGAAATCCTGTCCAAGTGTAACCATTCCAATAAATATCCTACTAGGATCATACAATCATGGATGAAAGTGTTCCAAGTCCTTTAAGTAACTTCTCTTAACATTAAAAATTGCGCGTTCATAAAAGATCTCTGTTACGTGAGCGTTTGAAAAACCGTAAATCAAATGAAAACAGCGAATGCTTGAAACCGGAATCGCGAAATTACTTGTTTCCAAACGAATAATATTAAAATGTTCTACAATATAATTGTATTGAACATTTTTTAAAACAACTGTGTACTGGTTTAATTTAATTATGACCAAAAACTAATTGACTATATTTATATATATATATATATATATAGAGTCATCCACAGACATCTGTTTCGCAGTTCATCAGTTCGGTTAAACATCCGATTGTTTTTTACCCAGGATTGAAACGCGACGGAATTGACGTCAAACGTCGACTCTACCTCTGAGATAAGTTCGATAGGTAGAAGGAGGCAGACTTTTAGCGTGTGATATATCATGTATACACACGCCAATAGCAGAGAGCGTTTTAATTCATTACTGAATGAACGATGAGTAGAGTGACGTAAATTGATAATAAATATATGTATGAAGAGGGTATACATATGAATAGTATTATTATTCAGGTGTTAAAAAACAGTGCTAATCTACAAACAAAGTTGTATGATATATATCAATAGATAGACATATTGTCCTACGTCTATGGCACGACACGGTGTTTAATTCATCTCCTTTGGCTGACCTTTTTATTCATTTTTATTTATTTATTTTTAAAATTTCCTTATCTAAATATTACAAAATAAATTAACCATATTTTACTACCTGACGATGGTGTCTTAGCACCGAAACTTTATAAATATAAAGTTGGAGTATGCCATTATAATAATAATAATAATAATAATAATAATTACCACACACACACACACACACACACACACACACACACACACACACACACACACATATATATATATATATATGTATATTCATTTCTAAACTAAACCCGTTTCTGCCATCTGCTGTCTTCAAGCGATTTACAATAATTGATTTTACCGTTTTTTTAAGAATGGTAATGGTAAAATAAGTTATTGTAAATGGCTTGAAGACACCAGATGGTAGAAATCTGGGTTGCGTAATAAAACTCGTTTACAAATGAAAAATATTCAAAAAATATTCAATATTATAATTGTATTAAACATTTTTAATACAAATGTGTACCGGAGTAATTTAGATAAGACCAAAAATTAAGTAATTAAATACTCTCTCTCTCTCTCTCCCTCTCTCTCTCTCTCTCTCTCTCTATATATATATATATATATATATATATATATATATATATAATAATTAATAATACAATAATATTTATATACAATTAATATTTACTTGGGTAGCAACCTTTCTTTCAAACATTTTTCATTAATTACGGCCGAAAAGGAATATTTTTTTTCAGTATCTTAACATTTTGTTGAAGTTTAGAAATATACAAAAGTTGTCCAACATTTTTTTCGTCGCAACCGCTTTTAGTCATTTCTATAGCCATTTTCAAGGGTGTTTATGTCCCTGGTGTTGTTATTTTTCTTCATGTTTTGACTTACGTTGTAGCTAATTTGAACCTTGATCTACCGCAGGCTGTAATAGCGACCTACTGCAGGAATATCTTCTGACTAGTCGATAATGACAGGATCCTTCAAGCGTATATCACATATGACCCTTAACTGACTGACTGAAACTGGAAATACTTTATAAAAAAGATGCATTGAAAAAAAATTAATTTCTGAATTCTAGTTTCATATTTATGTTTTGATCGTCAACCTCGACTCCAGTCAATTTCTCACCGACGAGGTGTGGCTTCCCTTTGTCTCTTCTACAAATATTTTCACGGCTTCTGCTCCGAAGAGGTTTGCTTCCTCTGCACGAATTTGCTCGAGATACTCGACTGGCAAGTGGTCCTACCCGTTTACAGTGAAAACAATCAGTCAGTCACTTAAGTGCCATACGTGAAACACGCTTGGGCAATCATGTCTCTTTCGAGACATGACTGACTGGGCAGATGATTATCCCGCAGTAGGTTGCTATTGCTTTCTGCGGTAGATTGGTTGCCAGCCAAGGCTATAGAACCCAATCTGTCCTACTATTTAACCTATAACTGGAGGAAAGAGACGGATTAATACCTTTCCCATGGGTATTTGTGCGTAAATGAATGCAATGGATTCAACTGAAATTCGAACTCGGCTCCCCGATTTCTCGCTCCGAGCATCCACTGCACCACAACGCACATCCTCCTGTTGACTACAAATAGTGTAAATATTATCTCATCTCAGAATTATATATATATATATATATATATATATATATATATATATATATTGTAATGGTTGTTATAATGATTTATAAATTCATAGTAACACTACACAAAAATTTTCCCGTTTCGAAGCTGCTACGTGCGCTTCTCATCGGGTGATAAGTTGAAATGAAAATTAAATGCTGAAAACGGTTTATTTATGGTGATATGATGTTTTTACATTACAATATAATGCTCTACGTTGTATCGAGCACTCTTTATAAAAGTAAATGCATGAATAGAAGTAAAAAAAAAAGTGTTCTGCAACTTTGTTACAATATATATATATATATATATATATATATATATATATATATATATATATTAACTATAGCAACAACAATACCAATAGTAAAACTAGTATTAATCAAGCTATAATTTAATTCGTCTTGTATAACCTACCGAGCACAAACTCAGAGGGAAAATAAGGGGAAGCAAAAAAAGAAACAAACGAAGTACATGAACAAAAAGTCAAGCACTCGTAAGAAAAAATCCCCAAGACGAAAACCCTAACACTAAAGCGCTCAATATATATATATATATATGCGCGTTTAGCGGGTATGTTTCCTTTGTCTCATTCATTATTGAAACCTGCTAACTAAATGCGTAACCTTTACGTAATCAGGTTTACATTTGACATACGGGAAAGTTTTCAGGATTTTGGCAAGAATTAGTGACCAAAATTTGGCATCGAATTTCACAAATGTGGAAACACGAATTTCAGTTGTACGTTGAATAATAATAATCACGTCTTTTCGCTCGTTCAAAGAAACTTTTCCAAACAAACTTGATTTTTGTTTCTAGGGGGATTCTTTTGCTTTGTCTTTTATCTCTCATCCCAACAGAATTTTGCAAAAATCAATCAACTTCAAATCGTGATTTCGCCGTTACAGCTTTCACTCATGATATTTAAGACGTAATGGAAATTTCTTTTTGTTTGTCTTTTTATTTTTTATTTTTCGCTTTTTATTTCATCGGTGCGTATCTTGAAATGTGATGATCCTGTATTGTATATTTACACACATGCACACACCCACACCCACACACATTTATTATTAAAACACACACCGATATATATATATATATATATATATATATATATATATATATATATCCAGGGATATTATTAACAAGTTTAAACAGCACGACACCTTGCGTGTAGAATTTACGATAATACAGATTTTAAATTAATAGCCAACAAAATAAATAACGAAAAAATAACGCTGAGATATCGATGCTAAAATAAAATTTCAAATCAGATACAATTTTTGTTGAAACTGATACGTGGGCGATTCCCTGCCGGCAAACTTTGTCAGTGTACCAGCCTAGTTTGAAGTTTATTTTATCTGTGGGTATCTTGAAATAAGATGATTTAAAACATTATTTATTTACTTTCACACACACACACACACACACACACACACACACACACACACACACACACGAATGCATATATCTATTATTAATATTATCGCGTTATACACATAAATACCCACACACATTCACACACACTCACACACATATATATATATATATATATATATATATATATATAGTGTAGAGTTGGGATAATGTTTAGTGACAAGATTGTTGTTTTTTAAACCGCATCGCAAACTTAAGAACTGCGTTTATTATTTTTGGTAACTATTGCCGTTGCCAAGCGGAGTTTTATGTCAACACAAAATAAAATCGTCGGTGATGGTGGATTTTATAATATTTCAGTTTAAACAACCTCTCTGAAGATGGCTCATGTGAGCTTAGAAGAAAACCAATAAATAATTATCCAAATGTTGGAGAACTTTTGTCTTTATTTTCAGCTGAAATTAAAGCAAAAATACGACGTTTAGACCGGCTCATGATTAAACATAATAGACATTCATTGTCTCTTATATTTAACAATATATATATATATATATATATATATATATCAAGTGAATCTGTTATAGAGGCACACACTGGAGAAAGAGGCCTAAACTATATATATATTATACATATGTATATTGTAAATAACATCGCGAGACACACACACACACACACACACACACACACACACACACACACACACACACATATATATATATATATATATATATATATATATATATATATTCTCACCGTTAGCACGACGGTGTTATCCATGCCCAACACAATCATCAGGTGCTGATTTAAGACAGAGCGATAAAAACTTTGAATCTTTGTATATATACTAGACTATAGCGATTGAAGAACAGTCCATTTTATTTACGGGCCTTCAAAACAAATTGTATTTAAAATAAACATAATTTTAGAAAAAACAAAACAAAAAATGCACACATCCACACAATGTATAACTTTAAGTTGCAAAGCTAGAATCTTAAATTGAATATAAATATACACATATAAGTAACTATAAACACAAAGCAAAGTTACTCACAAATGTCATTGCACATCTAGACATGTAATATATATATATATATATATATATATATATATATATATATATATATATATATATATATTCCGCGATATTATTAACAGGTTTAAACAGCACGACATCTTGCGTGTAAAATTTACCATGATGCAGATTTTAAATTACTAGCCTATAAAATAATCGACAAAAACGCTGACAAACTGATGCGCAGAAATATTGATGTGAAAATAAAATCACATGGTTTTTTTGTTGCAAAAAATACGTGTGTATTTCCTGTCGGCAAACTTTTTCAGTGTGCAAGCAGAGTTTGAAACCGGGAAATATTTTCAATACTAGCGCATTGAAAGGTTCTTTCTTTAAGATAGTGTTTGGAAAGAAATTCTCTCCCATATTATTTTTCTTTATACCAGAGTATTGAACGCGCATCATCCTGGTGTCAGTTTAAACTGAATATTTCTTTTGCAACTACTTCTTGATTGAACTTCGTTGTTCGCATTGAAAAAACAGAACTTTTCCAAGATATTTTACAGAAAAATTAAACTTCTAAAACATTATATAATCCTTTCTATTATAATAATGAGTGTTGTGTACTTATTTATTTTGATATGTGTTACGTAAAACCAATATTATATATCAATTCTAATGTCCATTGAGAGAATGTATCTCCGACAAACCCCCCCCCCCCCAAAAAAAAAAATCAAAAAAGAAAAAGCTAAATACAAAAACAAAAAAACGAAAACAAAAAACACAAATATATATGTTGGATTTACAACTACATTAACAGACGTCTTATATTACACATGTTTGACCAGTCGTCCATTTCTAGACATCTGCAACAACATTCCTGTCTACGCTCACAATATAAAAAATAATGATCGATAAATCAATTATCCTACACCAAGAAAACTACGAAAGCAAGCTACAGATTCTCGAGGCGTTATTCATTAAAAAACTTGAGCCATCAATTAATAGAATCAACTATGAATACTGTAGTAATGTTTTAAAATGTTTGTCAAAAGAACAGTTTTTTCATGTTTTGGTTATGACATTACAACATCTGAAAAATTCCATTTTGGATAATTTTTACGCTCTAATGAACGTTAAGCAATATGTCAACCGTTATATTTGAAGCAACAAGAAAATTTACAGTCATTTTTAGCAACACAGTTTTGCGGTTATTTTTTATTAGCACAACTCACGCCCCTGAAGATGATAAATAAATAGTACAATAAAATACATTTATTAACCTATAAGTAACAAGAACCCTTAAGAAAAATTTAGGTTGAAAATACAAAAATATTATTTTTAAATTACAATATCAAAGGCACCTCGTTATACGAGAGGCACTATATATCAAATAATTTTCATCTTCCATCAACCTTACACTATTTAACAGTAGAAATGGAGTTTTAAATTTTTTTTTAATTTGACAGGCGCTCACATGATGCCCGCCGAGTGCATCACGTGATAGCTTTAAAGAACTCTCTTTAAAAAAAAAAAGACACTAAAACGAAAAATTACATTACAGTCAAACATGAAGACATAATCACAACATGGGAAAATAACATCCCTGAAAATGGCCCGTGAATCGCTTGGAAAGTGGAAAATTATGGAACATTTTTACATTTCTTATCTCCAGCAAAAAGGAAACATGTAAGAATACTGGAGAAATAAAAAAAAATTAATAAACAAGTCTTTGTAGGTTGTTTTTAACTAATCATGTTTAAATGAAAGACTGCTGCCCAAATATATATATATATATATATATATATATATATATATATAAGTAATGATTAACAATGGAAGTATAGTTGACAGTGAAATATTTATTTAAAAAATGCCCAATGCAAAAATTAAGGATAAATATATGGCATTTATTATTCTCATAATAATAGTAGCATACTGCAACTCAATAGCTATAAAGTTTCGGTGTTAAAACACCATCATCAGGTAGTAAAATATGGTTAATTTATTTGGTAATAGATATAGATAACGAGATTTAAAAATAATAAATAAAACCAATAAAATATTTGTCACATTATTTATATCCTTTATATTGGTTTTGATTGTTTTTATATTTACTTTATTTTATTTGATATTTTTCAACGTTTCATTTTTTAAATTTTTTGCTCGTCTTTCCCTTTTCTTTCTTTTCTCTCTTGTCTCTTTTCTCTTCTTTCTTCTTTTCCCCTATTTATTTTTCCTTCATCTGTTTCTCTTTTTCCGGTTTAAAATTTTTGACATGTCTGGCTTTCAGTGGCAAAACATTGAAACCCCGCTGTCTATGAGTCGTACACACACCATTCTTTTCACACCACACTTAAGTCGTTTTATTGGGTGACTTCTTTATTCTTATGTTTTTACTTACTTTTTTATTTTTATTTTATATTTTATTTTTTAAATATCCTCATCTATATATATTACCAAATAAAGTAATCATATTTTACTGTCTGATGATGGTGTTTATTACCGAATCTTTATAGCTATTGAGTTGCAGGATGCAATAATAATAATAATAATAATAATAATAATAATAATAATAATAATAATTACCATATATATATATATATATATATATATATATATATATATGTATATATATATATATTATGACAATCACGAATCTTATGACTTTTCAGAGTACAGCTGCATTAAAAGTGATGTGCCTTGGGCAAGATAGCGTGACGTAGCCCAACGAGCTTCAAGTTAGATTTGAATTCAGAAGTTTTTTTCCTTCTAGACCGGTTACCACTCAAGTCTATAGAACTTAGTACGCCCTGCTATTTTACCCGTAACTTAGTAGAGATGGACTCATACTTTTCCCAGATGTATTAGCAATTAAAGTATGTTATATTTACGGGTAAAAGTTGTCACCTGCCTAGGTACTGACGAGGTTCGACATTGCTTAACTTTACGGAAATCGGTGCTTCCATGTGATGCGTCCACAAAGTCTCCCATGGCGTTTAAGAAAAGTAACTTAGTGTTATAAAATTTCAGTCTCCAAATGATGGAAACCTCTGTCCTTGTACCTTACAGTGAAAATCGGTATTTACTAGGGACATGCGTTTTATATGCTTGTACACACGATTGTAAAAATAAACTAAACTTGAAGATGCTTATTGAAAAAAAATTATATTTCTCACGCAAAAAATAATGCAAAGAATATAAATATCAGTTTTCACATAAAACTCGCAGTTATCATTCATTGAAAGAAAACAATATTACCAAGACACCACAAATTCTTAGCGAAACGCAACATATTTATTCTTTATAACTGTATCGTGGTGGAAAAACTCTTCAAAGATGTTATTTGGGATGCGCACACGATATCTGGCAAAGAATTCTTGAAGAGAAAATGAGAATATGAAAGGTTTATTCATGATGTTTTGAATTACAGCAGGGGAAGTGCAATATTTGTAAAAAAAAAAAAAAGAAACTAACACTAAAAAAATATTTGAATATATTAGTAACCTTAAGATTGCATGAAGATGCCTGTAGAATTTGTTTATAGAGAAAATCAGTATACAATCCTACAATTGACACGATCACCGCAACAGACACTATTAAGTTAGGATTATCGCTACAAAAAAAGACAAAAAAAGAAGATAAAACAGAATATGAAAACAGAGATCGAATGATGGTTAAGACCGCTTTGGTTGATTTATCACTAATGACCTTGGAAAAAAAAAAACATCGAATCATGTATCTCCGGAGATGGAGGATACTTCAACTCTCTCTGAAGAAGATCGAACGCTAGAAAAAATAAAACAGAAACACTATATCCTCGTTTCGGCCGACATTAATATAGAAATCAAAATGAATAACCAATTTTTAACGTAGAAGAAATTTCGTCTCGTATTTCTTATAAGACACAACTGTGTAAAACAATCAACAGTTAGTCAATGTTAAATACACCTAATGACATACACAATCAAAAAACAGAACGAACGTTTCATAGGGCTATATTAATACAAAACGCTGTTAACGATAAGCACAATGTGAATAAGTTTTTCTCTTTCTTTCATTCGTAGACCTTTTAAAATAACCATCACTTCCTGCGATTCTTTATATAAAACAACACCGTGATGTAATACAAATATCTTCCAAATATGACATAACACTTCTGTATTTACACTATTTATTTTAGAACTATTGTTCTCATATTTATTGTCGTTGTCGTAAGATTTGGTCGTTTTGGCTTTCGGCCTTCATCAGGTGTATATCTATATGGGGATTCTGATTTAAACTCTTTATTTAATCTAGGGCAGTAGACTGTTCTCGTCCCACTGCCTATGTTGAGAGATTTTTTATAATCAAGTCACTGCAAGCAAGGCGATAAAGCCACTACGATATAAGAAACTACAGAGATTAAGAGAATATGCGGAAACTACTATTAAGGAGAGATAACAAAACAAAGAATTAAAGAAAAAGAAGATGACAACTGACATTGCGTTTAAACTTAAGATCAAAGTTGACTGGGAGGCAAGTAACCAGAAGAGAGCTCCACAAGTTACCAATCAGTCAGTCAGTTAAGTACCATACGTGATACACGCTTGGGCGATCATGTCTCGAAAGAGACATGACTGACTGGGCAGAAGATTATCCCGCAGTAGGTTGCCATTGCATTCAGCGGTAGACTGGTTGCCGACCAAGACTATAGAACCCAATCTGTCCTGTTATTTAACCCATAACTGGAAGGAATAGACGGATTAATACCTTTCCCAAGGGTATTTGCGCGTAAGTGAATGCAATGAATTCGGTTGGAATTCGAACTCGGCTCCCCGATTTCTCGTTCCGAGCCGATACCCAAAGCTCCACAACGCACATGAAATTGTTAGCATAGAACTTATGATTACATTTAGCCAATTAAAATGTAAAATGATGAGACCTTGTCGCCAATCTAGCACTGCGCATAATTTCATAAAGTGTAAGCATTAAAGAGGAACGTTTACCATGAAAATATTTATAGTAAAGCAAAAGGGATCTAGATTACGGCAGTGGGAAAGGGACGGAAGCCGAGATGCCAGGTCAGGAGCAATAACATTGCAGATTTTTCATGTGATTTTCTCAAGAATTTCGAAATCTATAGTAGAAGCACCAAACCAGATGTGGCAGCAATATTCAAAGCAAGGACGAATGGTAGACTTATGAATATGTAAAATAGATTCTGCGGAGAAAAAAGAAAATATCGAGCACAAGCTAGAGAACCAGCTTTAATAGCTGAAGATGATTCAATATAATATTTTCACTTCATGCCAGCCCGAAAAGGCGCAACGAATCACTCAACTGAAACAATGTAGCTTCACGGATATAGACTATAGGGACACCTGAAGTAATAGATAGATAGATAGATAGATAGATAGATAGATAGATAGATAGATATAGAACAGACCAAAATTAATTCAAGAGATAGATGGATGGATACATAGATACAGAAGAGAAAGAAAGAAAGAAAGAAAGAAAGAAAGAAAGAAAGCGAGAGAAAATGGGGATCGTCTAGTTTTGTTAATATTGCTCGGGTATTGTTCAAATACTTATTGTCTGACACAGGGATTTTGCTCACAATTAATATTTCACGAAATTCCTGAATCAATGAATTATCCTTTAGGCTACTGTCTCGGAGAACTTCAGTATTTATTGCAAAATTTGAAGCAGTCTTGTTTATTATAGTTTACGAAATAATCCTCTTCATTATAATAAAGAGTGTTATATATATATGTTAATAAATATTGACCTACGTCGATTTATTAATATAATATAGATCTATTCATATATTGAACAATGTTTATTAACACCTGAATAATAATACTATGCATACGTGAACACTCAAATGTATATTTATTAATATATGTCACTATATATATATATATATATATATATATATATGTCACTATATATATATATATATATATATATATGTCACTATATATATATATATATATATATATATATATATAATATATATATATATATATATATATATAATCATTCTGTTGCGCTCAGTGGGGGGTTGAATTTATTCTGATATCTTAGTGGAGAATACTCAATGACAGGTACATCAATTTATATGTTGCTGTCATTTTAGACACCACTGGCCCATTCTTATATATATATATATATATATATATATATATATATATATATATATATATATATAAGAGACAATGAATGTCTATTATGGTTAATCATGAGCTTTTCTAAACGTCGTATATTGGCTTTAATTTCAGTTGAAAATAATGACAAAAATTCTCCAACATTTGGATAATTTTTTATTAATTTGGTTCTAAGCTTTCGGTTCACATGAGCCATCTTCAGAGAGGTCACCAAGACGGTAACAATAACATCCACCATCCACCGACGATTTTATTTTGTGTTGACATAAAACTCCACTAGGCAACGCCAATAGTTACCAAAAATAACAAACGCAGTTCTCAAATTTGCAATGCGGTTCTATGACGTCACACCGCGTGATAGCGCGAAATGATAACAGAACAATGTATTCAAATGCAACGTAACGTGTTGCTACGTGTTACAAAAAACTCATTTGTCTCTTCCTGATATTAAGTATGATTTTTATTCTCGTTTGCTTTCTCTCTAACACATCTTTGCTCACGTGCTCAGTCCATGTTATCCTCAGCATCCTTCTGTAAAACCACATTTCTGCTGCCTGAAACCTCTTCTTCATCCTTGATGAGATCGTCCAACATTCACTTCCATGCAGAAGGACAGATATCACATAAAATTCAACACTCTTTTTTTTTTTGTTTGTTTGTTTCCGATTAGATTTTCCTGTTTCTCTGGTAAGCTTCTGAAATGCGTCCTTGGCCATGCCCTTGTATCTTCGGATCTCAGTGTCACTCTTTCCATCCTCTTTCAGAACATTTCCCAGGTATTTAAATTTTTTATTTGTTTAATTTTAGTTTGTCCGACCTCTTTTTGCTGATGACCATACATTCAGTTTTCTTGAAGTTTATGTTCAGTTCTTTCTTCTCAATGTAAATAACGATAAACATATGATTTAATAAAATGCAATTGTTTTTGTTTTATTTTTTTGAAGAATAAAATTGAGAAACAAATGTGAAAAAATATTTATGAGTCAACCTAATAGAATAAAAAATAATGTGGCCTTGCACCTTAGCTAAACGTAACTGAGAAAATAATTAAAGAATTGCCCCAGAATAAAAAAAAACGAACTAAATCATTGGGTATTCCTCTTTATATTTGTTTGCTTCTAATAAACTTTTAACGAAACAGTTAATTGAATATAAAACTAGAAATTCGCTCACATCGCATAAGAAAGTGGAATAAGTGAAAATCAATTGAATAAATATATAACAAGTTATTTTTCTAAGCAATTAAATTTGCCACTTTCGAAATAGAAACAAAGATTTTGATTTCTTAAATATAGATGAGGCATTATAGATGGGAATTAGTGTTGAAACGCTTATACAGGGATTTCCAAAAGAACATTCACACTTTATTCGATCAAATCACAAGACAGTTCCTTGATTGTATTAAAAAAAGATCTAGATTAAAATAAACGAATTTCAAAACGCTGTGAAAAATAAATTTATGACAGAGACATTATTCGTTTTGTTTCAATTAATTTGCACCAGGGTGTACTTTCCTTAGCTTTTCGAAGGCATTTCCGCTAATTCAATGCGCGTTCTGATTTCGGTGTAGCATTTCACATCTGTTAAAAGACTAAAATCTATTAATGGATATTTAAAAATAATGCTATTTGTAATTGTTATGGGACGTACCCTTTTTCTATGATATGACTCGAGTATACATATACTTCTGCCATAGTGAGATACGTCAGAGCAGTAGAGAGTTATCGGAGAGTACCGGGACTGATCCGTAAGTTACCGAGAGATACCGAAGTTACCCAGAGAATACCGCATCAAAAGTCAGAATAGCTCTGAGCTCCACTCAGCTAGAATATTACACGGATATATAATATTTCCACGGCTTCATTTCAAAGACTTGTATAAATTTATTCTTTACTAATAGCATTGGATTTAATAACCTGCGTTCAAGTTTGTATATTACGTTCAATATAACCTACTTTCTATCTCAAATATCTGTTTTGTTGTTTATTATTTTTGTGTGGTTCCTCACCCGGATCCACAACAGTAATCTTAAGAGTCACGTGAAATCATCTACTGGCTACAAGTTGTATACCTCAACATTACACCTTTTTCTGTCAGTTTATCTATAATTTTCCATATAGTATTGTTGAATAACTAGTATTCATTTAGAGAAGAGGCACGATGGTGTAATGGATTCAGGAATTGACGAGCCGAGTTCGAATTCCAGTCGAATCCATTAAATTCACTTAAGTGTTAATAACTTTGAGAAAGGTATGAATCCATTTTTCTCCCCATCATCTATGGGTAAATAGTAGGACAAACTGGGTTCCATAGCCTTGGATGGCAACCGGCCTAGGAGAAAGAAAATGCTGAATTCAAATTAGCCTGGAGCGGATGAGATCTGTCAGGCTGTCGTGCTCAAAGAACACCCGTTCTACCGCTTCTGTAGTACATGTGGGGTCCATACGACTCCAACTCTTAAAAAATCATTTAGGTTTTGAGAATTTGCGATAAGTATTTTCATTAATGCCATAATCTGTTGATTAATTTTTTTGTTTATCTGCTGGAATTTATATATAAAACATTATCAAAGTTGTAATGTTCAAGCAGGTTTGCAAGCCATAATAAAAACATCAAAACTACTAAAAAAGCATATAAACATTATCAGATTTGTAATGTTCAAGTTTAACGATTTCACATTTAGTCTTAGATATTCTGACACCAATGATCGAATTTTCTTTTTTATTAATTTTTCCTTTGAAATTCTAAGAAGTGATTCCATTTCAGGGTAAACCTTTTGGTTTGCTCTCTCCTCTCCCTGTCTCTGTCTTTTTTTTTCTCTCTCTCTCCATATATATATATTGGGTATAATGTCTTCAGACAAGGAAGCTTCTCTCCATCTGAATAATACCAAATCAACAAACGTGATGTAAAATTCACCAAGCTGAACTTTAAGTTTCGCTCAACTCAATAAATATTCAGAATAAAATAGATTTAAGTCTTTGATTGAAAGGGCCAAGCGAGTACCCCTGAAAGCAATATAGTGCGCCTGCTCGGCCTTGCCCTATCTTCCGACCTCAAGTGGAATCATTACATTGAATCAATAGCTAAATCCATATGCGTTGTAGTGCAGTGGATATCGACTCGGAACGACAAATCGGGGAGCTGAGTTCGAATTCCAGTTGAATTCATGGCATTCACTTGCGCACAAATATCCTTGGGAAAGGTATTAATCCATCTCTTCCCTCCAGTTATGGGTTAAATAATAGGACAGATTGGGTTCTATAGTCTTGGCTGGCAACCAATCTACCGCTGAAAGCAATGGCAACCTACTGCGGGATAATCTTCTGCCGAGTCAGTGATGTCTCTTTCTAGACATAATCGCCCAAAACGTGTATCACGTATGGCACTTAACTGACTGACTGCTCGGAAGTTAGGGTCACTGTGTCGGGCCAGGAAGTTTTGTTTTTATGCCTGAATCCATCTTTCATATGTACAAATCAAACATCCGTCCGTGCATAGAATAATGCTATCATATATGGTCAGGCGCCCCTGGTGTTCATCTCAGTGTTCTCGACAGACTCCAAAGGAGAATCTGTAACGTGATAGGTCCCAACTTGGCAGCTCGACTCCAGCCACTTTCTCACCGGCGGGATATGCCTTCCTTTTGTCTATTCTACAAATATTTTCGTGGCTTCTGCTACGACGAACTTAAATCACTGTTAGCATGAACGGCGTAAAGGGGAAAACTTTCTCAAAATTGATCCCTCGCCCGGAATGGAACGATAAGAGTGACAGGTGTCACCGGACCGTTATCCTACAACTGTTCGCGCAGAAGAAAAATAATTCTTGGAACGTGAAACGTCAGAACAATAAACAACTGTGGATGGCTGGAAAACGTGAAGCAGGAGATGACGAGATTAAACATAAACATTTTACGTATATGTGAAAGAAGGTGGCTTCATCAGTGACGACAAAAGAATTATATACGCAGCAGGCGAAAAGAATAAAAAAGTAGCCGGTATGATACAGGATAATGACACAAAAAAATCCAGATATCTGAAAGAATTCTGGTGGTTAAACTTTTATGGAGGCCCCTCAATATATCGGTAATAGTGAATCCACCGAAAACATAAAGTACAGAAGAAGAAATCGAATCTTTCTACTTCATGCTAGACAACGCCAAGGTCCAGTGCAAGTCAGAATAAATCAGAATTATCATGGAAGATCTGAACGCCAAAGTTAGCCAAGACAGTGAAGGTGAAACGTTCGGCAATTTCAGATTAGGACAATGTAATGACCGCGGTGAGAAATATGTCCAGTTGTGCACTAATAACCGACACCTGGTTCCAAGAGCACCCAAGACGACTACGGACATGAAGAAGTCCAGGAGGAGACAGTAAGAAGCAAATAGATTATATAACTGTCAATAATAGGTTGAGAAACGCTGTCCTTCACTGCAAAACTTACCGAAGTGCTGACTGCGTAACCCTAAACAGCTGCCAGGTTTATCGGGGTTTAGGGATTTTTTTTTATAATCGTATCGTCACAAGCAAGGAGAGACATGAAATAGCTTCAAAGATCCGACAATGTTTCCAGAAATGGTCATATCGGCTGAGGAAATATCTAATACGTTCTGTCATGTGTATCTTTAAAACAATCAAATCATGCCAAAAATGGAATACTTAATGTGTTGTGGTGTTTTTAATATCAACTAGAAATGAGAAATCAGAGAGCCAAGTTCGAATTCCAGTTGAGTTTGTTAGATTCGCTTACCTGAAAATTCCAGCTCTTCTTCCTCTAACTATAGGTTTAATAGCAGGATAAACTGACTTCCATAGTCTTTGTTGGCAACTAAGTCTACCGCAGAATAAAAAATAACAACCAACAGCGGAGAAATCCTCTGATTAGTCATGGATTGAAAGAGACACAGTCGTTCATGCGTGTATCACGTATAGCACTTAACTGACAGACTGATACCATATTTGAGCTGGAGCTACACAATCCTCACTTCCCAACCTTAGTAGAATATAAAATTGGTTATACAGTTTTGTAGGTATGGAAGATAATATATATATTTTTACTCCACAATCTCTTTCCCACAGATGCAATGTCGTGAACCATTCTTTATTCCATTTTCATGTTCAGAAGTGCATCCTATTATAGTTTTGCTATTTCAGAACTTTACTGTTATTGCCATGGAGTCGAATCATCTTTATTTCTTCTGCGTTCAAAATATAAGAACGTAATTGCGTTTTTTTTTCCCAATAACTGACACTTTCTGAAATAGACTCTCAAGTGAGTGCTTCACATATAAATCTTTAAAGTTGATTTCTACAAGCCAAGGTGTAGTTATTGGAAAAAAAAATCTATCCTCCTTATTCTCATAATCTCCAGTTTCAATCATGGATACTTCCTCGAACGCAACAGTATTAAGCTCTTCATTGCGTTGTGGTACAGTGGATATCGGCTCGGAACGAGAAATCGGGGAGCCGAGTTCGAATTCCAGTTGAATCCATTGTATTCACTTACGCGCAAATACCCTTGGGAAAGGTATTAATCCGTCTATTCCTTCCAGTTATGGGTTAAATAGCAGGACAGATTGGGTTCTATAACCTTGGTCGGCAACCAGTCTACCGCAGAAAGCAATGGCAACCTACTGCGGAAAAATCTTCTGCCCAGTCAGTCATGTCTCCTTCGAGACATGATCGCCAAAGCGTGTATCACGTATGGCACTTAACTGACTGATCCACACCTATCCTCTATATCCACACAATTTTCCTAACATATCACGTAACTCATTCAGTAACTCTCTATTTGGAGTGGTCCGGAAGCCTTAAATTGTGTGCTGTTTAGTAGTATAATTTAAAGTGTTTTGTATTATTTTTCCAGAAGACGAGAATTATAATAGAAACGTTATTTTCTTACGGCGATGGTCGTTTAAAATTTAAATAAATCAAAATAAAAAAATAGACAAAATAATAATAAATTCAATATAAATTCCCTTATTCTTCGAATCTTTATTGTTTTTTTTCTTCTGTTTTAGCTTTAGTGCCAGAAATCGTTCTGGTTTTGATTGTCGACAAATTTTGAGACAAATCATCGGAAGCCATATTTGGTATGTTGGTAAACACCGTACACTCGTCTTCACGAGCCTAATTAATCGACTACAATTATAAAGACCAAATAAAATAATGATTTTTAGGGGCAGAATCTTTAAATGAATTCTTACAAAATTACGTTTAAGTAGAAAGAATTATACGAAGTCCTAAAATATTGTTCCCCTCTCCAAAATTGATACTGAGACATGAAATAGCTTAGGGATGAAATAAATTTTGTTAAGCGAAACAAAATTCTAAGGAATCGAGCCTGCAGACGTGAAGAAGGGGGAAAAAAAGAATCAATGGAAGATGGAAACACTTCGTGAGTTTGAGAAAGAAAGAAAGATGGACATGGAACAAGTGCAGACGAACGGTGGGATATCGAGAAGTTTGATATGAAAAATAACTTCGGCAGAACTCGCAATTCGCTTTGCAAAATGTTCGGATGATTTGTAAATCCGAGAAAAAAAACAATCTTTTTCTTTTTCTTCTTCACTGCCTTCTTCCAATCGTTTCTTCTTCTTCTTCTTCTTCTTCTTCTTCTTCTTCTTCTTCTTCTCCACTGCCTACTTTCTTCTTCTTCTTCTTCTTCTTCACTGCCTACTTTCTGCTTCTTCTTCTTCTTCTTCTTCTTCTTCTTCTTCTCCACTGCCTACTTTCTTCTTCTTCTTCTTCTTCTTCTTCTTCTTCTTCTTCTTCTTCTTCTTCTCCTACTGCCTCTTTCTTCTTCTTCTTCTTCTTCTTCTTCTATCCTTTAAAGCTTTTAGTAAAATTTTTTTTCCCTATCCCTTCAACTTCCTGCTCTTTACTATATGTGGTGACACAGGCAAAGTCGACGACATATTTTGCATAGAGTCCAGCGACTATTAAATAAGTCAGTTGTTACTCCTTAAATTGAAATGACGTACAGAATAGATCCTTATCACTTACCTCTGCTCTTTATTGACAGCTTAATTAACAGTGTCTGTCTTTCCTTAGACGGTCGATAAAGTAATTTGAAATTCTAGGTGACATACTCAAAGACATCACAACAATATACTTGTTAGGTTGGTTGGTTGCTTGATTCCCTCGGCGCCTATTGCTTCATATATATCCTGTGAGTGTCAGGTTTTACAAACCTTCTCTAATCATTTTATATATTTTTTATCATTTTAATCCTAGCAAGGCGATAATGATACCAGGTGTGATGTGGTCAATATGAATGAAACGGAATACAGAAAAAGAATAGATAGATAGATAGATAGATAGATAGATAGATAGATAGATATTTAAGAAAGCGATCTAATTATTTAAGATAGATTTTTAAGAAAGTGACAGGTGTTTTAGATAGATTTGTATGTACATAGTAAGGTAGATAAATAGGTAAATATTTAAGAACGTTACCTATTTAAGATAGTTATTAAAGAAAGTGAGATGTATTTAAGATAGATAGATAGATAGATAGATAATGAATATACTTAGATAGATAGATAGATAGATAGATAGATAGATAGATAGATAGAATATATAACTTAGATAGATAGATAGATAGATAGATAGATAGATAGATAGATAGATAGATAATGAATATACTTAGATAGATAGATAGATAGATAGATAGATAGATAGATAGATAGATAGATAGGTGAACCATTTATTTAAGACAGATATTCAAGAAAGTGATATGTATGTTTATTTAAAAAAGAAAGAAGATATAATTATACAGAGAAAGATATTTATGAATGTGACATCTTTATGTAAGAAAGAAATATAGATAGAAGTACAAATAGATATTAATAAATATAGATATTTAACAAAGTGACCTATTGATCTAAGAAAGATCGATCTATCTATCTATAAGATAATATTTTTATGTAAGAAAGAAACAATGACATAGGTTTTGAAGAAGGTGAGTGTTGTTTCTTACTGATCTTACGAACCCAAACTCCTTGGTAGCGCTTAGAGAGACTTCTCTGATCAACAGTCGTGTATAACAAGGGTATTCGTTTTAACATGTTGCACATGGGTCGGTGTCCCTTCATGTACGTCTGGTAGAACCCAGATTTCTGATAAGTCATGCAAGATAGATCTCCACGTTGTTATCAACGTCATTTTCGGTAATGGCTTTAGGACATGTTTTCAACTATACTCTGGTTGGTTTGTATTAGCACTGACGACAGAAAATTGACAATTACGGCTTTCTTTTGTCTCTCTCCTCAAAACGAATCTCATGGAAAAACATACAAAGAAATACAACTAAACCAGTAAACAAAAAGTCAACTACAGCCTTTTTTACCTTCCTCAGCCTTTCTTTTCACCCCTCAGCTTTACCCAACTCAGCATTACCTCCCTCAGCCTTTCTTAATCCCCTCAGTCATTCACTAATATTCGTAGTATCCGTTCCAACTTCTGCAGCATGGTAACTTTCCTCCTGAAACTGTCACCAGATATCATTAAACTCTGTGAATTTACATCCGCGATAAGATTCCGAATGCAAGAATGCCGAATGCGATAATATTCTCTCTCTCGATGCGCCACATTATTTTATGCGTTTCGGTCTTTTGTTACTGAGTTAATAAATTTGGTGCACTGTGTCATGCTAAAAGACATTTTTTCTCTTCAGAAACTATCTTACATATTTTAAGTTTTACCATTCGTCCTTACCTTGAATATAGCTGTCACATCTGGTCTGGGGCTCTTGTTATGTATTGGATAAAATCTAACGAAGAATCTGCAATTTTACTGGCCCTGACCTGGTATCTCAGTTTGTATTATACCGTATGGTACCTTCTTTCTACATTTTCTATAAATTATTTCATGGTAAAAATACTGATGAAATTTTGGTTGTACGAATGTAAACTCAGTACTAACATGATAATTAGGTCTAATCGTTTCACAGCTAAAATGGTTAGATGTAACCGTAAGTTTTATGCATTATAAATACATTATAAATGTTTCTTCCTTCGCACTGCTCACTAGTGGAACTCCCTTCTCGCTTCTTACATTCTAGTCAACTTTGATTTTCAAAAATTTAAATGCAATGAGAATCGTTATATTCTGTCTTCCTAATTCTTGTTCTTTTATTGTCCTCTATAATATAAGTTTTTCTCATATTCTTTAAAATCAGTAGCATCTTGCGTCTTAGTGGCGTTATTACCTTGCTTGGGTTGAAAGTATTAAAAAAGAAAAAAAGAGAGCTTTTCTTGAGCCCGAAAAAAAAAAAAGGAATGTAAAGGCGTGAGGTTTGGAGAGCATACTGGTTACTCAATCCAACCGCAGTGCCCAATCCATTCTCCGGGAACGGGGCTCCGCGCTAGAATCATTTACAACTGAGAAGTGAGTTCGATCCTCACTGTGTGTTTCATACTATCGGGCTTATGCCACATTTAAGCTGCGCTTAGAAAATCACCATTCTCCGGGAACATGTCCTCAAGCCATTAACGAACATGACGTCGATAACAACGTGAGGATCTATCTTGACGGCATGACTTTTCAGAAATTTGGGTTCTACTTTTAACTACCCCTGTATATTGTTGCTCTGATCGAGATAATACCGTGGTGATATTGTCAGGAGAAGTTTTAGGATTGTATCAATCTGATTGTGCGTAAAATGAGGTGGACAGTATTTCGAGATTCATTTATCGGACACCGGGCGCCTTCTAATCGATAAATGTCAGCCTGCAAAGCAAACGACCTTGAATGAGCACGGGGACGGAACTAGCAGCCTGGTGACTTTGCCGAGCTGTTCCTCGCACGATAAGAGCTAGAGAAACTAGTGCTTTTTGACAGCTATTATATATCACAGAATAAGAATCGGACAGCGCAGAGACCATTGAAGAATCTTCCTAGATTTTAAAATAGGAAGGTTTCGTCGTCTTCGGGTTTTATTGTCTGTATCTAAGGACTTTGCACGTCTCTGTGATAAGAATTAGGTAAATCATTCTCGTTGTTGGCTAACCTCCCTATAGACTGAAACGTTATGCATGGTATTAAATTATATTTCGCTGTCACAATCATTCTATTAACAGAATATTATTCGTATTGTTATTATCTGTCCCTGGCCGCATGATTTCCAAATTATTACTAGATTCTCGACAAGTTCTCGTTTTTTACTGCCGAACTAGACAGAGACAACCGTCTCATAGTTTCCTTTCTCGAACTTGTGGACCCTCACTTTCGATTTTTCGCTTCCTTGTCACCTACAATCTTCAAAAATTTAGATACAACGTCACTCGCCATCATCTGTCTTCCTGATCTCCGTCTCTTTATTGGCCTTTTCTTTACTTCTCATCACTAAAGCTTTCTTACTGTCTTTTCCCTCTCTGCTAGGCGTGGTGTAATGGTTAGTTCTCGTTAGAACCTGTTACAACTGAGTAGTGAGTTCGATCCTCAGTGGTTGGATGTAGGGATGCTGTAACATTTATTGGTACGGAAAACAAAACAGTTATGCAGGGTTCTAATTCCGGTCGATTTTATTTCGTTCACGCCATACTTATGGACTAAGAGAAGACACGAATTCATCTTCTTTCATCTATGGGAGCAAATAAGAGAGCAGAATTTTGCTTTTCTTGGGTGATGAGCAGTTTAAGATAAATAAAATTCGGAATGCAATACTGAGTACGACAGTATGGAGACTTCGGCACTCGACGTTGTCGGCACTCCTTCGCATCTGAAAATCGGGATCGTCATCCTCTCTGCCTGTTACCGTTCTCTCCCACAAATGGCTGCGATGGACGTGAATCAAAAAGAGTTTCTTCAGAAATAAGACATGTATGTTATTAACAAATCTTTGAAGAAATTGAATAAAGGGAAACATGTTCGATCAAAGACACTTTTTCTACGTATTTTTTACTTATTCTATCGGATTTCAACGCATATATTCAACTCATATATATATATATATATAAGAAAAATTAAGGCAGACACGTTATTTCATGGTAAATCGTAAGTATAGGCCTATTTAGGGCGAACCATCATCAGCTTGCGTCTTAATTTTACAAAGAATTTTACACGATTCGTGTAACATCTTTGCAAAATAAAGACGGAAGCTGATGATGGTTCGCCTGAAATAGGCCATACTTCCGATTTACCACGAAATAACGTGTTTGCCTTAATTTTTCTTATATTTGCTCTATATGTATTTATATACATATATATTTACAGCTCTCTTAGAGAGTTATCTTATCACTGTATGTACAGGACACTCCTTTGGATTCTTCTATACCTACACTGCATGCGGATATATATATGTTCAAATAAGGAAAAGAAGAGGAAACTATATTTTTCTCGCCTATGCATTTCGTTCTGTGATGGACTTTATTAAAGCAAAGATATTTTATCTTAAATAACATATATATATGAAAAAAAAATTGTTGACAACTTGAAAAAACATTCACAAATTGTTCATAACATTAACGGAAATTATTAAGCAATTAAAAATATCATAGTGTATATTTGAAGAGAATGTTTTCATTTGAAGTATAATGAAGTGTTAATGTAATGCATATTAACTGTTTTCTGTGGATTTTTTAATATTTTTGTTGTGTATGTTGGCCTGAAAATGTATTGTTTCTATAAGGACAGGTGAAATTGGGAAAAAATATAAACACAGAAGAGACACCACAAATGATAATTTAACGAATGCATTAGTAATTCACAGAAATAAATTCGACCACAACTTACACCTTAAGAATGTCATACTTATAAAAAGAGAAAACAATTAATTCAGAAGGAAAATATTAGCATCAAAACATCAATTTGCGCCACGATTCACTCCACCGAGAAATGAAGGAATTGCACGCTGTCCTGCTTTCGCGCTGAAAGGTACAGAGGATTCGGAAAGAGTTGGATGATATATCCAGTCAACATCATGCTGTTTGAAGTGATCACCAGTGATGGCGAAAATATGCCTCCATTCAACTTCGCACAGCTGCTCCTAGAACTAGAAGACCCTATGTCGAGTAACAGGACTAATGCATCATGTCACACAAGCAAGAGAACCCAGTCATGATTGTCTAGTAATTTTTTCAACCTCATCATCCCGTATATCAAACCATCAAATTCTCTTGCATCCCCTTAAATGTTATGTGTAGGGCAGAGTTGAGCGAGAGGCGAAAGAAACACAGCATGCATCAAATTAAACAAGGAGACTCTCCAGAAAAGATATAGGTGATTCCGAAGTCGTCTAAAGGTCGTGGCTGAAGCCAATGGCGATTTTATTGAAAAAAATTACTCTTTAATATTTCAAGATATTTTTGTTTAATTTTGGTAAATATGCGTGTTAAAACGTGATATAGGTGTTATTTTTATTTTTGCGGCATCTAGACGACAATTTATTCATCACAAGATATACACAAAATATATACAAGATATATATATATACAAGATATATATATATATATATACATCTTGTATATATACAAGATATGTGTGTATATATATATATATATATATATATATATATAAAATATATATATATATATATATATATATATATGTATATATCTATATATATACATACATATATAATGGACTCTCCTGTCGAATTCGACGTGTGAGGATCAGACAGCCTATTTCCTTCAGTCATACAACCTAAGGTAAACCGCCAGAAGACCCACACAAGTGATTTGATTAAAGTGGTGAAGGCTTGTGCAAAACCATTCACACTTTTAGGAACTATTGATACACTTAATAGGTGCATATAAATATCATAGAAGCAGACAATAGACCTTAGGCTTTCAATTATCTCACAACCGGTTGCCATTACTCGCTGCGGAAGACTGGTTGCCAGCCAAGGCTATAGCACCCAATCTGTCCTGTTGTTTAACACATAACTGGGGGGAAGGGACAGATTAATACCTTTTTCCAAGGGTATTAGCTTGTAAGTGAATGCAGGGTATTCAACTGAAATTCAAACTACCTCACTATATATATATATATATATATATATATATATATATATAGTGAGTGATAAAGTTCATCTTTGTTGTTAGGAGATTTGTTGGCCTCTTGCTCAACTGTGCCCCGCACATAATAATCCAGAATGTTACAGGGGGGTGATATAAGGGATGATCTTGCAGAAATTGCCGGACAGTCATAATTGGGTTCACTTCTTTGCGTGATATGATGCAGAGTCCTGTTACTAGACATAAGTTTGAGCAGCAGATACAGAGATATGGATAAAAAGATTACTAAGAGAGTGACCGATCTATTTAAGAAAGATAGATCTATGTCTATAGACAATATATCTTTTAGAAAGGTAGATCTATCGATATCTAGAAATCAGTTTTAAGAAAGAAACATAGATATTTAAATAGATACTTAAGAAAGTGACCTATTTATTTTAAGATAGATATTTCAAAGGGTGTAATATGTATTATTTAAGAAATAAAACAAATATAGAAATGTACATAGATATTTACGAATATGAAATATTTATGTAACAGGTTGGAAAGCGAGATAGCCCGATAGATAGATATGAATAGTAATATATATTTAAGAAATATTTGTTTAAGATATATATTTAAGGAAGTGAACATATTTATGTAATGAGTCAATCAGTCAGTTAAGTGCAATACGTGATACACGCTTACACGAAAGAGACATGATCGCCCAAAGTGTGTATCACGTAATGGCAACCGGTTGTGAGATAGATAGATACTGAAGAGAATGTGATAGATAGATAGATAGATAGATAGATAGATAGATAGATAGATATGACTACGCATAGAATATGAGACATATACTGAAGGGAATGTGATAGATAGATAGATAGATAGATAGATAGATAGATAGATAGATAGATAGATAGATAGATATGGCTATGCATAGAATATGAGACACATACTGAAGGGAATGTGATAGATAGATAGATAGATAGATAGATAGATAGATAGATAGATAGATAGATAGATAGATAGATATGACTATGCATAGAATATGAGACATATACTGAAGGGAATGTGATAGATAGATAGATAGATAGATAGATAGATAGATAGATAGATAGATAGATAGATATGACTACGCATAGAATATGAGACATATACTGAAGGGAATGTGATAGATAGATAGATAGATAGATAGATAGATAGATAGATAGATAGATAGATAGATAGATAGATATGGCTATGCATAGAATATGAGACACATACTGAAGGGAATGTGATAGATAGATAGATAGATAGATAGATAGATAGATAGATAGATAGATAGATAGATAGATATGACTATGCATAGAATATGAGACATATACTGAAGGGAATGATGATAGATAGATAGATAGATAGATAGATAGATAGATAGATAGATAGATAGATAGATAGATAGATATGACTACGCATAGAATATGAGACATATACTGAAGGGAATGTGATAGATAGATAGATAGATAGATAGATAGATAGATAGATAGATAGATAGATATGGCTATGCATAGAATATAGAGACACATACTAAAGGGAATGTGATAGATAGATAGATAGATAGATAGATAGATAGATAGATAGATAGATATGACTATGCATAGAATATGAGACATATACTGAAGGGAATATGATAGATAGATAGATAGATAGATAGATAGATAGATAGATAGATAGATAGATAGATAGATAGATAGATATGAACAGACTAAAAGATATATTCATGACTTAAGAACGCACACAAATGTGATGCTTTGTTAAATCATAATTGAAATGAAAGTAAAATCGAGGAAAAAACGTCTAACGGGAAAGCAAATAAGGAAATTATTATTTTATTTTATTTATTTATTTTGTAAATTTTTATCGAACAAAACTTGACTGTCGAACACTTTATTCCCCTTTTCACACTCTCAATAATGAAAAACGGAAGACAGTTAAAGAAAATGAAAGAAAGAATTTCCCAAACGGGAAAACTTATATTATGCACGGCAGACATAATGGCGGCAGAGAAGAAAAAACTTGGGCCTAACAAAACAAACAAACAAAAAAGCAACTTATTTTTACTGTATACTTTGGTATTTGGTATATAAAGAAATGAGAGAGATTTCAAACTTTAAACTTGTAGTTGTGCAATTGAAAACACAATCGGAAGGGAACGACGGAAAAAATAAACTTGTATACCTAAAGAACTATCTAATTTAATTACAGGTCAACAGAAATTAGTGACTTGCATCTAAAAACCCAAATCCTCTTTTCGTGTGCCTACAACAGAGAAAACAATCCAAGACAGTGAAACCGACTTGGAAGTTATATCCCTTCATTTCAAGTAAATTGAACATAAAATGGGCTAACATAGGGGGATTCTTGCACCCCAAACGCAAATTGGTGTTGTTACAAACCAATGATTAATGTAAAATCTCCTTTCTTAAATAACCTTGTCAGAACTACGCTTTTATCTGTATGGCATAGTTGATTTTATAGGCGCAGCTTAGATGTGGCACAAAGCCAAAAGTATGGGACACCCAGTGAGGATCGAACTCACTACTCAGTAAAGAAGATGGAAGAGGTCTTATTCAGCCAAAACTGTAATACAAGAAAACAACGATTGGATTACTAACATACATGTGAACAACAAAGGGCCGGATGATGCAGTTAATCAAACAATATGAAAACAAAAAGAAACAAACATTCAAACATGAAAGAAGACTGAAAATACAAACGATATTTACTTTTAGCAGATTCTGTAGAAAACAAAAACAGAAACCAATAACAGTTGCAGCAACAAATACGAAAAAAAAAATCCAGGATAAAGCTCTTGAATAGATGAAACGACGCTGGTAAGACAAACCTCTGCATGGCCAATATCTAGAACGTGCTAATAAAGCCGATGTTGATCAAGAGAACACTCATCGATGGTACGAGCATCTCGAGTAAAGGCTGAAACGAAAAACTTTATTCCTTTAATGTGACTGCATAGAAGATTAATTTGAGTGGCCGGAAGATTAATTTGAGTGGTCAGAAGATTAATTTGAGTGGTCGGAAGATTAATGTGAGTGCCCAGAAGATTAATTTGTGTGATTCGGAAGATTAATTTGAGTGGTCGGAAGATTAATGTGAGTGGTCAGAAGATTAATTTGAGTGGTAGGAAGATTAATTTAAGTGGGTGAAAGATTAATTTAAGTAGGCGAAAGATTAATTTGAGTGGGCGAAAGAATAATTTGAGTTGGTGAAATGTTAATTTGAGTGGCCGAAAAATTAATTTGAGTGGTCGGAATATTAATTTGAGTAGTCAGAAGATTACTTTGTATGGTCGGAAGATTAGTTTGAGTCGTCGGAAGATTAATTTGAGTGGTCGGAAAATTTTTTTGTAGTGGGCGAAAGATTAATTTGAGTGATCGTAAGATTAATTTGAGTGGTCGGAAGATTAATTTGAGTGATTCGAAAGATTAATTTGACTGGTCGGAAGATTAATTTGAATGGTCAGAAGTTTAATTTGAGTGGTAGGAATATTAATTTAAGTGGGTAAAAGATTAATTTAAGTAGGCGAAAGATTAATTTGAGTGGGCGAAAGAACAATTTGAGTGGGTGAAATGTTAATTTGAGTCGCCGAAAAATTAATTTGATTGGTAGGAATATTAATTTGAGTGGTCAGAAGATTACTTTGTATGGTCGGAAGATTAGTTTGAGTCGTCGGAAGATTAATTTGAGTGGTCGGAAAATTCTTTTGAGTGGGTGAAAGATTAATTTGAGTGATCGCAAGATTAATTTGAGTGGTCGGAAGATTAATTTGAGTGATCGAAAGAGTAATTTGCGTGATCGAAGGATTAATTTCTTTTCGCTAAGAACTTTCAGGCAAATATCTACATAATAATGTGCATCCAAAATGCTGGTTTCGTGACAAATATCAGAAAAAAAATACTATCTAATCACAAGATATTCTGCACTTGCGCCAAATGAATGTAAAAATCACCAGAATAGAGTGGGACTATATTTGCACCGGACAATATGCAAACATATTGGAAAAAATGTTAAAAAAACACTGGTATGAACATCATCCTGCACCAGTTACAGAAATAGAAGGCATCACAATTCTATGAAATTCCACCATTTTCATAGACAGGAAGATTGAAGCAAATAGGCCAGACATAATTGTCAAAAGCCGAAAAGAAAAACTTGCCTAATATGTTATATGGCTTTCCCAGTTTACTGTAACATAGCAACAAAGGAATTTGAACAATTATCGAAGTATAAAGACATGAAAATTGAAATAGAGAAAAAATATGGAAACTGAACACAAGAATACCAGTGACAGTAGGTGCGCTTGGAATGATAGGAAAGGAACACAACAGCGCATTGAAGAAATAATTCCCGGAAATCCCAGCTTAAAAGTAATGTAAAAATTGTCTTGATAATTACAGCTCACAAACTAAGAAGAACCTTGTCCATGCAACGCTACTGGTATTATGGGAATTAGAAAAGCAAACCAAGAAAGATAGCCTTAGCAACAAACCACAACCTGACCTCTTATAGATCTTCCGGTAGATTTGGTCGGTAGTGTGACCATAGCAAAAATCAAAATAATAAAAATAATAATAATAATAATAATAACAATTATTATTATTATTATTATTATTATTATTATTATTATTATTATGTGATTTTTCATCATATTTCGATTTCTGCTTTGGTCTCACTACCAACCAAGTCTGCGGGGAGACCTAAGGCAGGTCGTGGCGCGTTGTTATGGCTCCATTTCATGTTTTTCTATCTTCCCTATCATCCCTAGCGTTACATAGATAAAGTTTTCCTTAGTGTGTTGGCTGTACTTAATAAGATAATTTTTGTATATCTCTTAAGCTGGGGTTTTCAGGGATTCTTTCAATGTGTTGTTTTATTCCATTTTTTATCATTCCAAGTGCACCTACTATCACTGGCACAACTCTTGTTTTCAATTTTCACATTTTTTCTATTTCAATTTCCAGGTCTTTATATTTTGACAGTTTTTCAAATTCCTTGATTGCTATGTTACAATCCGCTGGACAAGCCATATCAATTAATAGACAAGTTTTCTCTTTCTGGTTTTTAACAATAATGTCTGGCCTGTTTGCTTCAATTATTCTGTCTGAGTATTATTATTATTATTATTATTATTATTATTATTATTATTTGCAAACACTATGGAAAATATATAAACAAACACTGGTATGAACATCACCCAGAACCAGTTACAGAAATAGAAGATGTCACCATTCTATGGGATTACACCATCTACACAGGCAGAAAAATTGAAGCAAATAGGCCGGACATTATTGTTAAAAAACAAAAAGAAATAACTTGCTTATTAATTGATATGGCTTGTCCAGCAGATTGTAACATAGCAACCAAGGAATTCGAAAAACTGTCAAAATATAAAGACCTGGAAATTGAAATAGAAAAAATGTGGAAATTGGAAACAAGTATCGTACCAGTGATAGTAGGTGCACTTGGAATGATAAAAAATAGAGAAAAAAGAATCCCTGGAAACCCTAGCTTAAGAGATATACAAAAATTGTCTTGTTAAGTACAGCCTACCTACTAAGGAGAACTTTGTCTATGTAACGCTAAGAATGTTAGGGAGATATGAAAAAACATGAAATGTAGCCATAACAACACACCACAACCTGCCTTAGGTCTTTTCGCAGACTTGGTAGGTAGTGCGAACATAGCAGAAATTGATTTATAATGAAAAATGACATAATGATAATAATAACAACATATAATTCCTTCATTTTATTTTCTCTTTCCGCTTTTACACTTCCTTCATTCTTTAGAATTCTATTCTTTATTCATTGATTTGAGATGTCGTATTTATGTGAGCCCCGAGGCCATTCTTTCTCACTTCCATTATGTTTTAATGCTTTACCTTTTTCCTTTTTTTTTTCATTTATTTCTCTTTTCTTTTCTTTCCTTTCCCTTTTTTGTCTCTTGCTTTTCCGTTTTCATGTACTTTTTTTCAGAAAATGTTCTCTTGCGACTATTTTTCGCTGTTAGATAAAACATCTGTTCTCTAGACTTCCGGACCTGTGTCAATTGATTTACCTATCGCCAAATATGATAGCTGTCTTTCATGCAAAATATTTGAGCATGGAATTCTATTTACACCTCTATGCAGATGTTTTACGACGGGTCTGGATTGACAATTTAAAAACCAGTAAGCAACATATTGAATTCAAAATCATTTTTAAGGATTGATTTTAGTACTGAGATGAGAATATATATTTTTTAATCTCTTTTGCAAATGGCGTACCAGCATACAAAAATGTGTGAATTATTTTCAGTGATCTCATATTTGAACTGCTGTATTTTTTTTTATCTAATCGCGCTTAACACATCAGTTCAGCTGTAAGATTGGTCTTCTTATCGCTCTTGTCACATCATTCAGAGGTTGCTAACTAGATCTCTTGATGATATTGCGAAAATTCAGAGGTTGCTAACTAGATCTCTTGATGATATTGCGAAAATTCAGAGGTTGCTAACTAGATCTCTTGATGATATTGCGAAAATTCAGAGGTTGCTAACTAGATCTCTTGATGATATTGCGAAAATTCAGAGGTTGCTAACTAGATCTCTTGATGATATTGCGAAAATTCAGAGGTTGCTAACTAGATCTCTTGATGATATTGCGAAAATTCAGAGGTTGCTAACTAGATCTCTTGATGATATTGCGAAAATTCAGAGGTTGCTAACTAGATCTCTTGATGATATTGCGAAAATTCAGAGGTTGCTAACTAGATCTCTTGATGATATTGCGAAAATTCAGAGATTCTTTCTCTGGTTTAGAAATAGTTGGTTGCATATGTTCATTAGGGCAGGTTGGTATTTGGACAATCAACATTGCGATCCGTGTAAGAGCTGGGGTACGATAGCATAAGTAATGACACCAAATATTAAATACAAAGTTTTTATCAATTTCTGAGCATTTAGTTTTCAAGATCGTCTGACAAATGAACAGAAATATAAAATTTCCGCAGATTTTTGCTTATAAACTGAATAAAAAACTTTACTATTTCAAGAATATATCCAAATAATTTGTTATATTTTGTATTAGATATATTAAATGGAAAATATGTTCAAACCTGAATTTTGATTATGAATCACCACAAGCAAAATATGCGTTTTTTATTGTATTCAATCAGCAACGTAATAAAAAGTAATAATGTGCTTATGCCCCACATCGTGTCCATAAAATATTTGTAAAGTTTCGGTAGAAAAATCAATTTTATAAGGCTGTGATATAAGGCTTTCAAGGATCCACCTGTTACGATTTTGAACCTAAACATAAATTTTAAATTGATTTCTTCAAAAGCAATAAAAACTTAAAAGACACTATTTTTGTTTCATCAAACATACAAAACCGCAAATTTCAAATCGAGTGCCATATCAGTCAGTCAGTTAAGTGCCATACGTGATACACGCTTGGGCGATCATGTCTTGAAAGAGACATGACTGATTGGGCAGAAGATTTTCTCGCAGTAGGTTGCCATTGCTTTCTGTGGTAGACTGGTTGCCAAACCAAGACTATAGAACCCAATCTGTCCTGTTATTTAACCCATAACTAGAGGAAAGAGACGGATTAATACCTTCTCCAGCGGTATTTGTGCGTAAGTGAATGCAAAAAATTCAAATGGAATTCGAATTCGGCACCTCGATCTGTCATTCCGTGTTTATATTCACTGCACCACATCGCAAAACCTAGTGCCATATCAGTCAGTCAGTTAAGTGCCATACGTGAAACACGCTTGGGCGATCATGTCTCGAAAGAGACATGATTGACTGGGAAGAAGATTATCCCGCAGTAGGTTGTCATTGCTTTCTGTGGTAGACTGATTGCCAGCCAAGGCTATAGAACTCAATCTCTCCTTTTATTTAACCTATAACTGGGGGGAAGAGATGGATTAATACTTTTCCCCAGGGTATTTGCGCGTACGTGAATGCGATGAATTCAACTGGAATTCAAACTCGGCTCCCTGATTTCTCGTTCCGAGACGATATCCACTGCATCACACTGCAAATAGTGCCATATCACGTTTCCCAAATCGGCATTCCCTAATATCGATGTTAGTTTTTGGTTTGGGTAACTTGGAAGTGTATTTTGTATCTAGGGCTAGAAAATTTATACTCAGCCAGATTTTACAGAAGACTACATCCCTCAGGAAAAAGGTATTCTTGTGGCAGATATCAGTCTGGGATTTATATTACCTTTATAAGTTTTTAGCTATGGGTTTTCTCTGTCAAATTAATCTTCCGACCACTCAAATTAATCTTTCGTTTTCTCAAATTATTCTTCCGACCACTCAAACTAATCTTCCGACCATTCAAATTAATCTTCCGACCATTCAAATTAATACATGTTTCGACCATTCAAATTAATCCTCCGACCACTCAAATTAATCTTCCGACCACTCAAATTAATCTTCCAACCACTCAAATTAATCTTCCGACCATTCAAATTAATACATGTTTCGACCATTCAAATTAATCCTCCGACCACTCAAATTAATCTTCCAACCGCTCAAATTAATCTTCCGACCACTCAAACTAATCTTTCGTTTTCTCAAATTATTCTTCCGACCACTCAAACTAATCTTCCGACCATTCAAATTAATACATGTTTCGACCATTCAAATTAATCCTCCGACCACTCAAATTAATCTTCCAACCACTCAAACTAATCTTCCAACCACTCAAATTAATCTTCCGACCATTCAAATTAATACATGTTTCGACCATTCAAATTAATCCTCCGACCACTCAAATTAATCTTCCAACCACTCAAATTAATCTTCCGACCACTCAAATTAATCTTTCGTTTTCTCAAATTATTCTTCCGACCACTCAAACTAATCTTCCGACCATTCAAATTAATACATGTTTCGACCATTCAAATTAATCCTCCGACCACTCAAATTAATCTTCCAACCACTCAAATTAATCTTCCGACCACTCAAATTAATCTTTCGTTTTCTCAAATTATTCTTCCGACCACTCAAACTAATCTTCCGACCATTCAAATTAATACATGTTTCGACCATTCAAATTAATCCTCCGACCACTCAAATTAATCTTCCAACCACTCAAACTAATCTTCCAACCACTCAAATTAATCTTCCGACCATTCAAATTAATACATGTTTCGACCATTCAAATTAATCCTCCGACCACTCAAATTAATCTTCCAACCACTCAAATTAATCTTCCGACCACTCAAATTAATCTTCCGACCATTCAAATTAATACATGTTTCGACCATTCAAATTAATCCTTCGACCACTCAAATTAATCTTCCAACCACTCAAATTAATCTTACGACCATTCAAATTAATACATGTTTCGACCATTCAAATTAATCCTTCGACCACTCAAATTAATCTTCCAACCACTCAAATTAATCTTCCGACCACTCAAACTAATCTTCCGACCATTCAAATTAATACATGTTTCGACCATTCAAATTAATCCTCCGACCACTCAAATTAATCTTCCAACCACTCAAACTAATCTTCCAACCACTCAAATTAATCTTCCGACCATTCAAATTAATACATGTTTCGACCATTCAAATTAATCCTCCGACCACTCAAATTAATCTTCCAACCACTCAAATTAATCTTCCGACCACTCAAATTAATCTTCCGACCATTCAAATTAATACATGTTTCTACCATTCAAATTAATCCTTCGACCACTCAAATTAATCTTCCAACCACTCAAATTAATCTTCTACGCAGTCAAATTATTCTTCCACCCAGTCGCATGATTAAATTAACTTTATTTATAACTTTGTTGATTTTGAATTTTGAATTTCTATTACATGGCATTAACAACGTATTACATTATTGTGATAATAATCACAGTATATTGGGGGTGCTGCTGATCTTGAAGGGGTCGTTTTACTACACTTGAGCCCCTATAGTAGACCACAACGCAGATTCAAATTAGTAACCAGCTTAATTACATGTAGTCGGGGCACCAAGTCGGTACAGAGTCGCTGGACGACTCTACGACACTGTCAGCTCTCTGCCTTCGCGTAGAGGGCGCTCTCTGCTTCCGAGCAGAGAGCAATAACCCAGTCGTGGTTCCGCCGAAGGGTAGAACCACGACTGGGCAAAAATAGACAGATATTTTTTGGCCCGGCTATATGGCCGGGAATATCCACTATAAAATGACCATGTGTCACATCCAGCCTACGTGGAAAGGCTAGTAAATACAGTCGGGGCACCAAGGAAAAAAGCTCGTGAAATATTTGTAGAAAAGACAGAGGGGAGCCACGTCATAACTGCGAGAAAGTGATTGACGTCAACATGCCAAGTCAGGATCGATTACATTACAGATTATTTTAGGACGTTTTTTTCCGTCTGAATCCATCTTGAACATATATAAATCTACCATCCGCCCGTGTATTGAATGCTGCTGCCACATCTGGTCCGGTGCCCCTGCTATTCCATTCGGGGTTCTTAAAAGAATCCAACGGAGAATCTGTAATGTGATCGATCACGACTTGGCAGCTCGGTTGCAGTCGCTCTCTCATGTGTCTTCCGTGTGTCTCTTCTAAAAATACTTTCACGGCTTCTGCTCCAATGAACTTAGCTCACTGTTGCCCTTTCTGTATGAATTTACTCGAGCTACTAGACTAGTAACTAGGTCCCACCCTTTTACAATGAAACCGATAAAATGTGACCACAATTTCTACTCTACCAGCTTCTTTTCTCGCACTTCCTGCCTGTGGAATTCCCTTCCGTATACGTACTTCCTCGACAGCTACAATCTCCAAGAATTTTAATGTAAGGTTAATAGTCATCTCCTATCTCACTAACTCGCATCCTTTCTCTCAAGCTCCATCCCACCAGCATTCTATTACCCTCCTTCTGACATCTTCTATAATCTACCCCTCTTTCCCATCACTCTCCTCCTATGTAACCCCCTTTGCAACAGTGGCCTTGGTTGGGGTGAAATGATTAAAATAAAAATAACAAAACAAAAACGTGCTGACGGTAATACATATTAGACATAATATAATACATTGTTAATATTATGTAATATAGATTATAAACTGGATGTGCTTTGTGATCAACCCCATTGAGTTATTGTGGTCATCTGTGAAGGCGCGTATAAAAAGGCACTATGCGTCAACATTTGAACATAAGAGGTTGTCGAAGGTGGAGCACAGACGATAGTATATCGATACAGTATATCACAATTTCAATTGATGAAGTGATTCTGATGGCTACCATGCTCAAACGCCTCACGTGGTACAAGCATGTGGTGCGGTACTACCAGGGGCGCTTTGCAGGTGAGAATCTTCCAGATGGTGTGATTTGTAAATTTCTTATTGTTTTTATAATAAATTTAGAATGATCGTATATTTTTTTATTAATTTGACTGGGTGGAAGATTAATTTGAGTGGTCTGAAAATTAATTTGAGTGGTCAGAAGAATAATTTGAGAGGGAAAGTTGAGCCAGTTTAGCAGATAATATGCACACACATGAAAGACGGATGACGAAAATTGTATTAATTCATTTTAAGGGAACGAGGAAAGACTGTTTCTCGTATCCTTAGGAGAAGCAAATAAACGCTTGAAGAAATTACCCTTAACCACACACCCTTCTTCTTCTTCTTCTTCTTCTTCTTCTTCTTCTTCTTCTTCTTCTTCAATGTGCGTTGTTCTTTCAGGACGTAGGCGATCATGGCTTTCCATGTCTCTCTATTCCTGGTGGCTGTTAGCACGCTTTCTCCTGTTACATCACACAACCCCCGTTTGTCATCTCAGGCCCTTCAAATATGATATCCACTGCTTTCCCCTGTCTCCAAGTCATTCTTTCTCAGGAACTTTAGCTGTCTCTTTCTGGTGCTCAGTATTAATTTCCTTTTCGTTTCTATCCTTTCCAAAACCTCATCGTTGCTCACATGTTCCATCCATGATATCGGCAGCATCCTTCTGTAGAACCACATTTCAGTTGCTTCCATGTTTTTTTCTTTATCTTTGATTATATTGTCCAGCATTCACTGCCATAGTGAAAACTGACATCACATAGCAATCCAGTACTCTTTTCTTTGTTTCTAGCATAATTTTCCTGTCTCTTAATACTCTACTAAACTTCTGGGACTCGTCGTTCGCCATGCCAATTCATCTTTGGATCTCAGTGTCGCACTTTCCATCTTCTGTTAGAACTGTTCCCAGGTATTTAAATCTTTGTACCTGCTTGATTTTAGTATCCCTAACCTGTATTGGGCAGTTTGAGCTGCTCTTTTTTGCTGATGGCCAAGCATTCGGTTTTCTTGCAGTTCATTTGTAGTCTTTTCTTGTCACTCTCTTCACATCAACATAAACTGAGGAATACAGGATGAATAATTAATTTTACGTATAAATGATTTACTTTCGTCTTCCTACCTGTCTTTACTCTGATAATATTAAAAATCGATTAGAGCTACGGAAAATATGAAGTTGGGAAGAGTCGTGAACGCCAACGCATAAATGAAAATGTAATTAATGAACGCTTTCCTTCCGATCATAATTTATTTAATTAATATGTATTATTGTCAGCTCGGTTCGAACAAGGATCTGCAACGTAATCGATCCTGACCTGGCATCTCGGTGTCAGTCACTTTCTTGCCAATGTAACGTGATTTCCCTTTAACTTTTCAACAAATATTTTAATGGCAACTACTCTGACGAGCTTTTTTCCTTGGTGCCCCGACATATGCGTCGTGGCGCAGTGGATATCGGCACGGAACGAGAAATCGTGAAGCCGAGTTCGAATTCCAGTCGAATTCCTTGCATTCACTTACGCTCAAATACCCTTGGGAAAGATATTATTCCGTCTCTTCCCTCCAGTTATGGGTTAAATAATAGGACAGATTGGGTTCTATAGCCTTGGTCGGCAATCAGTCTACTGCAGAAAGCAATGGCAACCTACTGCGGGATAATTTTCTGCCCAGACAGTCATGTCTCGAAAGAGACATGATCGCCCAAGCGTGTATCACGTATGGCACTTAACTGACTGACTGACTATATTGCCTGTGCGTTGTGGTGCAGTGGATATCGGCTCAGAGCGAGAAATCGAAGAGCCGAGTTCGAATTCCAGTTCAATTCGGTGCATTCACTTACGCGCAAATACCCTTCGGAAAGGCAGTAATTTATCTCTTTTCCTTTCTGCTAAAGATTAAATAGCAGGACAGATGGGGTTCTATGACCTTGGTTGGCAACCAGTCTATCACGGAATGTAATGGCAATCTACTGCGTAAAAATCTTCTGCCTAGTTAGTCATGTCTCTTTCGAGACTTGATCGACCAAGCGTGAATCAACTGATTGACTAGATCAGTATCTAGATCCCGCTCTGTTTACTATTGAAATAACTGAATTCAACCAACATTTTTAATTCTGCAGTTTATTTTGGCCTGTGGATGTCCCCTTCTTTTAATTATTTTCCTGTTAACTAAAATATTCAAAAATTTAAATGTAATGTCTATCGCTATTTTCTGTCTTCTTGAATCCCGTTCACCTTTAGTCTTTCCCCCAATCCTCCTTATACACAGTCTTTTCTCTTTTTCACTCCCTGTAAACCCCCTACGTACTAGTAGCATTCTCACCTTGCTTGGGGCGAAATGATTAAACCAACTCTCGTGTCTTGGAGCTGAAGCAGCCGTTCTATCTACTAAATAAGGGATATGATTGTCCGGGCCTGAGAAGCTAGGCAAAGAAATGTCTGACGCTGAATAATGTAAACAAAGTTGACTTTTCAGCTGCCCCGCAGCGCTAAATTCTTTTTCTTCTCTTTTGGTCAGTGCCAACCGATTTGCATCGTCCATCTATATACGTGATTCTTGCGTAGACTTTCCGACTCGGGACACAATTCATTTATCTTCTACACTTTAGGTTTGTTTTGTAAGATCATGTGAAGATGTCTTCTCCACTTTCGTTTTCTCTTCTTTCAATTTGTTCTTTTCTCACTGTTATTTCATTTCCTTTCTTGAATTTTTGTTCTTTATCGCGGCCATTTTCTTTGTTTTCAACCATTTCGTTACCTTTTCGTATATACTTTCAGCTCCACGGACATTTTCTTTCTTTCTTTCTTTCTTTCTTTTTTTCTTTCTTTCTTTCTTTCTTGTGATTCCCTTGGATTTCTTTCTTTCTTTCGTATTTCTTGATTTTTATTGTTCAATCCTTTCTGAACATTTTTATTTCATCTTCTTCTATGTTATACCTGCCTTTTGCATCACATATATTTTCACTTCTATCTTCCTATCTTTTAATCTACTATCTTTCTTTATTTCTTTCTCTCTTTCTTTCTTCTGATCTATTTGTTTTCCTTCTTTTTCTTTCTGTTGTCATTTCTTCTTTCTTATGATCTACTTGTTTTCTTTCGTCCACTGGCCTCTTTCTTTTTGGTGATCCACTGGCTTTCTTTCTTTCTTTTTTCTTTCTTTCTTTCTTTCTTTCTTTCTTTACTGATCACCTGGATTTTTCTTTCTTTCTTTTAGTCCTTCTTTTTCTTTCTTTTTTACAGATGCACTCGCTTTTTTCCTTCCGGTGATCTACTGTTTTTTTTTTATTTCTTTGTTTCTTTCTTTGTTTCTTTGTTTCTTTCTATTGATTTTTTTTTTTATTCTCTCTTTCAATCATACATTCTACTGATCTACTAACTTTTTTTCTTTCTTTCATTCTCTCTATTTATTAATTCATTTCGAATGATCCTCTGGTGTTCTTTCTTTCTTTCTTTCTTTCTTTCTATTAATCTACTACCTTTTTTTCTTGCTTATTTTTTTTTCTTCTTCAATCGCTCAAACATTTCTCGGAGTTTATCTTTCATTTTCTTGCTTTTTCGTCTTTTCATTTTGCCTCACACCACCTCCTTTCTTTCTTTCTTTCTTTCTTTCTTTCTTTCTTTCTTTCTCATTCTTCATTTGTCTCTCTTTTCAAATGTATCAATCTTTGTTTCTATATTCTTTATTTATAAGTTTTTGTGGCACTTTGTTTATTTCTTTCTTTCTTTTTTCTTCTCTTCCTTCTTCCTTCATATTTAATAATTGCAATTCTTCTTTCTTTCATCTATTTTTCATGTCAGCTAAAATGTCTCTACTTTGGATTTGAAAATACTTTTCTGTACACAAGACTTACATGTGTACTGAATTATTTCTAAATTATTAAGAGATGTTTGTCTAGTCATAAATTTTAAAATAAATTAAAATATGACGATAAACTATGCTGATCAGAAAGTAGAGTATTAAGTATCACGTCATCATGATTCCAATGCATCAATGTTTTAGCTTGCTTGTAAAATCTGTAGGTTACTCACCAGAATGCAGACAACCTTCTCAAATATGAGGAAGAAGCTTGATTCAACAGAAATGCGGTTCTACAGATGGATACTGAGGACACCATGGGTCGAACGTGTGAGCAGCAATGAGGTTTTGGAGAGAATGGAAACAAAATGGAAATTTATACTTGACAAATGCCATGTACACCTGTGTGCAGATGTTTTATACCTCATGGTTATTCGACTAGAAAACTATGCATTTTTTAGATCGATGCAAAATTATTTATTTTTTTATTTTTTTATTTTAATCATATCACCACAAGCAAGGGGAAAACGCCACTGATGCGCAGGGGGCTATGTAAGAGTGAAAAGATTGGAAAAGAGAAAAACCGGAAACCACATCCTAAACAGGAAACAAGGGATGAGCTTCTTCACCTGTTCAATAGACGTGGGTGGAGTGTGAACCGGGCGATAGTTTAGTCTATCTACTCCAATTAGTTTAGTCTATCTACTCCAATTTAGCATTTGATTTGATCGATTGATTTTATCGTTGAATTGATGAAAATCAATACTTGAAGTAAGTGACCAATATATTTACTGCGGAACTCCCTCCCTTTCATTTGCTTCCCTGATAGCTACAATCTCCAAATGTTAAATTTTCATCTTCTATTTTCTTGAATTCCATTCATTTTTTATCCTTTCTTCAATACTCCTAGTTCTTTTTCTCCCCTTAACTACATCAAATCATGTTGCCAACCTTTATTAAATCTAATTTTAAAGAATCTAACGTCTGCTTATCTACCACAACAGGGGTTTACCCAAAGACATCCCCATGCGGACAGCTTATTTTTTATGAGCCGTGCCCCTTCAAGAATTAGACGATCATTGCCTATAACATCTGTATGTCCTTTGCAGTTCTTAATAAGTTTGGTCTTTTTGTTTTTGCTCAACTCTGCCACATATCCGTTCAAACATATCAAGTATGTTACGTGCAGCTTTTATGTCCCAATCTCCTTCCTCGTTACGTTCCCCACAAATTTCAACTGCTTGTCAAGTATAAATTTTCATTTTGTTTCCATTCTCTCCGAAACCTCATTGCTGCTCACACGTTCGGCTCATGGTACCCTCAGCATCCATCTGTAGAACCGCATTTCTGTTGAATCAAGCTTCTTCCTCATATTTGAGAAGGTTGTTCACATTTTGGCGAGTAACCTACAGATTTTACAAGCAAGCTAATACATTGATGCATTGTTATCATGATAACGTGATACTTAATACTCTACTCTCTGATCAGCATAGTTTATCGTTATATTTTAATTTATTTTAAAATTTATGACTAGACAAACATCCCGTAATAATTTAAAAATAATTCAGCCGAGCATTGTCTTACTCGTTTTCCGTCGTTCGATACTGAGTGTCAAAAATAGTGATTTTATCGTGGTTTCCTCTGCTGGGAAGCTTGACCAGCTAAGACAAGCTTAGTACAGTCATTGCGTATGCGGGGGCTGGGTCAATTTTGACCATCTACCTGAATTTAGGCGCTCAGGTCTCCATGTTAAAAACCTAACTTGTTTCATAACTCGCCTCATGGTGTGTGGGGGCGGGTTAGAGTAAAGGTAAATTTACAGGAGGACAGACATCACGTAACATTTCAGTACTCTTTTCTTTGTCTCCAACCAATTTTCTCTGTTTATTAATACCCTGCTTAGCTTTTGGTATACATCTTTGGATCTCAGTATCGCACTTTCCGTCTTTTATCATTCACTAGATAGTTAACTTTCTGTGCCTGCTTCATTTTAGTATCCCAGATCTGTAGTTTGCATTTTAGTCTCATCCTTTTGCTGATAATCATGTATTCTGTATTTTTGTATTTTTTGCTTAGTCTTTTCTTCTCGCTTTCTTTCGCTACTTTCTACCAAAACATAATGTCAACTAGACATTCACAAACACACAAACGTATAAACATATACACATCCACATACAAATATACATTATCATCTGAATCTCAAATCAGAATTATGATACACTTACATACATAAAGCAATTTTTTTTTCAGTTAGGCTTGGAATCCGTTCATTTTTTAAAAGTTTCGACAAAACGCACCGTCTTTCCTAAGTTTGGAACGCCATAAATTATACTAACGTTGCTTAACAAGCCAAATGCACGTGAAGCCTCATTAACCAATGAAAATCAAACAACACAAAAATAAAAATTCCAGAATTTCTTTTTTCTATGTATCTCATTATCTGATGAAGCTTTAATAAAAATGAAATATTTTAGATTCATACACGTTTCCTATCTGATCTTTATTACACACACACACACACACGCTGACACACACACACACACACACACACACACACACACACATATATATATATATATATATATATATATATAAATATTACGAAAAAGTGAAAGAACACGTAGATTAAAAACCAACTGTTCAAGCATTTACTTTTATAAAGAAGGCTCGTTACAGAGTAGAGCTTAATATTTTAATTTTATTACAATGGTTTATAAAAGCATAATATCATACACAAAATTTCCATATTTCAGAACAAAACTGTTACGGTTCAGTGTATATGTTAGAAGAACATTTTAATATCACCTGAAGAAGAACACTATTATTCTGAAACATGGAAATTTTTGTGTATGATATTATGCTTTTATAAACAATAATAATAATAATAATAATAATAATAATAATAATAATAATATATATATATATATATATATATATATATATATATATATATATATATTGGATAAGTGGAATTTTCTATGTAGGTTTATGTTTGCGTTTTCCTCAGTTTGTGCTCATTGTTCTCATAAACAAAGTCCAGATTTAAAATAAGTATCCTGTTTTTTTACAGACATTTATCGATATGTAATAATCAAGTGGTAAGAACATTTTTATTTTTCCATGATGGACAAATGTGACAAATGAAAAAACAAATAAATTATCCAATACCATTAATGGAAGACGAGACATTTTGACTAGGTATTTTAGCGTATTTTTTTCTTCAGCTCTGTCTACCTATCCTAAATTATAGAATGAACAATAATGTTTTTAAGGGGAGTTTTTTTTTTTTAATGATTTCTATGTTCTTAATCTGTTTCTGATTCTTTTTTCGCAACTGACATCTGTTTTCACGCAAAGAAAAAAACTTAGTTTGTAATAACGTTTGGAAATAAGGGACAATTTAAAATTATACGCTAGGGAATCATATTTAGGTGTTCGGATGTGTGTTGTGGTGCAGTGGATATCGACTTGGAATGACAAATCGGAAATCCGAGTTCGAATTTCAGTTGAATTCCTTGCATTCATATACCCTTAGGAAAGGTATTAATCAGTATCTTCCCTCCAGTTATGGGTTAAATAATAGGATATTGGGTTCTATAGCCTTGGTTGGCAACTAGACTACCGCAGAAAGCAATGATAACCTACTGCAGGATAATCTTCTGCCCAGTCAGTAATGTCTCTTTCGAGAAATGATCGCCCAAAGCGTGTATCACGTATGGCACTTAACTGACTGATTGACTGTTATATTTGTAAAACCTGTTATGCCATCTACAGATACATGCATATAGTGGAACGTCAACTCCAGTTCGAGTACGGCAAATTTCATAAACTGTTGCCACCTCCAGAAAAGAGTACTGAACTCTTACGTGATGTCGCTCTTCCTGTATGGTATTGAATGCTGGACAACCTCCTCAAATATTGGTCGGGCGAGTAACCTACAGATTTTACAAGCAAGCTAAGACATTGATGCATGGGTATCATGATAACGTGACACTTAATACTCTACTCTCTGATCAGCATAATTTTTCGTCAGCCGACCATTGTCTTACTCGTTTTCCGTCGTTCGATACTGAATGTCAAAAATGGTGACTTTATCGTGGTTTCCTCGGCTGGGAATCCTCACCAGCTAAGACAAACTTAATACACAGTCATTGCGTATGCGGGAGCTGGGTAAATTTCGACCATCTACCTGAGTGTAGGCGCTCAGGTCTCCACGTTAAAAACCGACCTTGTTTCATAACTCGCCTCATGGTGTGTGTAGGAGGGTTAGAGTAAATACTCAGCCTTTCGGCTGCGATCAAAGTGTAGTATTTGACCGTAGATGGATTAACTCTGTTTCATCTCTCAGTTATGTGCCTGTCTGCGAACGGAACGCAACTGAAAATATTAAGTCAATTTACGTGGTCTCGGAAAACAGCTGCCTGCGGTAGTAAATCCTTCACTGTACTAAAGGGGTAAGAGTGTTGGTAATACTGGCAGTTGTGGGTTCTGGGCTACTTTTTCCCCCTGAATAGAGAGATCGACCAAACTCTATTTTTGTCGGACTCTCTGCCTTCGGGCGAAGAGAAACCCAGATGAGGCTCTATCGAACGGCATCTCATTTGGGGCAAATAAACGAGAGATCGACCCCGTATATGCGGGAGGTACGGTGAATTTTTGCACGAGCGTACGCGCTTGGGTTTGCACCACGGTAAAAACACCAGCATTGTCTCACATCTCATTTTTCTGGGGAGGTACGGCTAAATCAGTCAGTTTAGTGCCATAAGTGATACACGATTGGGCGAAAGAGACATGACTGACTGGGCAGAAGATTATTCCGCAGTGAGTTGCCATTACTTTCTGCGGTAGACTGGTTGCCAGCAAAGGCTAATAGAACCTAAACTGGTCTGTTATTTAACCCATAACTAGAGGGAAGAGACGGATTAATACCTTTCCCAAGGATATTTGCGCGTAAGTGAATGCAATGAATTCAACTGGAATTCGAACTCGGCTCTCCGATTTCTCGTTCCGAGACGATATCCATGGCACCACAATGCACATCGAGCTAAATAGTCAGGTAAACTGGGCTCTCGTGCCTTGGATGACAGCCAGTTTTAAGAGAAGTAAAACCCTGAATTAAAACAATGATTTTTTTGGATGGCCCTTATTCTAATTAAATATATTTTCCTTAGGTTTTGATATTTATTTCCATGACAATTTAACCATCCAGGGATAGTTGACTTGAGGTTGTTTATAAACCATCTCTCCTTCTCTCGTCAGTTCTTTCGTAAAGTGTGACTAGTTCGGGGTGCTTCTGGTGTAATGAATATATCAGATAAACTGAGTTCGAATTCCAGTCGGGTATGTTACATTCACTTATGCCCAAATACACCTGGAGAACGTATTAATCCATCTATGAGTTGAATAGCAGAACAGACTGGGTACTATAGCCTTGGTGGCAGTCAGTTTACAGCAGGAAAAAACGTCAATCTACTGCGAGAAATTTTCTGCTTCGTCAGTCATGAATCGAAAGAGACATGGCCGCCCAAAGGTGTATCAAGTATAGAGCTTAACTGAGTTCGACACGACACTTCACTATAATGAAATAATCAATATGATCAGTCGTACGGTTCAGTTCTAAAACCGAATTGCTGAGCCATCAACCCTTGAAATCATCGAGAGAATCCATCTATACAATATTACTTTAATAGCTATTTGGTGCTCAATACACTTTTATGCGTAAAGGTCTAAATTTGGCGAATTCCTTTTTAAGATTAGTTGCTCGACCATGACTAAAGACGACAGTCTTCTTTTATTATTTAATACTATTTTAATTTTTATAATTATTCTGGATTGGTTTCCCTATCAAAACTAATTAGTCGAATCTTTCATTTTATTTTCGATGGTTATAATTCAGTTATTTACTTATCTCAATTAAATCGCTGAAAAACAGAACAGTATGAAGAAAAAAAGTCTCAAACTTAATAAAAACGAGCTTTTTCCATCAAAATGTTTATGTTATTATTAGGAGAAAAGATCTAAGTATTTTTTTAATTATTAAAAAAAATTAATCCCTTCTAACATGTTCGAAATTTTGGTAAAAAAAACATGTTTTTATTTTAATAAGTGAGTAAGCAAATCATTACGAGAGTTTACAATGGAAAATGTTATATTACATAACTCAGTTTTTTTTTTATACAGTGACAAACACATTAATTTAGAAATTCTTACAAAAATCAAACAATTGTTGGATTTTAAATGAAATTTTTAGGACTTATTCACAAATAAATGAAATTATTTTTTAAATTATTTTAAAAATTTTAAATTATTTTAAATTATTTTAAAAAGATTTAAAAATTTTTTTTACATGTTACCTCCCTCCAGGTAAATTCATGCAATTTTAAGAAATTAAATTTTGCTGAGAAAATTGATTTTATTAGTCATTGGGGAATGTAGATCGTCTATTATTTTTTAAACATTTTGCTTTTATTTCCCAAAATCTGCTCCGAATAGTAAAATAAAAAATGCAATAAAACTATGACATTATTTAATTTGAGAAGCTTTTAACTACTTTCATAAATAATATTGTTTTTTAATCATCTCACCCCAAGCACTGCCACTATTGCGCATGGGGCTACTTAGGGAGAAGGTAAAGAGAAGGAGTGGTTAGACATAGGGAATGTCAGGAGGAAGGTGACAGATGAGTAAGGATAGCGAGGATGAGGGTTGGGCAGATGGGAAGAGTGTTTGATAGAATGGGAGCAGGTTAGTGTGTTAAGGAGGTGTCTATTGACCTTACATTTAAACTCCTGGAGATTGTAGCCGTCGGGAAGCAATATATATGAAGGACATTATACTCTAAAGAAAAACCATTTCGATTGATAATAGCATTTTATATTCACTAATCGAAAATTGAAAAGTTTAATACAAATCTTTGTGCATCCGAATTTTTAAATTATTTTAAATTCTTTTTGTATTTTAAGTTGTTTTTGTATAGTAATTTCTATGCGTACATTAAAAGGTCATGTGTTTCAGGGTTTCTCCCCTTATAGAAAAAAATTGTAAAATTATGTCACTTTTGAACCCTATATATTTATCTTATCTCGCATCTGTCAATCTGTCAACACATTTCAAATACTGTGGAAAGGTTAGAAAGTTTAACTCTGTGTTTAAGAAATAGTTTTATTCTAAAAATAAAAAATACTTGTATAAACCAGAATAATTTAACATTAAATTGGCTAATTTAAAAAAAAATAATGGGTTACAAATGTATATTTTATTTTCGCAAGATTTTTAAAACCGAGAATTAACTTTTGTTTAGTTGTCGATCGCTCAAAAATGGCCGAAATTTTGAAAGATTAAAAAAAAAACTTGAACAATGTTAGGTTCCAATCAATAGAATTTCTATTTGATATACACCAGAGTATTTTACTTACTGGAAGTAGTTAATGTAATCATTTAGCTTTCAATTATAACTGAAAGAAAAGTCTCCACAAAACTTTTTTTTAAATTCAATCTAAAAGTTAAATTATCGAAAATGAGTAGAGGTACCTACAGTTATCTTTTGCCTAAACTGGCTCGCAACCAAGGCGCTAGAGCAAACAAAGTTGAGCAACGTCGAGTCTGTTAAGTACTTAGATAGGTGACCGTTTGAGAATACCAGGTGTTGTAAGCCAAGTTGGTGTAACGAATAACGGTAAGGAATTAAATCTGGTGAGACAACTTCTAATTTCAGTCGGTTTCTTTATATCCACTTAGGCGTAATTAACCTTCGGAAAGGCATGAGTCTAGATATTCTCCCTAGTAACTTTTAGTAATTAGTAAGACTTGTATCCCTAAACCTTGTTCTGCCATCCATTTACCCAAGATCACAAGGTAGCTTACGTGTTGTTTTCTTTGTCTCTCTCTTGTCTTCAATATGCCCTGCGAGTATTAGATTTTCTAAGCTCTCTTTCTTCATTATGTTACTTCGGAATTTAAAAGCTAAATTAACCTTAGCTTTTGACATTTTCGACAGGCGCGCAGAAAAACATTCAATCAGTTTTGGTGGAATTAAAATGAAAGTACTATTTCAAATTTTATTCTTATCTAAAAAAAATAAGTCCTTACAATCTGAAAATATTTACGACTTTAAATAACCTCCAAAGATCCCATATATCTTAGAAATCGAACCAATCAAGCAAGCAAGAATAGAGCCTGAACTGATCGATTTTTTTAACCCATGCCTGAAATAAAATGAACTGGCTTTTCCATATGTAATGTCTTCGATTTATTGAGCCACTTCACCAAACACATCCAGTGTTGCGTCCAGAACCCTGATTGGGATGTTAAGGTTCCAAGGTCGTTAATGTGGCATGGATCTCCAAGACTGAGAAAAACTATATGTTCTATAGTTTTTAATTGCTCGCATTGACAGTTGGGATATCCCCATTCCTGAAGGTTAGCTCTTCAGTGACAGACAGCTGTCTGGAGGCGATTTGGGCAGGACTGGAAGGGCCAGGCATCACTGGAACACGTGGGTATTCTCTTGGGGCTGAGACAGAGGCTATGTTCCATGTTGTTAAGGTGACTGCATTACAGGGACAAATTAGGATCTCTGTTGTTCATTGGTTCGGCTGAGTTTAAATAAAAACTGTCTTGAGTTGAGCCTCTTTGTCATCGTTACACAGCCGTGAAGTAGCATAACAAGAGTCAATTTCATGCTTCGATTTATCGAATTGGAAGTAGACTGTTTTATTTATATAAGAGGGGACAATGTCATTAAGCAAGTAGAGGTCATCAACTTTTTGTTAGGTTGGGACACTCAGTGACTGATCTACGAGAGGTGTTGAAGGCAGGGTCAGTTCTCTTTGCGCGTTAGGATCAGACCCAAATTCGTAAGACATATTCGGCTGTACAGTAGTAAAAATTGTACGGCGGATTCTAATGTGAACGAAGTCGACTCTGTTAGCATTCGAACTCGGCTCCACTATTCCACATTTTATTCTCATAACCGATGTATTACCAGCACTGCTAACGATTTTTATGAAGAGGGTTAAAAAAATGTTTTTACTTATTTCTTTAATGAAGCTTTTAGCTGAAGGCAATTGTTTTTCCCCCTTTCATCAGACATTTCCAATTTTCTTTCAGGATTTTATTTTTTTATTTTTTTTTTTTGTAGAGTTGTTTGTTGATTATATCTATTTTTTATTTATTTATATTGATGCTGCGGGTGTTGACATCACTAAATTGATAAACTTCCCATTATTTTCTTTGATAGTAGTGGACGTATGCAAATATCACCATGACACTAGTAGTATTGGAATAGGCATGAATCCAACTTCCCCTGCATTCTGTCTCATCATCAGATATTATTGTCTCTGGAATTAGTCAGTAAAAAAGAAACTGAATAGAAAACTAGGAAGAACTATTACTCTCCCAATTATTATATCATCTTTCCAATTCTACTTGCCGCTTCCATTGGCAATCATGGCTCTCCACAATACCCTTTCCTTTGTAATGACGATCATGGCTTTCCTCAATATTCTTTCCTTTGTAGCTCTTAATATTTTTTTTTGCTATCTTTCCAAAACCTTAGACAGGAATAAGCGTATAAATGATGTATAAAGACTATAGTACTTTTAAGTGATATAAAGAGTGGGACCGTGATAAGATAAAAAAATGGCTCACACTCAATCCACAAACACAATTCTTGCTAGACACTTTATACATCGATTCCCGCAAGCCGTCCCTCTGCAGACAGAGGGACGGCTTTCTAGGTTTGAATGTTATTGGACACTATTTTTTTTTCTCGCCGCCATCAATCATCTTTTATTATACGTCTCCTATTCCCAGAAATAAACTTGAGAAATCCTGAAACGAAACCGGTTGTTTTTAAGTTTTTAGTAAAAATGCCATTTAAACTTATTCCTCTCTGATATATATATATATATTGTGTGTATTTAGGCAGCATTTTTTCATTGATGCATATTTCATTAAATAATATAAACAAGTTTTGTCGATTTATTTTATGTAATTTTTTTTTCATATCGTCTAATAAGTTAATAGCATTATTATTGAAAGAAGAAAGAAAATCACTATATTGATATAAGTTTTTATTTAATTTTTTCTGAGCTTTCGGCTTACATCAGCCATTATCGAAGATGTAAATAGTGTTGGTTGTAACGGGCAGCATTTCATTTCTCTTTCAACGATAATGCTATTAAGCTTATCAGACGCTATGAAAAAAAATTACAGAAAATAAATCGCCAATACTTGTCTATATTACTTAATGAAACATGCATCAATATATATATATATATATATATATATATATATATATTTTGTTATTTCTACTTTCACCCATAGCTCACAAACCAAACTTAGTCTTGTTACTTTTCAGACTGTCTTGGTATATTACATGGCATTTCGTTACTTTTTTTTCTAACGAATTTTTTCGTTTTATTTGTTTGCTATTCTAATGCGACTTCGGATTTCAGCGTCATATTTTCTGTCATTTGTCAAAACAATTCCCAGAAATATAAATTTATGCACTTGATTTATTCGTAGTTTGCATTTCGATCTGCTCATCTTGCTAACAACCATATATTCTATCTTATAATTAATAGTTATTGATTTTCTCCCGCTTGTCTGTGAGCTCTTGCAATTTTATATCTATGTATGCCATCATTTTAAGATTGTGCCCACCAATAATAGATTCTGTAGGGAGCTCTAATTCTCTTGAGCAATTACTTCAAGCAATTAACGAATTCTTTTTAATCTGACTATATTTCTTATTGCTGCATGTACTGTATTTAGTTGATACCATTTTTAAAACAGTGAAATTCATACCAACTTGACTAGAGATCGATTTATCAGAAATCGAGTGGATATTCCCTTTTATCCATTTAGGAAACTATTTTAATCCAAATGTGGTCTTAGCAATTAGGCTAAGCGAAACCATCCCGATAACCTTTTTTTTAATCAGTTCTCCCCAAAGAAGGTGATAATGTCGTTAAGATGCAAGGGGTTACTGGGAGTGAAAAGAGAATGAAAAGATATTATCAAAAACCGGGGAACCAATCTCTCTAAATAGAACAAGGGATGAAGAAAAACTCCTGTGATACACTCTTGGACGATTATGTCTCTTTTGAGACATGACTGACTGGGCAGAAAAGGTGAAACCTAACTGCCAGTCTAGTAACACGCTCACATTTATGTACTCGGGACACCACCAGATTAGCTGCTAGAAAAAGATATTTATAAAAATGCCTCTTCGCGTCGGTGATAAAGTGATCGAAGTTGAAATGATTGGTCAGGATAAGTTATATTACAGATTCTTTTTTTGGATTTTTTTCAAGAAACTCGAGGTGTATGGCATGGACGCCATACCATTTATGGCAACAGTATTCAATGCACGGACGAATGGAACATATATAAATGTGCATTCTGACGATAATGCGGATTCTGCCGATAACATTTTTGCCGTCATGACACACTGAACCAAATTCCTGTAAAGTTGAGTAATTGATTCGATATAGTCACTATACTTCAAGTCAGACTAAGAAGGCATAGACAACAGATGAACTTTTGGCATGCAAGAAACGGTAAAGTGCTCTTTTGTTTTCATCCGTTGTCTACCTCACGTTTGGATACGTCGAATTATGACACTTTCGATGTGTAGACTGGAGAAAATTCACATACACTGGTAAAGAATAGGCATTATCCAAAGTCGATGCGACCACATAAAAACCGCATTAGCCGATCATTTTGGCGGATGTCTGTACAGGTCACGTACTAATGGTGTTTGTTTTTTAACGGTTGGCGCGTGATATAACTTGACTGTTCTTGGTTGTGCTGTTTGAATTTGAATCCAGTCTGCGGTCAGATTTCTAAAGGGTTGCCATTTTCTTACGTAGAGGTAAAGCAATGAAATTCCATCCGAAAGTGTCTTTAACCATTTCATAGGTATTATGATATGCCGATACTTCAGACAACATATGTGAATACAGCAGGCTTCAAAAGTAGACATACTGTATGTGTTATACCAGTACAACCAGTATTCAGTCAGTCAGTTAAGTGCCACTCGCTTGGGTGATCATGTCTCTTTCGAGACATGACTGACTGGGCAGAAGATTATCCCGCAGTAGTTTGCCATTGCTTTCTGCAGTAAACTGGTTACCAGCCAAGGCTATAGAACCCGATCTGTCCTGTTATTTAATCCCTAACTTGAGGGAAGAGACGGATTAATACCTTTCCCAAGGGTATTTCCGCGTAAGAGAATGCAAGGAATTCAACTGGAATTTGAGTGGTCCCAAATAATTCAATAGTGATTTATTTAATACTAGAATATATTTTAATCGGTATCGCTTCATATCGCTTTAGTGGTAAATAAAGCCACTAGGAGACAAGGGGCGTAAAAAATTAACAACAAACATTACAATGAGCGGCAAGAGAAAAGAGTAATCAGGGAGACAGGAATGATATTGCATTTAAACTTTTTCAGAATAAAGTTGACTCAGAAGTAAGTTCCACAAGCGGGAAGTACGAGAAAAGAAAATAACAGCATAGAACTTACGGTAGCATCTATCAAGCTCAAGTATGAAGTGATGAGTATCACCCTATGCAATACAGAAAAAGTCAGTACGACTCAAGGGCGTGGGAGAATTAAGAACAGGAACAGTATTAAGGAGCGGGAAGAGACAACAGTAATCAGGAAGAAGAAGAGTAGACAGTGATTTGATATTGCATTTAAATTTTTGATTTGAAGATTAAAGTTGACTGGAAAACATGGAGCCAGAAGAGAGTTCCACAAGCGAGAAATGTGAGGAAAGAAAATGTTAGCAAAGAACTTACAGTTATATTTAGTCAACTCAACGGTAAATTGATGAAGATTCATCACCATTTAAGAGAGTCAGTTAAGTGCCATACGTAATACATGATTTAGGCCATCATGTCACAAAATTGACATGACTGACTGGGCAGAAGATTATCCCGAAGTAGGTTGCTATTGCTTTCTGCGGTAGACTGGTTGCCAGCTAAGGTTATAGAATCCAATCTATCCTATTATTTGACCCATAACAGGAGTGAAGAGACGGATTAATACCTTTCCCAAGAGTATTTGTGCGTAAGTAAATGCAAGGAATTCAACTGGAATTCGAACTCGGCTCCCCGATTTCTCGTTCCGAGTCGATATCCATGGCACATACACTGATAAAGAATATATATATATTACGGAAATTAACGAATTTTAACGAAACTTGGTTATAAGCAACCGACAATTTGTAATGATTTATTTTGAACATTATTTTTACCGATACTCGTATTTAAGTAGATATTCTGTTTTTAATTAAACAGTATTTTATATTTATATCTACCGGCCTGATTATTTATCGTATTTAAAATTTATCGTAAATAATCAGGCCGGTAGATATAAATATAAAAATACTGTTTAATTAAAAACAGAATATCTACTTAAATACGAGTATCAGTAAAAATAATGTTTAAAATATTTCATTACAAATTGTCGGTTGCTTATAACCAAGTTTCGTTAAAATTCGTTAATTTCCGTAACATGTTTACATTTGTTGATATTACGATACATTTCAGAGCAGATATGGTTTGTTTACGGTAGATCGAAAATTGTGTTATATAAGCATGATAAAAACCTCGTCTTATCAAGTGGCTATTCATGGTCGAGTGGTTAAGACAGTACCAGATCAAATGGTAGCTTCCCCTATGTAAATAGGGGTCGCAGGTCCGAATCCTGCTGGATAGCAAACATTTTCGCAATAAAAACTTATCGTAAATAATCAGGCCGGTAGATATAAATATAAAATACTGTTTAATTAAAAACAGAATATTTACTTAAATACGAGTATCGATAAAAATAATGTTCAAATTAATTCATTATATATATTAGAAGAAAAGGGAAGAACAAATAAATTACATTCCACTGTTCAAGCATTTACTTTTATAAAGAGTGCTCGATACAGAGTAGAGCTTAATATTGTAATTTTTTTATGACAATGGTTTATGAAAGCATAATATCACTCCACAAAAATTTCATGTTTCAGAACAAAACTGTTCCTGTTCCATCCTGCCCGCTTTCATAACCCAAATATTAAATTTCCATGGTTACATTATTCTCAATTTTGATTGAACAGTACTGACACACCTAAAGCATTTCCTTCAACTACCAGTCTCTAATTTTTTAAACAACAATGAATTCAACTTATATTTTTAAAATAAATAATTTTCAACATTTATTTTAATTATCACCTGAAGAGGAACAGTTTTGTTCTGAAACATGAAATTTTTGTGTAGTCATATTATGCTTCTATAAACCATTGTAATAACTAAATTACAATATATATATATAACACGCTAAAAAAAAATAGATATATATATACTAGCAGTAAAGCCCGGCGTTGCTCGGGTGTAATGAAAGCTTTAAAACTAATCCATGGTCCTGGACCTCATACCCGGCCTAAAGAATATTTGTGTGAAGTTTGGTGTGAATCGGATAAAAATTGTGGATTTGTATAAAGGAAATACAGACAGATAAACAGACACACACACAAACATCTTGCCTTTTATATATATATATATTATCGATTTTTTGCATTATTGTAAGAACTGCAACATTGAAACTTCTGAATATCGTTTCTTATGTCTTTGTCTATGAGTGTATCAAATTAGATTAAAATCGGACCACTCCTTCTATAACCCGATTTTTTCGATTATCGATTTTCGATATTTATCGGGGGTACCTCGACACAAAATCGATCTAAGAACACTCGCAGACGCTTATAGTACAACTGTGTAAATTTTCAAGAAAATCGCTTCAGCCGTTTCGGAGTCTATAGGTAACGGATACACACAAACATATACACACACACACACAGACAAAGTTCCATTTATAAATAAGTTTAGATATAAATATAACACGCTAAAATCTGCTTTCTTCTACCATGAGCAGATATCTTAGAGGTAGAATTACCGACTGATGTAAAATCGGTCGGGTTTCAATACTGGCTGGAAGCAATTGGTACTAATCAGCTGTGACATAGCGAAACAGGACTGTCAGCGGAGATATATATATGAAAAAGTATACTCAATTTTAATCTGAGTTATAGAACAGTATGGTTAAGAAAACTATACTTTTTCTTGCCGAAGCGTTTCGTCTTCTGAAGAACTTTAGCAAGGCAAATGTAAGGATTTATTTTGTTGCATATGTTTATGTACAAGGGGAAGAAAAACGTGCTACAACATACATTTGCCTCGAAAGCTCTCACAAGACGAAAAGTGACGGCGAGAAAATTATGGCTTTTTTCTTGTCTTCTTTATATATATATATATATATATATATATATATATATATATAGATAGATAGATAGATAGATAGATAGATAGATAGATAGATTTGTGTGTATGTTTGGGCTTTTTCTATTTCTATTATCCCGCATACTCATAAAACTTATGAAAAAAATATTTAACCGAAGTCAAAAAGTTACAAAGTGAGGAAAAACATACGCCAAAATTCAAACAATTTCAACAACAGTTACAATATATCGGAAGCCAATCCATGCGCATGCGTGCACTTAAAAGATGATGAGTCTAATAAAATAAAAGAAAACCTAACGTTTTTCCTGCTCCCCAGAGACCGACACCTGTGCTTTGCCTACTGAACAGAACTAATCAACAGAATCGAATTTTTCCGTTCAAAATTTGGCATGGAGAGTTTTTCTAATCATCATCTTCGTCAGCGTCGCCATTGTTGTGTTTCATGAAATTTTATTGTTCTCCCCACTCGCTGTACTAAAAAGTAGCTTAATGGGTAGTGGCTGGAAGTGACAAATCTGAGAACAGATTTCGAATTTTAGTCTAGTTCGTTACATTCGCTTCCTCGAAAATAATATTTGGAAAAGGATAAAAACATTTTCTCCCTCCAGCTATAGGTTAAATAGGTGGACGTTTGTTTGAGAAAATCTCTCTAACCTACTTAAAAATTGTTAATACCGTGTTGTTTTTACAATTTTTTACAATCCAAAATATACACTATTTACAATATTCGGACTATTGTACTCATCTTTGTTGTCATTTTTACAGTGTTTCGGCGGTTGTACGCTCCGACCTTCTTCAGTTGCTAGAAATTTCGAACCGAACTCTTTATTATGATCACGGGGGTATATTATTCTCACTCTTTGTGATATAAATGAGAATAATATACCCCAGTAATCGTAATAAAGGGTTCAGTTCAAAATTCCTAACATCTAAAGAACGCTGAAACGTTGTAAAAATGACAACAAAGATGAGGATAATAGTCCGAATAATGTAAATAGTGTAAATACTACCTCATCTCAGAAGTATAGACAAATCCAAAATATGATTCGTTTTTAAATAACCCACAAATAGTTGGTAAGCTTAAAAATAAATAAATAAATACTATTTTTTTTAATAATGTTCACCCAATACTAGGTCTAAGAGGCACTCGAAGTAGAGGGTTAATGTGTCGGTATCTATCTATCTATCTATCTATCTATCTATCTATCTAAACCTGATTCTATCTATCTATCTATCTATCTATCTATCTATCTATCTATCTATCTATCTATCTAAACCTGATTCTATCTATCTATCTATCTATCTATCTATCTATCTATCTATCTATCTATCTATCTGCAGACAGCTTTGTTTCGCTGTATCACAGCTCATCAGTGCGGTTAGACATCCGGTTGCTTTTAGCCAGGATCTATCATACAGAGCTGAAGTAGACTTTAGAAAAAGTGGGAAACTCAATCCTAAACATGTAACAAGGGATAAACCTTTACTAATGTTAAAAACACGGGCAGGAGTGTGAACGAGACGATAGATGATAGACGAACCTATCTACTCCTAACCTTTTATATGAGGAGGCACGGTGAAGTAATTGCTGCTTGGATTTCTGAATCGGAGGGCCGAGATCCAAGTTCAATTGAAACCATTTATATAATCACAAGTAAATATCTTGATTGGGGCGAGTGAATTAGATCATGAACTTAAAACTGAACTGATTAGAATGCTCTCACCCCAAACTCTGGTTAAATAGAAGTACAGGCTGGGTTCTGTAGTAATGGTTGACAAACGGTCTAGGAGAAGGAGAACTCTGCAGTCGAAACCAAAAACTATGGGTGAAGTAGTCATATCAACACGCAGCCGGCTACGTCCATTAAGACATAGTCAGTTAGGGAAGAGAACCCCTAACAGGATGTGCTTTGTGGTGCAGTGGATATCGGCTCGGAACGTGAAATTGGTAGAGCTAAGTTCGAATTCACGTAAATACTCTTGGGACAAGTATTCGTCCGCTTCTTTTTTCTTACAGCTATGGGTTAAATAGCAAGACAGAATAGGTTCTATAGCCTTGGTTTGCAACTAGTCAACCGCAGAATGTATGGACAAACTACTGCAGAAGATCTTCCGCGCAGTACCCCATATCTCTTTCAAGACATGATCGCCGAATAGCGTACACGTATGGCACTTAACTGACTGACTTGAAACAGGAATGAAAAAGTGATGGGTTTAGCATGCCTAATAATATTTGCTTTGTGGTGCAGTGGATATCGGCTGGGAACGAAAAATCGGAGTGCCAAGTTCGAATTCCAGTTGAACACCTTGCATTCACTTACGCGCAAATATCCTTGGGAAAGGTATTAATCCGTCTCTTCCCTCTAGTTATTGGTTAAATAACAGGACAGATTGCGTTTTATAGCCTTGGCTGGCAAGCATCCTACCGCAGAAAGCAATGGCAACCTACTGCGGGATAATCTTCTGCCCAGTCATTCATATCTCATTCGAGACATGATGGCCCAAAGCGTGTATCACGTATGGCACTTAACTGACTGAATAATTTTAAATGTCATCCGCGTACGTGAGGTGATTAACCATTTAATTTTTAACTCTATATTTCACGTAAAATTTATATAAAAGTTACCTTATATATATTTGGTTGGTACAATATATATATATTATTATTATAAATGGAACTTCGTCGTGTGTCTGTGTCTGTGTGTGTGTATCCGTTACCTATAGACTCCGAAACAGCTGAACCGATTTTCTTGAAAATTTACATAGTTATACTACAAGCATCTGCGAGTGTTCTTAGCTAGGTGTTGTGTCGAGGTACCCCCGATAAATATCGAAAATCGATAATCGAAAAATCGGGTTATAGAATGAGTGGTCCGATTTTAATCAAATTTGATACACTCTCGGAGAAAGACATAAGAAACGATATTCAGAAGTTTCAAGGTTGCAGTTCTTACAATAGTGCAGAAAATCGATAAAATATATATATATATATATATATATATAAGGCAAGATGTTTGTGTGTGTGTCTGTTTATCTACCTGTGTGTCTGTAATTTTCAGCCCTTTTATTTTAGTTTTTGCTTCGGGTTTGGCTCTAAGTAGGTATAATTGTAGTTCTTAGTCTCAACCATGATACCATTTACTCAGAGGACTTATTTAGCCCTCAAAATTCAGTTTACAACGAAAAAAACTTATTTGATATCGATACCAGGAAACCCAAATTTGACTTACATCCATTCATTTTTCTTTCAGTATACGGTTTTGCTTTAACTGGAAACAACTATTGCTTTTCAGTCTTTCGTGCCAACGTCCAAAGAGTCTGAGCTCCAGGACTATGGATTAGTTTTAAGGCTTTCATTACACCCGAGCAACCCCGGGCTATACTGCTAGTATATATATATATATATATATATATATATATATATATATTAGGTGCGATTGTTAAATTGTCGCAATTATTTTATTATTTCAAATATTCTTTAGGATGAGTCTAAGCTCCAGGACCATGGATTAGTTTTAAGGCTTTCATTACACCCGAGCAACACCGGGCTATACATCTAGTATATTATAAATTAGCAACAATAGAAGCTATGAAAATTTTTTTCTTGATGATAGCTCTTTGCCTTTATCAATTGATTTTTATTTGCTAGTTCGTTTTCTCGGTACTTTTTTTTTTTTTTTTTTTGGCTGCTACAAATTATTTCATTTTTTGCCTTATTCGAGCCGTTTATCGAGGTTTGTTTTCTATATATTTCTCCTGCATTTCTCTTTCTCTTATAGAGAACAGTTTTGTTTTGGTGTTATTTTTTTTATTTTTTATTTTGCTTTTCTTCGACCTGGTGACTGTTTGCGTTTTTTTCTCGTACAATTTATTTCGTTTTATTCTGCCGTTTTCTTCTTTTTTTTCCTAATTGCAATAATTTTTTCTTGCCTCAATCAATACTTTTCAGATGTTCGAATAGGAATCGACATCACTCACGCCCTTTTATTTCTGATATTTTAATGCTTCTCGGTCATTTCTAATTTAAAATTCTAACCTCATTTTGCGTAGGTTCAGGTGTCTCTATTAAACGAGTGGAAATAAAATTAGGGCTAAAACATGAGGCATCTACTTTGAAGATTTACCTACAATGTTGCACCTGCGTCTCTCTTTATACATAAAGTTCAACACCGAGTAGCGACAGTCTGTTTTATGTTTGATTAAAATTTTCACAGATTCTTATTTTAACATACTCACTATTAAGACCAGGAGTGTACGAATTGTGTCATCAACACAGATACCGGTATATATATATATATATATATATATATATATATATATTCTAAACATATACTGTTAAATATGAGAGACAATGAATGTTTATTATGTTTAATCATAAGCCGTTCTAAACGTCGTATTTTGGCTGTAATTTCAGTTGAAAATAAAGACAAAAATTCCCCAACATTTGGATAATTTTTTATTAATTTGGTTCTAAGCTTTCGGCTCACAGGAGCCATCTTCAGAGAGGTTATTAAGACGGTAACACAATAACATCTACCATCACCGACGATTTTATTAATTTGGTTCTCACATCTTTAGAGAGGTTATTAAGACGGTAACTCAATAACATCCACTATCAGCGACGATTTTATTTTATGTTGACATAAAACTCCGCTAGGCAACGGGAATAGTTACCAAAAATAACCAACGCAGTTCGCAAATTTGCAATGCGGCTCTATGACGTCACACACAGACAGATATATATATATATATATATATATATATATATATATATATATATATATATATATAACATAGTTATTTGGTATACAATCCAGGTAAATTCCGATAGAGACGAACTCAAGAGAACTCAATGTTAAATTCATTTATTTAATTTAACAGAGTAATATAATTTATAAAAGATTTTAGATTATTTCAATGGGTAATACATATTTCACCGCGTCCTGATGTTATTATCGCAGCTTGTCAGACCCAATGTGTGTGTGTGTGTGTGTGTGTGTGTGTCTGTGTGTCTGTGTGTGTGTGTGTGTGTGTGTGTGTGTGTGCACCGGCAGTGTGTTTTATGCTTAAACGTAATCGTAAGACTGTATATTTACATACGCTCTTTCCCTGATATCGAGCACTTTAACCCATAAATTTAGCCTGCTTTAAAACTATACTTGTTTCTTATATATAAACAGTGGAAGGCAGGTAATTTGCTTTGGTGTCAGGGGTAGAAGGTAGAAAAAAGCTTCGGATTCACCAAATTAATTCTAATTTATGTAAGAGCAAAACATTATGAATAAATGAGATAATTAAGTAGAAATTTACTGCGGTGACGAAACATGCTAATTCGTTATGTTTATTAAGAAGTACGTATCTTTCCACTACCAAAGAAAGATGACTACTATGATTTCTTGTCTGTTACCCTATTCTGTAACAGATTATAGATCCTTTTGAAGAGCAGTAGATAAGTTTACTTTGTCAGCCTTGGCAGATTTCTTACTGAGACGAGATTTAATAATGGTGTCATCTGCATAGATACCTACTTTGAAACTGATTACATCAAGATCATTGTTGAAGATCAGAAAAAGTGTAGGGCCTATAATAGAGTCTTTAGTGACGCTCGGGTTTGTATAAAAGTGACTGGAAGTTTGCCCGTTCAAAACAACCTTCATTTCACGATTTGATAGAAAGGATTGGATTAAATCAAACAATCGTTCAGAAATAGCATTGCTTTGGAGCTTGCACAGAAGGCCAGCATGCCAAACCCTGTCAAACGCTTTCGAGATATCTAGAGCAACACTTCGAGAAGAGTCGTTCTTATGAAAAGTCTGATATATATATTCAGTGATAGTTGTTAGCATATCAGCGGTAGATCTGGCGAAGCAGAAGCCATACAGTTTGTCAGAGTTAAAGTTGTGAGAAGTGCGATGGCTAACAAATTCAGCATTGAAAATCACCTCGAATACCTTGCCAGAAAGAGTTAAGAGGCTAATATAGCGATAATTAGAGGGGCTAGATCCCACCCCCCCCCAAGTTCTTAAAAACAGAGACTACAGAGGAAGATTTCCAACAAGCAGGAAAGCAGGAAGCTATGAGGCAATAGTTATAGAGTTTAAAGAGGACTAGAACATCTTAAGAGCATTATTTTTTTATTATTGTTATATATATATATATATATATATATATATATATATATATATCTAAACATATACTGTTAAATATAAGAGACAATGAATGTCTATTATGTTTAATCATGAGCCGTTCATGATTAAACATAATAGACTCGATACACTATATATATATATATATATATATATATATTACACAGCTGAGCCTCAGTTCTAGGTAGAAAATCGGGTGTGGGTAATCTAGACGAATCAAGTTTGGAGTTATACGAGAATTTGCGAACAAAACATTCGACCTTATCAGCTGTGGATGTGAGAACTTCAAATTGAATAGAGGGGGGATCGAGGGTTTTCTGTTATTCAGCACCCACTTGCAGAGTCGACAGTAATCTTTGGGACCAAACTTGTGAAATGCTATATGCTGCTTCGTTCTATCAGGAAATAACAACTTAGCATCATTTAGGAAACGCTTACACTCATTACGAACAGAAATAAAAAGTGTCTATTTTTTTATTTTTATAATAATCATATCGCCCCAAGCAAGGCAGTTTACTGCCATTGGTGCGCAGGGGATTGCATAGGGGGAAAGTTATGAGGAAGAGTGACAGGTTATAGGGGCTGTCAGGAAGTGGGTAAGAGAAGAATGAGAATACTGATGAGAGTGGAGTAGACAGAGAAAAGTGCATGAGAGAGAGGATGCAGGTTAGTGAGACAGGAGATGACGATTGACTTTAAATTCTTGAAGTGTGTGGCTGTCGAGGAAGCAAATAAACGGAAGGGAATTTCAAAGGCAGGAAGTGCGAGAAATGAAGCTGCTAGAGTAGAATTTGCTTTTACATTTTACATTTTATTGGTTTCACAATAAAAGGATGGTACCTAGTTGCTAATCTTGTGACTCGAGTATATTAATATATAGGGGGCACCAGAGGGCCTATTGTGATCAGACGTGTCACTCTGGTATAGCCGAAAGAAGGGATCCCTGTGGGCAATGGCAGCCGAACAAGCAGGACAGAAACAAAGAGATAAACGAGGTTTTAGCCGGAATTTCCTAGCTGGGAGGAAAACATCAATGCCAGCTTTCACCCAGGAGACCTCAGAGGTGCAGTTTTGGACAGGGAGACTAAAAACTTTGTTACAACGTACATCGCAAAAGAAATCACGGAACGAGTCCCAGTTTGCAGTGGAGAACCATAATCGTCTAATTTGTAGGGGATATGAAATTTGAAAAATTATTTTTCAATATTCCGATTATCATATACATTGTTTCTACATGACTACCTTTCAGTTAAATAGCAACGTAGACAAGGTTTTCTAGCTTTGGTAGTATCCACCCAAAGAGAAGTCAGTCAGTCAGTCAGTCAGTTAAGTGCCATGCTCGATACACGCTTGGGCGATCATGTCTCGAAAGAGACATGACTGACTGGGCAGAAGATTATCCCGCAGTAGGTTGCCATTGCTTTCTGCGGTAGACTGGTTGCCGACCAAGGCTATAGAACCTAATCTGTCCGATTATTTAAACCATAACTGGAGGGAAGAGACGGATTAATACCTTTCCCAAGGGTATTTGAGCGTAAGTGAATGCAAGGAATTCAACTGGAATTCGAACTCGGTTCCCCGATTTCTCGCTCCGAGCCGATATCCACTGCGCCACAGAGAAGTATCATCCTGAATTGTAATCCCGCTTAAATGGCTACTTAAAACTGGGGTCATAGACGAGACACAGCATTAAAGCGTCAGCAAGAAGCCACTCTATTATCTTTCCCAAGTAGTTTTGGCAATTCACAGATAATGAAGGCAACTAAGTCTCTGTGCAGAGCATTGATAGTCTAAGGTGCTGAAGTGCAAAAGACATATCATAATTCCAAACAGTGGTGAACACAACGGAAAACCACATCTCTGTCTTTCAAAAGACATGGCAGTTAAAAGACAATAAAAAAGATCTGTTGATAATTCTGATCGCCCAAGTTCTTAAGGGACATGGCATTTAGAGAGGCAACGGGAAACCACTCCCCTATCTTTCAAAAGAAAGCATGGCAATTCACAGATGATAAAGAACAGTACACTAAGGATAGCAATGGACACATACGTTCTTCAGGAGTTTTTAAATGCAACGGGAAACCACTTTCTTATCTTCCAAAAGAAAGAATGGCAATTCACAAGTGATAAATTAAAGCATTTTGTGGATAGCCATGATCGCCTATGTTCTTAAGATTCATGGCCTTTAAGAAGCAATTGGAAAGCACTCTGCAATTTTTTAAAAGGAATTATGGCAATTTGCAGATAATAAAGAAAAACAAACGGAGAGCAATGATCGCCTATATTCATAAGGGACATGGCGTTTAAATAACAACGGGAAACCACTCTCCTATATTCATAAGGGACATGGCGTTTAAATAACAACGGGAAACCACTCTCCTATATTCATAAGGGACATGGCGTTTAAATAACAACGGGAAACCACTCTCCTATATTCATAAGGGACATGGCGTTTAAATAACAACGGGAAACCACTCTCCTATATTCATAAGGGACATGGCGTTTAAATAACAACAGGAAACCACTCTCCTATATTCATAAGGGACATGGCGTTTAAATAACAACGGGAAGCCACTCTCCTATATTCATAAGGGACATGGCGTTTAAATAACAACGGGAAGCCACTCTCCTATATTCATAAGGGACATGGCGTTTAAATAACAACGGGAAACCACTCTCCTATATTCATAAGGGACATGGCGTTTAAATAACAACGGGAAACCACTCTCCTATATTCATAAGGGACATGGCGTTTAAATAACAACGGGAAGCCACTCTCCTATATTCATAAGGGACATGGCGTTTAAATAACAACGGGAAGCCACTCTCCTATATTCATAAGGGACATGGCGTTTAAATAACAACGGGAAACCACTCTCCTATATTTCAAATGAAAACATGGCAATTCCCAGATGATACAGTAAAACATTCTGTGGAAAACCATGATCATTCACATTCTTAAGGGCCATGGCATTTAAATAGCAACGGGAAACAACTCCCCAATCTTTCAAAAGAAAGATTAGCATTTCACAGACAATGAAAAAGAAATCTACTGATAATCAGTTTTTGCCTACGTCTTGAAAATAAGTAGAATTTAAATTTCAACTAGAAATCATTCCACCATCTTTTCTAAGGCGTTATAATAATTCACAAATTCATAATAAAGAGAAAAAATAGTGGAAAACTATGAGTGTCGACATCCGGAAAGGAGATATGTTTTTTCAAAAAACAGTAAACGGAAACTACTTCCCAATCTTTCACAAGAAGCCACGATAATTTACAGTTAATTAAAAAAAAGAAGAATCAAGAAAAAGGTATGTGCGTCTACGTCCGAAGGCACATGCTGCTGACAAAAAGAGGTCTCTATAGTACATTTAGTACGTTCATATCTAGGCTGAGCCTGGTGAATGAATAATCTAAGCATTAGTCATTAGGGCTATTCTCTAATCATGTCTGTCTAATATATATATATATATATATATATATATATATATATATATATATATAGATAGATAGATAGATAGTTAGATAGATAGATAGATAGATAGATAGATAGATAGATAGATAGAATGAGCTACTGACAGACAGACAGACAGATAGATATAAAGAGAATGATAGATAGATAGATAGATAGATAGATAGATAGATAGATAGATAGATAGAAGAGAACGGGCTACTGACAAACGGATAGACAGATAGATATTAAGAGAAAGATAGATAGATAAATAGATAGATAGATAGATAGATAGATAGATAGATAGATAGATAGATAAAGAAGAGAATGAGCTACTGACCGATAAACAGAGAGATAGATAAAAAGAATGAGCTCACTCGCTAGCTAACTAGCTAGCTAGATATTCATTGAATGATAGATATAGATAGATATTAACAGAATGAGATAGATAGATAGATAGATAGATAGATAGATAGATAGATAGATAAAAAAAGAATGAGCTATTGACATACAGATAAATAATAAGTGAATGACATATATAGATAGCTATTATGAGAATGAGATAGATAGATAGATAGATAGATAGATAGATAGATAGATAGATAGATAGATAGATAGATAGATAGATAAAGAAGAGAACGGGCTACTGACAGACGGTTAGACAGATAGATATTAAGTGAAAGATATAGATAAACATTAAAAGAATGATAGATATAGATAGACATTAAGAGAATGAGATAGATAGATAGATAGATAGATAGATAGATAGATAGATGTGTTTAGTTTTTTATTTTTCTCTCTGTCTGTGAATATGCATGAAATAAATACATAAAATGGCAGAAATGATAATAACAAAACAAATTAAAAACAGAAGGAATACTCAAGCGTAAGATTTTAATCAGATGAGCGAAGCTGAAAACCTATTGACTACGAAATTACCATCGCTTTCTTTCTCGCTTCAACATCGGATCTCCTCATTGGTTGACCCAAATTGAAGGCGAGGCTCGTTTTATGGTTATGGAACTCGAATTGGCCAACAACTGACCTGATGAGAAGCTATTGTTTGGACAATAAAAAATGGATTTTACAGTATTGAAATAATTATTATCGAGGAATCGGTGTAAGAAATACAAGAAAACTTATTTTACTTGTACTTTATTATTGATTATGTCTCAACTTTTCTTGGATTATTATAAATGATTCCAATTTCAGTCATTGATGCCGTATAAATGTTTTTCATTTGGCTTTCCTTTCTTTTCCTTTTGTGTTGTCAATTTATTTTCTTTTTCCTAATTTCCTGTATTTTTTATTCAATTCTTATTTCATTGCATTTTTCTTTCTTTTTTACCGTTTCTATTTTCATCATAATTTCTTTTTTCCCACTTTTCACTTATTTCACTTTTTCTTAATTTATTTTCTTATTTTCATTACCTTTTTCTTTCTTTCTTTCTTTTTTCTTTCTCCTTTTTTCCTTTTTCTTTTTCTCCTTTCATTTCTTTTTCTCCTTTCATTTCCTTTTTCTTTTTCTCCTTTCATTTCTTTTTTTCTTCTTTTCTTTCTTTTTCTTTTCATTGAATTCATTTTCTTATTGTCATTGATTTTTTTTTCTTCTTTTTTTCTTTCTTACCTTTTTCTGGTTAATTTCTTTTTTCTTACTTTTCTCTTCTTTTTATTTCATTAGATTTATTTTCATATTTTCATTGACTTTCTTTCTTTCTATCTATCTATCTATCTTTCTTTCTTTTTTTCTTTTCACTCATTCTTTCATTTTTCCTCTTTCATTTGCTTCCCTCTCATCCTATGTTTTATTTCATTCTTGCTTTCTTATATGGAATTATTTTGTTTCTATCCTCCATTGCCACTCGTTTCTTTTCATTGGCTTCATTTTTTTATTACTTTCTTAAATTGCTTTTCATTCATTCTTTCTTTTTTATTTTTTTGCTTCTTTCTCTTTCCATTTCTCTTCTTGGTTTCATTGTTTTTTTTTCTTTTAATTTTATCTCTTTTCGTTGTATTTCGTTTCTTATGGCTATTGATTTCCTTTCTTTTCATCACATCTTTTTCTTGTTCTGCTTTTTCTTTACATTTATTTTCTTGTTTTTTCTTTTTCTTTTCTTTATATTAATTTCTTTTGTTTTGTCATTCCAAATTCCATTTCTTTCGATTGGATTTGTTTTTTTCATTTTGTCATTCTTTCACTATTTCACTTTTTGTTTCTTTCTTTAATTGCGTTTAATTCATTCTTTTTTCGCAGATTTTTTTCAGTTTCTTTGTTGTTTTCTTTTTGTTGTTGTTTGGGTTTGGTTAGTTTTATTTCATGACATATCAACCTCAGTGAGTTATTTAATGCCGACAAGTTTTAAGGTTATGTTCGTATGTACAGAATAGGTATTCTTTATAAGAAATCATGTTTCAGTTTTGTAGATCAAGTTTCATTGGCGTATTTTGTAATAATGGTTTTGTCGAGAGTCAGATATATTGCTGGCACACACACACACACACACACACACACACACACACATATATATATATATATATATATATATATATATATATGTATAACCTCCTGATAAAAATTATTGTCTACTCATTTAAAAAATCTAAGGACCCACTACGTATTTTACCCAGACAAAATTAAAAAGTGATATGTCTAGATCGAAGCCATCCTGCCCCCTTTTCTAATCCAAATGTTTATCATTATGGTTGCATAATTTAAAATGCTGATTGACTAGTTTTGACACACGTAAAAGCATTTCCTCCAACCAATACTCCATGATTTTCTAAATAACCATGAATTCATCTTATATTTTCAAAAATAAATCGTTTTCACAATTTATTTTAACATATCAACTGAAGAGAAACAGTTCTGTTCCGAAACATGAAAATTTTTGTGTAGTGATGCTTGTGTATGCTTTTATAAACCATTGTAATAACAAAATTAAAATATTAATCTCTGCTCTGTATCGAGCACTCTTTATAAAAGTAAATGCTTGAACAGTGGGTTTTTAATCTACGTGTTCTTTCACTTTCTTGTAATATATATATATATATATATATATATATATATATATATTATTAATGCAGGTTTCATTGAATAATATAGACAAGTTTTGTCTATTAATTTTGTGTAGGATCCGTTCATACCGTCTGATATACTTGATGGTGGTGTCGTTGAAAGACAACAAAAAATCACAGTATTTGTTGAATTTTTTATCGGGTCTAAGCTTTCGGCTCACATAAGCCATTATCAAAGAGTAAATATTAACACACAGTAAACATAGAACATTTAACAATAAAGATAATTGAATTGAAAATATAAGTCCATCCCTACCGTGGCGGATGGCCGAAGACAGTGACAAAATAGTGGTGTTGTGGTCCCTGGTCTGATTACAGACATTTGAGTACGTTATTGGAAATATCGAAATTGATTGTATTCAAACCAGGTTTAAATTGTTTAATGTACAGTGCTTCGAGGATTTTTAGTTTCTGCTTATTATTTTCTTGTTTGAGTATGTACGTGTTATCATCAAGCGTTATATATATATATATATATATATATATATATCTTAGAAGAAGTACAAACTAATGGGTTGACAGACCACTGTTTGTAGTGATTTACTTTATTAAGAGAAAAGTGCTCAATACTTAGTAGAGCATTATATATGGAAATATTTTTAATATGAGTTCATAATAAAAACATAGTTTACTGTAACACAAGAGCCATTGTGTTTCGGTACTGACATATTGGCTCCAAGTCAGGCAATGAAATATTTTTTACTGTAATTTTATATATAATAATTCCTAACAGTAAAAAAATATTTCACTACCTGACGAGGTGCTAATTAGATAGTACCGAAACACAATAGTTCTTGATTTGCAGTAAACTATGTTTTTATTATAAACTTATACACACACACATACGCAAACAAACATATATATAGAAAAATGGACACTTTAACAAACATATATACATGTGCGGACATATACACAAATATACACACATACACAAACACATGCATGTACACATATACACACACACATACACACACACATATATACACACACAGACACATACATATATATATACATATATGATCGTATAATACGTTTTTAATTCATATTTAGAAATCACTTGTTTCTGATGAAGGACCGAGGGCGGTCAGAAATATAAAACACAATAATAAAAAATATATATATACATATACATACATACACATATATACGTATATATACACATATACATACATACACACACATATATATATATACATTTTCAAATTCGAATTATTTTTTTCTTAGCAACAAAAATATAGTAGATATAATAGTTAATTAATAATGATATTAATTTTATAAAATTTTAATACCAATGCCCACCAAAATTAATTTTAAGTCTTCCCACATATTCTCCAAAGTAAAAGTTGCTTTACTCTGATTGGTCCACATTGTACATACAATAATGCCTCCCTGATGAAAGAGGTCTTGTTCTTAACCTTTTAAAGCCATTCATTTTGAAATAACCACATCACTTGATAAGACACAAAAAGTGTCGAAACAAAATAGCTACTTTTGTAGTGATATTGTAACATATCAATGTTATAATTTATTAATAAATATTATCATTATTAGCTCTACTTTGTATTGAGCACTTTTTTAAAAATAGTGTTTCTTTGGATGGGGAATATTATTCCACCCATACTTGTATACTTATATATATATATATATATATATATATATATATATGAATGATATTTCCCGGAAAGGATATATATATATATATATACATATATGTGTGTGCGTGTGTGTGTGTGTGTGTGTGTGTGTGTGTGTGTGTGTGTGTGTGTGTGTGTGTGTGTGTGTCATTCGAGGTAGTTAAGCCGTTTAGGCAAATGTAACCGGGTAGGACAATCTAGTACGTAGACGTTATGGACGGTACTAAAACGTATGCTGTATCTGAGACGTAGACGTAGTCAATAGATGTAAATCTCTAGTCGAAGAACTGTAGACATCTAGTCGGATAGACCTCCCTCTAGACGTAGACCAATAGCGGTAAACCTCCTGACTTAGACCTCCCTGCGTCCTCACCTTCGTCTATATTTCTGGCTGGCACCAGCCAATCTCATTACTGTAAGGGGGACCATATTCATTACATATTCATTACATCACCTCCCCCTGAGCTAAATTTTCCGTGAAATTTAGCTTCAATATCTTCTCTTTTTTGGGTTTGGACATAATCGATCGACTTTTTTCTTAAGTCTTTTTCGCCTTGATCCTCCCTGCCGTAGTGGCGTTTGACACACTGGTAACTCTGGTTTTGTGTTCGGGAATACCTCCATCGGCGAATATTGACTTGCTTAAATTTCATTATAATTCATTTTGGTATTTTCCGTGACGTCTGTAGTGTGTCTGGGTCTCAATTGATTCCAATGTCTTTTGCACCGAAAATTTCCCCCTTTTATGTCATATATCACCTGTCCAACTGTTTTGGTTATAATCCCTTCTTCCCAATACATTTTTCTAGTCCTAAAGTTCTTGAAAAAAACTTTTTTCACCTAGCTTATACGCTTTAGTCATCTAGGTTCTTTTTTCGCAGTTTTCTTCTCCGGACTAGACAACAGATTATCGAACACAGAGCGTATTTTCCTCGCAAATATTAACACTGCTGGCGATAATCATGACGTTGTTTTAGGTTAGGCGTGATCCTATATACTGTCAAAAACTTTTAAACACTTCTTTCATTCGTGTCCACACCTTGACCTTTAACGCTCGTTTAAAGGTGTCCACGAATTTTTCTGCCTGTCCATTCGATCTTGGATGATATACTGGCGTTGTCACGTGATCGATGTAAAACGATGAACAGAATTCCTTGAGTTCTCTTCCGGTAAACTGCGTTCCGTTGTCGCTGGCTAAATTTTCAGGGGGACTAAAAGCGACTAAAAGTTTCATTAAGTGCGTTTATTGTATTTGTTGCAGTCGGATGTCTGCATTTAACAATTTCTGGCCACTTAATGAAACTGTCCACAATAATTAGGTAATAAGATCACCTTTGCTGTAACCAGGTATTGAACTCACAACGTTTTGGCTCACTGGATTATTTCAACCAACGCTTGGAACAGTCTGTTCAATGTAAATTGTTACAAAAGATCTATCTATCACCCGGTTCACACTCCACCCATGTCTATTGAACAGGTTAAGAGGTTCATCCCTTGTTCCCTGTTTAAGATGTGGTTTCCGGCTTTCTCTTTTCCAATCTTTTCACTATTATGTAGCCCCCTGCACATCAGTGGCGTTACTGCCTTGCTCGGGGTGATATGATTAAAAAAAAAAAAAAAAAAAAAACCTCAATTCAGACAGATGCTTCAGAAAATTGTGGAAAGCCATAATCGCCATATTTTTTAAAGACGGTGACAAGAAAAAGATGTAAAAACGTGTTTTAATTAATCCTGTTTTTTTTTTTCTTTTTCTTTCTTTTTTTTTTTTTAGATAGATGTTCAAATAGCCATCTTTCTCCCATATCTTTAGGTTTGGCAAACGGAACCGTTGAATTCTTCATAGAAATTTACAAACAAAAAGAAGTTACTTACAGAACTCTTCGTACATCATCATCTTGTTTGGAGAAACGACTTCAATCGAAGACCAATCAAAGCGAAATACTTACCTAAAATGAAAGAAAATTAATTCTTTTAGTAATACACAAATACTATAAGCAAGCATTTTATTCGTCAGCTTAAACTCTTCTCTCCCTAGTTCTTGCACCCTCTCTCTCTCTCTCTCTCTTTCTCTCTCACTCACTCTGTGTATATAAAACCACTCATGCTTCTATTGAGCGATCTTTTAGTTGTGTACTTATAAAATATCAATTACTTAGAGTGTCTGCTCTTTGCACGATGAGTAGTACTTTTGTCTGGAAAAGAGCCAGAACCGTCCATCACCAAAATCCTTTTCGCTATAGACTTGTTTACCAATGACGTTTTAGACAATGAACTCGGATAATATTCTTTGACTCTCCCAAAATCAGTATGAAACATTCATTACGGCATTGATAGATTAGCAGAAGAACGCTTCTGGCATATTTTTTTCAGAGAATAATACCTCCATACATGCATATATATATATATATATATATATATATATATATATATATATATATATTGTACATTGCATATTTGGGTAGCAATATCTCTTTTATGCAGGTTTCAGTAAAAATAACAAAGAAGGTATTATGGTTAAGTTTTTTAGTTAATTTTTCATGTGATTATATTATGTTTTTCTTTTCAGTACATAAATTATACAAAAATTGTTTGAATGTTTTCTTTTTCCGATGTATATATATATGTGTGTGTGTGTGTGTGTGCGTGTGTGTATGTGTTTGTATGTGCGTGTGTTTCGTTAAAAACGATCGACAAGGAAGATTTTATTAATATTTTTATTTAAATTCTTTAAATCTTCTTACAAATATCCTTTTTTTTTTTACTAGAGATAAGGAATGCAAAATGTTTCATAATTTTTTACTTTCCAAGCGCTTTCATCCACTTCACTGGCCATTTTAAAGGATGTGATTTCATCTTCCTGTTTTGACTGTAGCGTAATTTATTTAGGGTTTTTTAAAAAGGAGCGTTCTTTACATTCTATCACGTGACGCGCGCGACTGGACATCGCTTGAGTGTCTATTAAAAAAAAATTCAGAGTACCACCTCCTCTGTTTTATAATGTAAAGTTAATGGTAGGAGGAAATTGTTTAATATATAGTGCCTCTATTATAGCGATATGCTCCTGGAATTGTGATTTAAATATTATTTCTGTATTTTCAACTAAATTTTTTCTAAAAGGTTATTGTAAATTATGGGTTAATGGATTGTTTTTTTTTTTTTTATTGCACTGTTGTTACATGGGTGGCATGTAAGGCGTTTTTTCAAAGAAGTGATAGTATGACCAGTATAGGTAATTGATTTATAACAAGAAACAGTCTTGTACAGAGTATTGAAATTAGAACACTATATTAGGCTATCGCTAGTTTAAACAGGAAACCATGTTGTTTCTTATAAAATAACCCATTCAAATCTAATACTGAACATAGATAGATAAATACATAGATAGATAAATAAATAGATAGATAAATAAGGAAAAGTCTGAGATATGTAGACAATATTACTCCAGCACTTTTTTAAACCAAAATATAAAACCAGAGTTTCAAAAATTCAGATAATTGTTATTTTTTGCATTTGTTTTTCTGTACCTGCGTGAACCTGTTGAAATTATTAGCAAATCCACGTCTATTGAACAGGTTAAGAGGTTCATCCCTTGTTCCCTGATTAGGATGTGGTTTCCGGCTTTTCTCTTTTCAATTGGAGTAGATAGATCTATCTATCGCCCGGTTCACACTCCACTCACGTCTATTGAACAGGTTAAGAGGCTCATCCCTTGTTCCCTGATTAGGATGTAGTTTCCGGCTTTTCTCTTTTCAATTGGAATAGATAGATCTATCTATCGCCCGGTTCACACTCCACCCACGTCTATTGAATAGGTTAAGAGGCTCATCCCTTGTTCCCTGATTAGGATGTGGTTTCCGGCTTTTCTCTTTTCAATTGGAGTAGATAGATCTATCTATCGCCCGGTTCACACTCCACTCACGTCTATTGAACAGGTTAAGAGGCTCATCCCTTGTTCCCTGATTAGGATGTAGTTTCCGGCTTTTCTCTTTTCAATTGGAGTAGATAGATCTATCTATCGCCCGGTTCACACTCCACCCACGTCTATTGAATAGGTTAAGAGGCTCATCTCTTGTTCCCTCATTAGGATGTGGTTTCCGGCTTTCTCTTTTCCAATCTTTTCACTATTACGTAGCCCCCTGCACATCAGTGGCGTTACCGCCTTGCTCGGGGTGATACGATTAAAAAATAAAATAAATAAAATAAAATTTACCCCAAAATCTGAGGAAACCCTACACAAAACCTTCTCTTTTATATCCCAATTATTTAATTTCCGTGCAATTTACGAGTGGAAGATTAAATAAAATGACAAACAAAATAACCTCTTTTGGGAGAAAGACAGTTTTTTTTAAAAAGTCGATTACTAAGAATTGTTTACGTTGCAGTATTCTGTTTTTTGTTTTTTTTTGTTTGTTTTTTTGTGTGTTTTTTTTACAATTTTGACCCCCGGGTAAATTCATAGAAATATAATGCCGCGAATTTTTTAGTTTGTTTTATAGGGAATTAATTTAATCCTTTAATTTCAATGCTAAAATCAATATGCGATTATTTCTCATACAAAGCAATTAACACACTATTATTCCAGTTCTTGCATCTCGTATTTTCACAACTCTTACTCCTGTTAACACAAAGCGGTTAAGTTAGAAGCGTTCTATCATATAGGAGAAGACCCCCATCTTTCTCCAATCATAAGAACTGTTAATACTTCTTAACTTAAAAAAATATGACTCTCCAAATCTGAAATGTGAATAGCATTTGTAATAGCCTGATGTGTTAAAATTCTGGGGTCCGATTTTGGTAACATTGGGGTTATTACTTTCCCTATACGTGGAAACTGAACGATCAATAATTAAGCAATACTAAAAGTAGGAACCATCCTAGGTGAATTGTCATATTTGGGACCTAGACTTTATGAGCTTAAACGCAGTATTAAGTTAGTGGCAAAGGTCTCATCATTTTACAGTTGAAACCGCTACGTGTAGCAGCAAATTCAATGCTAACAATGATTTTCAAAGTCGACTTTGAAAATCACTTCCGGTTTCTTGCTTGCCAGCCAACTTTGATCCTCAAAATTTTAAATACAATGTCTATCGTTATATTTTGTATTCATAATTGTTGTTCTTTAAATTTAACTTCTAATTTTTATTACTGCCGAAATAAATTTTGGATTTATAACCGTTTAAATATATGTTGTGTTTTTCTCTCAGTATTTCATATTGCTTTGGATAATATCTTTTGAGCTCTCTATTTTTATCAATTTAATATTTTATATTATTTAGATAAAATCTTTTGGATTATCCTCTCTGTTTTTACGGGATTGACATATGCTCTCTTATATATATGACTAATATATAATGCTCTCATTACGATTGACCCCTCTAGAGAAGAAAAATTTAAAAACAGTTTCCACTTCTGCGATATATGCATTATTCTACAGAAATGAATTGAGTTCTTTTGGTAACTGGGATGTTACCAAAACACGTTCAAATTTGCCGTCTCCTATTCCATACGCGTATGGCTTAGTGGGTAGCGACTCCGACGAACACCAAATCGGTCGTGTTTCGAGCCCGACCATTAGCAAGTGGATGTATTTAGTCACACTGATGATCTGTGATATAGCTAAACAGTCTTGTATGGGGATGACTATATATGCAAATTTTATGATGGATTAATTGTCGCCATTTTATATTTTATAATTTCGCGCCTGCGAGTTGCTTGCTTTTTATTATATTGACAGCACAATATAGTAGGGACACTATCTGTGAGAAAAAAGGAGAACCATGACACAATTCACCCCACCATAAATTTGGAAACGGCATGCTATATTGCTTGACATTCGCACCAGAAGCTCCATTACAAACAATTTCAGAATGTTTGAGGCAGAGAATTCGGAAGGCGTTGGATTCAATTAGCGTCATGGTTTTCGAGTTATCCCTAGTGATGGCGACGTTATGCCTCTATTCATCTCCCCACACGGCCTCAGAATCAAGTGCCTTGAGAAGGCAGTGCTGGTCTGTGTCAAAAGAGTGTCTGTTGGAAGGCCCTGTATTTAGCTCCATAATTTTGTACCATGTCACTCAAGCAGGAGAACACAGTCGTGACTAATCAGACAATCTCTGTGACCACATCACTCTTCATATCTGGCTACCTAGCTCTCCAGAAAAGAGTACTGTATTGCTATGTGATGTCAGTTCTTCAATATGGCAGTGAATGATGGACAATATCATCAAAGATGAAGGAAACACTTGAAGTAAATGAAATGTGGTTCTACAGAAGGATGCTGTGGATATCATTGATCCAGAATGCTCACATTTCACTTACTTCAAGTTTCACTCACATTCTCGATCTGTAGAACCACACTTCACTTACTTCAAGTTTCACTCACATTCTCGATCTGTAGAACCACATTTCACTTACTTTAAGTTTCACTCACATTCTCGATCTGTAGAACCACATTTCACTTACTTTAAGTTTCACTCACATTCTCGATCTGTAGAACCACATTTCACTTACTTTAAGTTTCACTCACATTCTCGATCTGTAGAATCACATTTCACTTACTTCAAGTTTCACTCACATTCTCAATCTGTAGAACCACATTTCACTTCCTTCAAGTTTCACTCACATTCTCGATCTGTAGAATCACATTTCACTTCCTTCAAGTTTCACTCACATTCTCGATCTGTAGAACCACATTTCACTTACTTTAAGTTTCACTCATATTCTCGATCTGTAGAACCACATTTCACTTACTTTAAGTTTCACTCACATTCTCGATCTGTAGAACCACATTTCACTTACTTTAAGTTTCACTCACATTCTCGATCTGTAGAACCACATTTCACTTACTTTAAGTTTCACTCACATTCTCGATCTGTAGAACCACATTTCACTTACTTTAAGTTTCACTCACATTCTCGATCTGTAGAATCACATTTCACTTACTTCAAGTTTCACTCACATTCTCAATCTGTAGAACCACATTTCACTTCCTTCAAGTTTCACTCACATTCTCGATCTGTAGAATCACATTTCACTTCCTTCAAGTTTCACTCACATTCTCGATCTGTAGAACCACATTTCACTTACTTTAAGTTTCACTCATATTCTCGATCTGTAGAACCACATTTCACTTACTTTAAGTTTCACTCACATTCTCGATCTGTAGAACCACATTTCACTTACTTCAAGTTTCACTTACATTCTCGATCTGTAGAACCACATTTCACTTACTTTAAGTTTCACTTACATTCTCGATCTGTAGAACCACATTTCACTTACTTTAAGTTTCACTCACATTCTCGATCTGTAGAACCACATTTCACTTACTTCAAGTTTCACTTACATTCTCGATCTGTAGAACCACATTTCACTTCAAGTTTCACTCACATTCTCGATCTGTAGAACCACATTTCACTTCAAGTTTCACTCACATTCTCGATCTGTAGAACCACATTTCACTTCAAGTTTCACTCACATTCTCGATCTGTAGAACCACATTTCACTTCAAGTTTCACTCACATTCTCGATCAATGATATCCGCAGCATCCTTTAGTTTCCATCCTTTTTTGTAAAGGATGGAAAAAAAAACGGAAATTAATACTGTGCATGCGGAAGAGTCAGCTAAAATTCCTGGGATATTCAATGAGGAAGGACGGCTTGGATAAGCTGATACAAACAGGCCAGATCTAGAGAAGGAGAGACAGGGGAAAGCAGCGGATAACATATTTGAAGGGCCTGAGTGGATGACAGAACGGGGATTGCGTGGTGTAACAGGAGAAAGTGTGCTAAGAGCCACCAGGGATAGGAAAACAGGAAAAGCCATGATCACCTAACTCCTTAAAAAAGAAGCAGAAAAGGAAGAACTCTCCAGTCAGTTCTCCATTTGATTATTATGTGTAAGGCACAGTTAAACGAGCGAACAACAAAACTCCTTGTAACACCAAGAATGAACTGAAAGTAAGAATTATGTCAGCATTCAACAACTTTAATAAGAAGACCGCCCAAAAGAGATGGCGAAAATTTGTAAGTAGTCTGGAGGCCGTTGTTAAAATCAACGGGGATTTTATTAAATATTTTACTCTAGTATTTCCATAAATCTTTGTAATTTCGCTATGAGATATTCCGCGTTATTTTAACTTTTAGCGTAATTAAGATGACTAATTTAGCCATCGCACCCTGTATATGATGAAATATAGTTTCAAGATATGCTATATCTATTGGTTAAATGTCAGGGATAGAGTGTATATTAGTATAAAAGTGGACATTGAGGTGAAAAACTATTAAACTTTTAATTATTATACTACATCATAAGAAAACAAAAATATATTTTAAAATGTTCAGGGGAAGTAACTCTTCAAAATTATTACATAATTACGTCCCTTAGGAGATTGAATTTTAGTCGGCCTTTTCGTATTCGTCTGCTTCTTCATATTTAGATTTCTCAGCAAATATTTTAAGTCAGTACTTATTAATAATAAATAGATAATTTTAACTATATGCTATTTTCATTTGGGATTTATATATATATATATATATATATATATATATATATTGTAATATAACTAATTCAGCATTTTAGCGACCATGTTCCATTTAATATTTATTTTTAAAATAAACTATTATGTAAATTTCTGTAACCTTGTATAATATTTATGCATTACAACCTAATCTTTTTTTGGTAAAAATGTCATAGCTAATCATGCATTACTTTTTAATTAATACACATATTTATGTCCCTTGTTGTTTCCATTCCTTATATTATGGCTGCTACTGTATATATATATATATATATATATATATATATATATATATATTATGACATCATGACAAAGTAGCTATTTCGTTTCAACACTTCATCTTTCGTGTCAAGTGATAGTGTTGATTGCGAATAAAGAGAATTTATTCCATCCATACCAACCCCATACCTGTATATATATATATATATATATATATATATATATATAGTCATCCGCAGACAGATCTGTTTCGCTGAATCACAGCTCATCAATACGGTTAGTCTCCGATTGCCTTTAACCCAGGATTGAAACCCGACCGAATTGGCGTCAGTCGGCGATTCTACCTCTGAGCTATGGGCGTTTGGTAGAAGAAAGCAGACTTTTTAGCGAGTATATTGTCATTATACCCGCCCAGTAGCCAGATTGCTCTAATCCATTACTGATAGATAGATAGATAGATAGATAGATAGATAGATAGATAGATAGATAGATAGATAGTGCTGTCAAGTCCCTGAATAGCCAGGATAATACAAAAGATCTATTTAATATAAAATGTTAAGCTATAGATCGTTATAGAGTGTTCAATTCCCTCCCCCGCCCCCCAAAAAATGGAAATAAAGTAACATAACCCCGAATAGAAATCTTTAGCCTTACCTTGTAAGGGTCAATAAAACTAGGGGAGAAAAGTTCATTGTGCAGTATGAGTGTCCAAAATCAATTACAAACCCACACACAACCATGCAAACATGTATATGCATATGTCCCTACATATGATTTTACCTACGCATACACACATACATATATATACATATTCACAAATGTACATACTTACATATATGGACATACAAATTTGCCTATGTCTACAGATACATATATACACATATACACATATCCATCCATATCAACATATAAATATATTTGTTCACACACTCATATGCGCTCCTATGAAGATCAGAACGCATATAACTAATACTAACTAAAATTTACGCAGGTATACTAAGAAACCTCACATATACGCACAAACAACACATATATGTACATACTTGCACACACGCATATATATATTATATATGTGGCGTCATAGAACCGCATTGCAAATTTGCGAACTGCGTTTGTTATTTTTGGTAACTATTGCCGTTCCCTAGTGGAGTTTTATGTCAACACAAAATAAAATCGTCGGTGAGGATGGATGTTATGGTGTTACCGTCTTGGTGACCTCTCTGAAGATGGCTCATGTGAGCTGAAGGCTTAGAACCAAATTAATAAAAAAATATCCAAATGTTGGAAAATTTTTGTCTTTATTTTCAACTGAAATTAAAGCCAAAATACGTTTAGAACGGCTCATGATGAAACATAATAGACATTCATTGTCTCTTATATTTAACAGTATATGTTTAGAATATATATATATATATATATATATATATATATATATATATATATATATATATGTTACTGTTACGGAAATTAACGAAGATTAACGAAATTTGGTTATAAACAGCTGATAATTTGAAATGATTTGTTTGAACATTATTTTTGATCGATATTCATATTTAAGTAGATATTCTGTTTTTAATTAAACAGTATTATATATTCATATCTACTGGCCTGATTATTTCAGATAAATTTTTATTACGAAAGTCCTGCCGAATGGCACACATTTTCGTAATAAAAATTTATCGTAAATAATCAGGTCAGTAGATATAAATATATAATACTTTTTAATTAAAAAATATCTAATTAAATATGAATATCGATCAAAATAATGTTCAAACAAATCATTATATATATATATATATATATATATATATATATATAATAAAAAGTAGTAATATACATAGTGGCATATATATATATATATATATACATATATATATATATATATATATATATATATATATATATATATACATACGAGAACATAGAAATGAGAAAAAAAGAATTTATAGGAAATTCTGCCGGACCCTAGAAAAGGTGGCTATATAACCATAAACAATCTTTCTTTAAACCCCACCTAAAATATCAAACCGCGAAACATTTATGGGAATTAAAAGACAGAAATCTCTCCCCACAGACTGAATGGAAAGTTATAGGTAAAACTTAAATCCTCAATAACTTCAGAAATAGATGTAATTTATACTTAGACGAATAAATTAAAATTCTCAAATTCGGAGAAACTAGCCAATTAAGGAACCAGAGAAATGAAATCATTTTTAAATACCGCCCTAAAAATACATTTAAAATACCTACTAAATAGAACCTTTAATTTAACCCACGTATAAGTATGTAAGTGTGTATGTAAAACCGTGCGTATGTGTATATGCTTATGCCAAAATGTATGTATACAAATAAAAATATGTGCAAGTGTATATATATTTGTGTATGCTTATATATATATATATATATATATATATATATATATATATATGTATGGGGGGGGTGTATGGGTGTATATCGTTACGAATGCAGATAGCCACATACACGTACCTAAACACATATAATAAGATTGGTCTCCGCTTGGCAACAGAGGAGAGTCACGTGGGAGCCTAGAGTCATTTTGGGATAGCAGGAGCTATCCCAAAAATGACTGACCCAAATACCCTTAGTAACAGGTGTCTAGACAGGAACTAGACAGGGACCAGGCATAAGGTCATGAAGCAGCAGGAGCTAAAATTCGCGCCAAATACAAGTCATGAGGAAGTTAGAGAACTGAAGTCAGTTGCTGGCTAGACTTTGAATGGACAAGTCACGATATGCTGAGCGCTGATAACTTATGAATGGAAAGAAGAGACGCATTTGTGATAATGACGTAATTCGACCAGTTCATCTTAAACAACTCCGGATAAGAAATATAAGTGCATATATTTTTATTCGTTAATAGAAGAAGAAGAAAAAGTTGCAGAGAAATTTGTGTGCTGAAAATACAACATTTGTTTGAAGAATGAAGTAAAGAAAATTGCAGATACATTTATTGCAGCCAGGGCAGTGTTTGAATCCGAGTTTGTGTAAAGGAGAAAAAAGAAAAGACAAAGAAAGAGAAAAAAGAAAAGACAGTAAAACAAAAAGAAAGAATTAAACATAAAGTTATTATATTCTTGGACCCGTGTTAGAAAATATACATACGCCCACGAATATTATGTTATCGTAAACACCATTCCACATGTTTAAATAATACTATATATAAATACTCTCTCATTTTTTATTGTGTGTTAATCTTCTGCATTCGTATTCATTCATATTTGTCTTAATTTGTTATTTCGACTAATTTGGTATCCCAACATAACTTTTGAGATTCGGGTCATTGGATATTCTTACTTATATTTTTTTATTTCAATATTTCGTTCACATATTAAAATTTGTTCCAAAAAACATTTCGCCTTGTTGTTCATCCTTGAATTGTCGGCCAGTGCATGTGCTGATAAAGAAGCGGACCTGGGAAGATCACAGTTCGATTATATCAAGCGAACAGTGATCTTATTTATTTTGTTTATTATTGTCCATTTGTCATGATCTAGGATAGATAATTCGTATCTTTCCATAGATGTGTAGAATGTAGATATCCCTGAATCGGCATCATTAATGATTATCGTCGAGGAAGGTATATGACAATATACATGTATGCATTTACGTGGTTACAAACAAGCGTGTGTGCATGTAAGGGTTCATATGCAAATATATATACAATTTAACTCCCTTAAAACGGCCCTTCAATGTTTTCATTAAAATACTATTGAAATACCTCGTTAAAAGTTTTATATAATTTCGTTCTTGATAATTCCAAAATCCCTTTTTTTAAAAATTGTTTTTCTGTTATTTTGTATTTCTGTTATTATTATTGTTATTTAAATTTGTAATTTATTTTTCTTTTTTTAATTATTATTATTATTATTATTATTATTATTATTATTATTATTATTATTATTATTATGTCATATTTCATTATAATTCGATTTATGCTATGGTCGCACTACCTACCAAGTCTACGGAAAGGCCTAACGTAGGTCATGGTGTGTTATTATGGCTCTATTTCATGTTTTCTCATATCTCCTTAACAACCCTAGCATTACATAGACATATCTCCTTAGTGTTTGAGCTGTACTTAACAAAACAATCTTTTGTATATCTGTTATGCTGGGGTTTTCGGGGATTCTTTCAATGTGTTTTTTGTTCTATTTTTTATTATTCCAAGTGCACCCATCATCACTGGTATGATACTTGTTTTCAATTTCAACATTTTTCTATTTCAATTTCCAGGTTTTTATATTGTATTTTATTAAGTTTTTTATATTATATTTATTTTATATTGAGTGTTAATTTTTTATCATGATCAACATTGTTATCATACTATATTCTAAAGATTAATACTCATATTATTGTCATGAAATCGAAACGATTGTATTTATAAGACGAAGATATTACGTTTGCCGTAATTCAGTTTATCTATTTAAAATATGATCTCAAACTTTACTGTCCTGTATTTGAACATGTTCAACCGTAAGAAAAGTTCGATCCAAGGTCATGTTATTGTCGGTATTATTATTATTATTATTATTATTATTATTATTTTTGTAAACGCAATATTGTAACGATGACATTTACGTTCAAAAATTAACATTGTAAACCTAACTCTCTCTCAACAACAAAATGTTTTCCTTTTACCCTTCCCCACACTATTCTTTCCGTCTGGATAAATTTAACTTATTCATTTTTGTAAAAACTTTCGGTCTGATGAGTTGAATATTTTTTTAATATTCAAGAAATAAATTATCACTTATGGATTTATAAATTTGTCTAACTTTGTATAATTTTCAAGTTTATGTCATTACTGTTAAATTCTAACATAGAGTTCTCATCGGATTAAGAACCACGTGGAATTTTGCTTATCAATTAACATGGATACTGCTTAATTCTTATATATATATATATATATATATATATATATATATATATTTTAATTCAGATACTTTAATCCAAGTGAAAAAAGCAGGAAGGTAAATTCCCAAAACCCGATCCTAATTAATATTAAAAATTATATTTTAATATTAAAAAATGATACAGGAAGAGAGCTCCATGTAATAAAATATTACAGAGCAAATATAAATTAAAAAAGGATTCTTTTCTTGGTTATTTGTTTTTATTTTGTTTTATCTTTTTCTTTTTTTCTTTTTCTTTTTTCTTTTCTTTTTTAATTTCTTTGCAAATCTATTTAAAAAGGACAATTAGACTGATTTTTCTCCAGTTTCTGAAAGGATTTTTCTGTTACTGAGGTGATGTGTTATCCCCCGTGGGAATTTTCATATTGAAATGGTCATTCAACATCAGTGAATTAATCCTTTTTTAATTTATATATATATATTCGGTGCTTGTGTTAATAAAATACTGCTCGATGAAATATAACAAAACTATAAAGCATATATTAATAAATATATATATTTTTCTCACCAGTAGCATAATACCTGGGAAGTGTTATAACAGAAGACGGAAAGTGCGTCACAGAGATCCGAAGGCGAATTGGCATGGCGAAGGAAGCATTCCAGAAGTTGAGTAAAGTATTAAGAAACAGGACAATTTTGCTAGAAACAAGGAAGAGTGACTGGATTGCTACGTGTTGTCCTTTCTTTAATATGGCTGTGAATGCTGAACAATATCATCAAAGATGAAGGAAAATCTTCAAGTAATTGAAATGTGGATCTACAGAAGGATGCTGCGAATATCATGGACTGAGCATGTGAGCAATGATGAGGTCTTAGAAATGATGGAAACAAAAAGAAAATTAATACTGAGCATCAGGAAGAGACAGCTGAAGTTCCTGGGAATGGAGGGCTTGGAGAACCTGATACTAACAGGCCAGTAGAGGGAAAAGGATACAAGGGAAAGCAACGGATAACATATTTGAAGGACCTAATCAGGTGGATGTTGGAACGAAGTTTGCATGTTGTAACAGGAGAAGGCGTGCTCAGAGCCACCAGGGAAGGGGAAACGTGGAAAGCCATGATCGCCTACGTCCTGAAGGGACAGAGCACATAGAAGAAGAAGCATAACTAGGAGTTTTATGCAACTCAGCGTCATACTACCGGTTAGGAAAATAATGTATATATACACTCTCCCGTAGACTTACCTGTCACATTTCTGACCTTAGTTCTATTAAAACATATTTCTTCGGGAAACATAGCCATGGACGTAATATTAGACAGATATTAGTTGATAACACTACAATACTTACACATGCACACAATAAAAAGAACCTTCAAATATTAGAGGCCATCTACATTAATACAAAGTAACCCACACTCAATAAAATTAAGTTTAGAATTCGTCACAAAACATTACATTAAATCTTGACATATAGTTCGGTCTCTCACGTCGTACGGCGTCATAAAACCGCATCATGAATTTACGACCTGCGTCTGCTATTCCGTGACTGTTATCGTTGCATAGCAATCCTTTCTGTAACAACGTAACAGAATATCCCCCATTTCAGCCTTGTGCCGCAATTATAATTTATTGCAATAAATTTCCATAACAGAATATCATCTTTGACGGTTAATATCTTTGTTTAAATATCCGTATAATCACGCTGAGTTCGAATTCCAGTTGAATCCATTGCATTCACTTGCGCGCAAATACCCTTGGGAAAGGTATTAATCCGTCTATTCCTTCCAGTTATGGGTTAAATAGCAGGACAGATTGGGTTCTATAACCATTCTATCGCAGAAAGCAATGGCAACCTACTGTGGGATAATCTTCTGCCCAGTCAGTCATGTCTCTTTCGAGACATGATCGCCCAAGCGTGTATCACGTATAACTGACTGCATCACTCTGAAGATGTCCCAAGTGAGACGAAAGCTTAGGTGAGGGACTAGATGAAGGACTAGATTAATAAAAAATAGCCAAATGTTGGAAAATTTTTTGTCTTTATTTTCATCTAAAATTGAACAAACATACGAAATTTGAAACGGATCATGTTCAACACCTAATAGACATTATTGCCTGTCATATTTAAGAATATATTAGGGAATTGAACGGTAATTTACGATATATGTTTAAATACATGTATTTAACTGATCTGCTGTCCCAAGTTGCATTTATTTTAAAATCACAATATTTAAAACATGCATATTTCAACTTTTATTAATGCTAAAGCTGAGTTATCTCTCTTACATCTTATAATACAGGTACGCCTCACCTTACGTCGGTAATTGATTCTAGGAGAAGCGACTTAAGTCGAAAAAACAACTTAAGTCGAATTTGCTTGTCTCCGAATATACTTGTCAATTGGTTAAACCACAAATACCCGTTCTTAGGGCTGTATTCTATTTATAAATACATTTTTAATAATATACAGTCAATAATCTATTTTGAAGCTTACAAACAAGTAAATTTTAGGTTTTAATATAGTACAGGGGAAAAAGTAATCTAAATTCCTGAATATTTGTACGTACATTTAAATGTAGTAGTTAACAATTTGGCAATTTTTACGGTATATTCTTTTTTTGTGAATGTGGTTTGCTCTAAGACTAAAATAAACTAATTTTGTAAGGTTAAATAAAAAATATAGTTATTAAAATTATTTTGCGATAGTAGAAAATAAACTAATTTATGTTAAATTTACCAGTTTTTACATGCAGTTTGTTTATTTACATCGAGGATATAGATGAGTATGGATTGTCAGCATCAAAAGTATAGTTACATAATTTTATGTGCTTTTAACGCTTTTTCTGATATTGCGACTTCAATATTTGTGACGGACAGGCGTAAAGTCGAATAAAATGATTTAACTTTATTTTTATAATTCCCTGTATTTATTTATTTATTTATTTACAAACGACGTATAATCAAGAACGAATTAACTCGAAATTACGTAACTCGAAGTATACCTGTAATTCAAATTGGCGTTTCGCGTTAAATCGGCGTCACGCGTGGTAATGGTTCAACCATAATATTTTCATTACGTACAACTTTTCATACCATAACACACACTCCACATTTTTTACGTCTTTACCCACTGAAGATGATCTCGGATGAGATTGAAAGTACTTAAGACTCTTTAAGTAAAAATAAAAACAGTGAAAATTGCTTATAATCCTTTTCATTTTATTTTTAATCGACAAACCAGAGACTTATTCTTGACTAGAAGATCAAAATAAAAATAGACAATAATATATCTAAATTATCTAATCAAACATCCATGAAGGACAAATTATAATTCATTTCATAAGCTAAATTGGCTAATTTCCTCAGACCAGGCTATATTCGTTCCATTCGGTATAAATATTTTCCCGGAATCATTTATACCGAATGGAACGGATATAGCCTGGTCTGATAAAATGAGCCAATTTAGCTCATAGAAGTGAATTATAATTTATAACCCTTCTAAATGATGTGTTGAGTTTTCCTTTATAAATATCATATTGCTCTGTATAACATCCATTAAGCTCTCTATACAAATATAACACTTCATATTTGATATTAAGTAAATCTTGTTGGACTATCGTCGCCAGTCACAGACTTGACATCATTACCTAATTATATATATATATATATATATATATATATATATATATATATATACTACCGGGCATAATTATTAGGTTGCCCCAGTGTTTTAAAAAAATGATGTATTTCATACTGTATTTTAGTATTTATTGCCATATGAATAATTGTAAATGAAAATAGAATAGTTATTTTGTTAATACTGCACAATAACATGTATCATCAAATGAATTTATAAATATTTAATCATTACTTGTATTGCAGTTTCATCAATGAAAGAATGAAGACGATTTAGGCTGCTTTGGACGACTTCATCTTTGCTTCACTTGTAAAATTTTGCAAAGTAATAATAACAAAAGAACCATTTTATTTTCATTTAGAATTATCCACTAAAAATCGTATGAAATACATAATTTCTTTTAAAAACTGGGGTGGCCTAATATTTATAGGCGGGAGTATATATATATATATATATATATATATATATATATATTTATTAATTATATATATTATATATCCTGCTTTTATATATATATATATTATATATATATTTATTAATTATATATCCTGCTTTTTTCCCTTGGATTGAAGTATCTGAATTAAAATATATATATATATATATATATATATATATATATATATATATATATATATATATTAAAAAAGGATTAATTCAAAGAAGTTGAATGGCCATTTCGATATGAAGATCCCCACGGGGGATAACACATCACTGCTTCCTGCTTTTTTCCCTTGGATTGAAGTACCTGAATTAAAATATATATATATATATATATATATATATATATATATATATATATATACGAATGAATAAGGAACGAAAAAAATATTTGCAATGTTCAAAACATTAATTTAAAACACTGCTCAATATAAAAATAGACCAATAAATATTTATTATAAATTATACTTTAGACCATCTACAAACTACAATCTAATACAAAAGTGTACAATTTATTTCAGTGTGAATTGAAGTTAAAACCCAGAGGGTGATAAACTGTTTCCTACTTGAATCGTCAGGTCGTATATTTACAAACGCTATATCTCTGATACTAATATTTAATACATAAATAATATACTTTAAAACTCTGGTCGTATCTTATATATATATATATATATATATATATATATATAATCATTTTATCCGAAGCAAGGCGTGACTGGCATTTTTGTGCACTGGGTTAGAGTGAGTGAAAAGACTAGATACAGAGAGTATTGGAGACTGGAGACAGTGATCAACGGTGAACGGGATTCATGAAGATAGAAGATGGCAATTGACGTTGCATCTAAATTGTTACAGATTGTCGCTGTCAATGAAACAAATAATCGGTATAGAATTCCACAGGCGGAAAGTGAGAGAAAAAAAACTATTGAAGTAGAAGTGTAGATTACATGTAACTATTTCAATGGTAAAAGGGTGGGACCTGGATGCCAATCTAGTAGCACGCTTAAATTCGCTTCAACGGGGTATCAGGGGGAAAAGCCCACCAGAGTAGCTGCTAGAGCCCTGAAAGCAATGGCAGAAGCGGCAGAGAGGTGTTCAAGCTGGATCTGGTCAAGTAGGAATAAAAGTGAACTTCATAAGGCTTAACTTTCTTACAAATATCAGGTGTACCTTTGGCTAAGTGGTTAGTGCGGGAGTCTTTGAGTGAAAATGAGCATATCCAGAAGGTCATGGATCCCATCCGTGGCTCGTCCCCCCCCCCCAAAAAAAAAAGGGCAGCAGAGGGACATCCGGAGTCATGAACCGGGTGTGGCCCAACCCCCCTAGAGTGTCAGGAGATAAGGGCCGAAACACTTGCTTGACGGGGGCTTCTCTTCTGAGGACTCTCTGCTGCCACACTCTCCACGAGTTTCTTTCTACAAATCCTATACTTTACAGTGAATAGCGAAAGCCAAAAAGTAGAAAACGCACACACATAAAATTGAATCAGAATCACTAAAAATAAATTTCAGAAAAAAATAAGACAAAATTGAAATAAAAATTAAATTAAAATGATTCTAGTTGCCGACTGGAAAAAAAAAACAAATTGAACTTTCAATTACCTGTGTTTATTGTTCTAGCCGACCCAAAAAAAAAAAAATGCGTTCAGAGCCGATCACGTGACTGAATTAGTTATTTATTAACGTCTTAGGTAGTAATCATCCAGTCAAGTCAAGTTAACCAGTCAGTCATCAGTAAGTCAGGGACTACATCGGTTCAACAACTACAACAACGACCACAAGAGACTTCAGCTGACTCTTCAAAATTACCACACGTTTAGTAGTTTTTCTTTGATCATTTATTCCTGTGGTTTTTCCCAAAACAATCACATCTTACCTTCTTTTTCATGCTGCGTTCTTTATTTCCTTTTCTTCATCACGTACTGACAACAAAGAAAGAGAGGAACAAAGGCAATTCATATCTGCTTTCACTTCACACTCAAGACGACATATTAGCGACATTATATCCGGACCTTGCTACTACTGTTCACACACATAGCGAAATATATACTTATCTTAGCTTCACAAATCACGTTCTACTTAAACAAATGAACTCTTTGAACTTTTGAACTTTGAAGGCATTTTACTACCCAACAAATAGAACACTAAAAATTAACAATTGTCTATTTATTGTATAATTTTCTTTTAAACCAAGTATTCTGAAAATATTCTGAAAACGATGAAAATATTTGTAGATAAGACAGAGGAAGGCCACATCATGGCTCTGAGAAAGTGACCGACGTCAAGAGGATATATATATATATATATATATATATATATATATATATATAATCGTATAATTAAATTTGTTTTTTCATTAAAAATACATTACAACAGGGAAATTCCTATATTTCGAGATTTCTACCTCGTCATCAGGCAATGTTAGATTATAGTTGTGAAAATGATTTTGATTATATATATATATATATATATATATATATATAGGAGAGAAAGGCAGACCAGTAAAGACGGAGAAGATAATACAAAAGATTTTATTGAAAATTTATAAATTAAATAAAAGCAGAAAGCTCGATGAATATTATCCAGAGCATTATAAAATATTCATTGGATAAAATCATATGGATTATATTCTTGACTTCTTATGTTAAAAACATTTTTAATTGAATGAATAAACATTAAAATTCCTCGTAGAGTGAATTTTCTTTCAGCGGTCTGAAAGAGACAATGTAAGTAAATTTAGACTGTCGAAATAAGTACTGATTTATAACTGTGTTGAGTTTTCCTCCCAAATTATATATATATATATATATATATATATATATATATATATATCTGAGTCTCGTCACTATATATATATATATATATATATATATATATATATATATATACTTTTCATCCTTTACGAAGTCATCGGGACAAAGTGATATTTATATTAAGGAACGCTGAAATTGTAATCTTTTAATTTCTTTTTAATATATGTTTTTGTATATAGCCTAATCATTTTCATTTATATATCAAAACACATATTAAAAAATAAAATATAATTTCATCTTCCTTTCTTCTTTATGCACATGCGTAGTCTCATAAACATAAACCTTACATTTCATCCTAGCAGACAAACTCATCATACGTTCAATATACGATCTCCTTTGTTGAAATTATTTTATTTAATGTTCTTATGTTGGTTGCTTCGTTACTGCTATAATGGGCCTAAGAATTGTATGTGTTTCTTTGCAATCAGTATAATATTTTCTGTGTCTTCTATTAAAATATGTTTTATGCTAATGTTTATTTCTCTTGTCTTAAATATTTCCATAACATCTTTGTATTTGGTTTCACAATTCGATGAAATCAATTAACAATTTATATGAGACCGCATTCCTCCTCGAATTGAAGATAAGTAACTCTTGTATGCTTGGCACTGAATAAAGTTTATCAAGGAGTTATTTCCCCTGTATTATTATGTTTATTTAAAAGGAGAGATTTAATTGATTGAATGGTCTTATTTTGTCGTTAGCATGTGGATAGTGACGAGACTCAGATAATCGTGTACAATATAAAAATTGCGTTTTCCTAAGTTGAAGAAAAAAAGTCGTAAAAAGATAGGTAGTAGGTTACATACTAAAATCGATTCAGTACAGGAACACAGATAGATAGATAGATAGATAGATAGATAGATAGATAGATAGATAGATAGATAGATAGATAGAAAATGATAAAGAAATAGAAAGAGAGAATTAATAGTTTATGAAATGATAGATAGGTAGCTTACTAGATAGTGCTGTAATGATAATATGATGATGATATTAGCCATTTTCTTATAAGGAAACATTAGGCATTCATTGACCGAGCAGCTCGTGTCATAATCATTTGAAATGCATAAAATCTCACCCTTAAAACAATTATTTGAAAAACAGGTATCTCAAAGCCAGTAGCTCTTTACAGTACTGCTAGAGGGTTTCCTTCCTAACCTTTTGTATGAAGTATTGTAGGATGTCAACATCTTCATTATGTCATTATTTTCACATCGAGTAACATGTTCTATACAATTTAGTTGCTGCATCTGTTGGTAGCAAAAATCCAGTTCGTAGCATTTACTAGTTAACAACCATCGTCTGACAAAGTACAATTCATAGTATTAAAACATGAAAGCTTTTGTGTAGCGATATAAATTGTTATTAATCGGAATAAAATATTCTCTCTCTGGAAGAATGGTAGACTTTGGAAAAACAGTAGCTACTGTAGCTTCTACGCATCACTTATTCAAGAAATGAATTAGAGGACTCTAACTACCGGTGTATTATACATCATACGCGAAAATAAAATCTGCCTCCTTCTACCGAGCGCCCATAGCTAATTCGGTCGGGTTTCAATCCTGGATAAAAACAATCGGATGTCTAACCGTACTGATGAGCTGTGATACACCGAAATAGATCTGTCTGCGGATGACTATTTTACGCTCTCACACCCTGATTGCGCACTCTGGAAGAATGGTAGACTTTGACAAAAAACAGTAGCTACTCTAGCGTCTACGCATCGCTCATTCAGTAATGAATAAAAGCTCTCTAACTACTGGTGCATGATACATCATACGCTAAAAGTCTGCCACCTTCTACATATAGCTCAGAGGTAAAATAACCGACTGACGCCAATTTTGTCGGGTTTCAATTCTGGGTAAAAGCAATCGAATGACTAACCGTACTGATGAGCTGTGATACAGAGAAACAGATCTGTCTGAAGATGACTATATATATATATATATATATATATATATATATATATATATATATATATATATATGAGTTTCTGAAAGGATTTTTCTGTTGCTAAGGTGATGCGTTATCCCCCGTGGGGATCTTCATATCAAAATGGTCATTCAACATCATTGAATTAATCCTTTTTTAATTTATATTTGCTCTGTAATATTTTATTACATGGAGCTCTCTTCCTGTATCATTTTTTAATATTAAAAAAAATTTTTAATATTAATTAGGATCGGGTTTTTGGAATTTACCTTCCTGCTTTTTTTCCCTTGGATTAAAGTATCTGAATTAAAATATATATATATATATATATGTGTGTGTGTGTGTGTGTGTGTGTGTGTGTGTGTGTGTGTGTAGTCTTACCTGTTATATTTCTGATCATAGTTCAATTGACAATTCTTAGAAAAATATAACCATGTACATAATATTAGACAGATTTTAGTCGATAACGCAATAATACTCACACATATACACAGTAAAAAGAACCTTCAGATTTTGGAGGCCATCTGAAGGTTCTTTTTACTGTGTATATGTGTGAGTATTATTGCGTTAAAGATTAAGTCAAAACAAACCACACTCAATCACATTTCAATCTAGTCATAACACATTACATTACATTTCGACATATGATTCTGTTAACATTTCGGTCTCTCACGGTGTGACGTCATAGAACCGCATTGCTATTCGGTAACTGTTATCGTCGCATAGCAATGTTTTATTTCAACACAAGATAATATCATCTGTGATATTATGTTATCTTATGCTAACGTCCTTGAAACCTCTCTGAAGATGACTCATGTGAGCCGAAAACTTAGAACCAACTTAATAAAAAATTATCCAAATGTTGAAGAATTTTTGTCTTTATTTTCACCTGAAATTAAAGCCAGAACACGATATTTAAAACGGCTCATGATTAAACATAATAGACATTCATTGTCTGTTATGTTTAACAATATTTGTTTAGAAAAGTATCTACTGGCTCAATGCACTATATATATATATATATATATATATATATATATATATATATATATATATATATATCAACAAGAAGACAACAGTTTCTTTCCTCCCACTTCCCGACTGTGGAATTCTCTTCCAAACGATTGCTTCCCCGACGGCTACAATCTCCAGGAGTTTAAATGTAAGGTCAATAGACACACTAACACACTAACCTGCTCCCATTCTATCAAGCACTCTTCCCATCTGCCTAACCCTCATCCTCGTTATCCTTACTCATCTGTCACCTTCCTCCTGACATTCCCTATGTCTAACCACTCCTTCTCTTTACCTTCCCCTATGTAGCCCCATGCGCAATAGTGGCAGTGGAATGCCTTGCTTGGGGTGAGATGATTAAAAAAAAAAGAAAAAAAGACAAGAGGTAAACTATAAATTCTCCTCACATTAATGAGTTAAATTGTAAAATTTGTACCTGAAAAAATTATTGTTTATTTACTTTTAATCATTTTATCTAAGTAAGTCAATAATGCCGCTAAGAAGCAGGAGCGTTATTAAGAGGGAAAGAAAATGAGAAAATTTTTGGATCTGGAACCAGAAATAGAATCCTAAACAGGAAACAAGGAATAAGATTTTACTCCTGTTGTCCAGTCAGTCAGTTAAGTGCCATAGGCGATACACGCTTAAGCGATCATGTCTCTAAAGAGACATGGCTGACTGAGCAGAAGATTTTCTTGCAGTAGGTTGCCATTACTTTCTGCGATAAATTAGTTGCCAAACAAGGCTGTAGTACCTAATCTATCTTGCTATTTTACCCATAGCTAGAGGCAAAAGCGCAAGATTCTTACCTTTTCCAAGGGTATTTGCGCGTCTGTGAATGCAACGAATCCAATTGGAATTCGAACTTGGCTCTCCAATTTCTCGTTCCGAGCCGATATCCAATGCACCATAACGCACAGCCAATTAAACTAAAAAAAATTAATACAATATTCTTTAAAAAAAAGATTACAACTCCAAATTTATTCAACCCTAAGAATAATTCGTACATCTCATAAAGTTTCGGCTTTCAGTAATCTACAAAGGGTCGATAAACCGCAAAAAAAGCAAATCATTTAAATCACCCTTTCATTGGTCATGTGAACGTGCCTCAGTTGACCAGTAATGAAATGACAGTTTGTTTTTTGTTTTAACGTAGCATTTCTTTCGTTGTACACGATTATTTCGTATTTGATAGGCTGAATGTACTAATTATATATATATATATATATATATATATATATATAAAATTTGTTCTCCTGCTAGACTGAACTTTGAATTTGAGAATATCAGTGAGATTTTCCTTAGTAACAGCTATCCGGAAGCCCTTATTAATTATATTATTAATAAGACTTGGGAATTTTATTTTCCTAAAGTCCTGGGGTCCTTCTAAGTGTCCGGTTTATTTGAAGGATCCTTGGATTGGGGATATGGGCCAAAGTTTAGTTAAGCAGGTTAGCAAGACTGTTTCTGGTTGTTTTCCGTCTGTTGACTGCGGTGTATTTTTAAGACTAGGTCTGCCTTCCGTCTTTTCGTAAGGATGAATTGCCTTACACCAAATTGTGTCATTTGATATATGAATTTAATTTCCAGTGCGCTGCTGGTTATGTGGGGCTGTACATTTGGAAACAAGAATTAATCAACATCTACCTTCGAAAATACGATTAGGCAAAATAGGTAGCATGTGTTGTCTTCCGTCTACCAATATGGAATCGGCTACTGCTCGACACTTACTAGAGAATATAGCCTGTGCTAAGTCGTATAAGAAAGAGTGTTTCATAATTTTACATGTAGCTGGTTTCAATAATCAATTAAAGATTTTGGAATGAGTCTGCATATCTTTACGGGAGCTCTTCTCCTTGTTGGGGAATATTTTATTTTAACTGTCCCTTGGTAATTATTTACACGTGATTTCTCCTACCCTCGTTATAAATATATATTTATGAGAAATGATTAGTTTGAGCATTATTTTTGATCGATACACAGCCAAACGCAGACGACAATTCTACTCCTGCAGCTTCCTCTCTCGCACTTCCCGCCTGTGGAACTCACTCCCGTATTCTTGCTTTCCTGACGGCTACGACCTCCAGAAATTTAAAAGCAAAGTTAATACTCACCTACTAACCACTGGCCTCTAGCTCTCTCCCCTCCCCTGTATAACCTTCCCTTTCTCTCCGCCCATGTATCTGTCATTGCACCTGCTTTCTCAGCTTTCTATTGTTCCTTTCTAACTAGCTTGTACTCCTCACTCTTTTCTAATTAATCTTTTTACATTTATGTAACCCCCTGCACATCAGTGGCGTTTCTGCCTTGCTCGGGGTGAAATGATTTAAGTAGATATTCTGTTTTTTTTTTATTAAACAGTATTATATATTTTATCTACCGGTCTGATTATTTACGATAAATTTTTATTACGAAAATGTGTGTCATTCTGCAGGATTCGAACTTGCGACCCCTATCTTCATAGGGGAAGCTACCATTTGATCTGGTAACGACAGTTTGTACATGTTCAAACAAATCATTTCAAATCGTCGGTTGTTTATAACCAAGTTTCGTTAATCTTCGTTAATTTCCGTAACATGTTTACATTTGTTGACATTACGATACATTTCAGAGCAGATATGGTTGTTGCAATGAATCGAAAACTGTGTTATATAGGCTTGATTAAAACCTTGTTTAGATTGGAGGTCATTCGTGGTCGAGAGGTCTAAGACGTTGCCAGATTAAATGGTAGCTTCCCCTCTGTGGATAGGGGTCGCAGCTTCGAATCCTGCCTAATGACACACATTTTCGTAATTAAATTTATCGTAAATAATCAGGCCGGTAGGTATAAATATATAATACTGTTTAATTAAAGAAAAATATAATATCTACTTAATTATGAGTATTGATAAAAAATAATGTTCAAACTAATCATTTCAAATTGTCAGTTATTTATAACCAAGCTTCATTTATAAGTATATTTATTTTAGCGTTCCCCACTTTTTTGCTGTTCATTTTCGTTGCTGTTTTTTGTTTGATTTGTGATTCCAACGATTTTCTCCTGATGCGATGTTGGACAAAAGATCTCTAGAGACTGTTAACAAATGTAGTGCATAAATGTTGTACCTCAAAACATTTTTCATATATATATATATATATATATATATATATATAATTCATTGCCTGAAAATCATAAGAATTACATGAAAATCTTATCCATAATAACATATATGCAGGTTTCATTAAAAATGACTGACAAGGTATTATAACTAAGGTTTTCATGTAATTTTTCATGATTTTTAGGCCATTAATTTTATATATATATATGTATATATATATATATATATATATATATATATATATTGTGTGTATTTTGGCAACATTTTTTCACTAATGCAGGTTTCATTGAATAATATAGACAAGCTTTGTCTATCAATTTTGTGTAGGATCCGTTCGTACCGTCTGATATACCTGATGGTGATATCGTTGAAAGAAAACAAAAAATGACAGTAATTGTTGATTCTTTATGAGGGTCTAAGTTTTATTCTTTGATGGTGGCTTGTGTGAGCCGAAAGCTTGTAATTTTTCATGATTTTTCAGGCCATTATAAAAATTGTCCAAATGTTTTGTTTATCTGAGCGCCTTCGGTTATACTTTTAGCAATAATCGAAGATAGATTTTATTTTATGTGTAAAATAAAATTCGTAAGATGACATGGGCCTGGGAAGTTTAAATAAAATCAAGACAAACACAATCAGATTCCAGTGCATAAACAAATAAATATAATTAAATATATACGCAAGCAAACTTACAAACAAAAAACTGAATACGTACGTGTCTTAAAAATCCACAAAACATCATATACAGAATAAAACCACATACATGGATCTACTTAGAGACAACTATAGACACACAGATAAACACAAGAAGACTCACAGTAAAGCATACGCGCACATAACACATCATTCAACAAGTCCCGGGGCTCACATACTAATAAAAAACCCATCTAATTTTTATGAAGTATTAACCTTCAAATGGCATGTGCCAAAATTTGGGCTCAATCGGTTTATTAGTTTACAAATTACAGTTATTTAAGTGAAGCTACTGTAGGAAATTTTCAAAACAATGGAAAAATCTGAATTTCGTGTGTTGTAAAACCATTGTTTCTGATTAGAAAAATACTGTTCAAGCAAAGCAATGACTTGATAAGCGTTACCGGGACTCTGCTCTGTTGGAAACAATGGTTAAGAGGTGTTATACTGACTTTAAACGCGGTCGTACAGACACAAATTATGCTGAAAGCTCAGGTCGCCTAAAATCGGCAGTTGTCTCGGAAAACACACACACACACACAAAAAAATTCACAAACTCATTTTGGCAGATCGTAAATTGATATTGTCGTGAGATAGAAGAGTTGAACATGTCAGAAGGCAGTGAATTCACCATTTTGCATTAACATTTATCAATGAGAAAGCTGTATTCATAGTGGGTGTCGCGTTTGCTCACAGTCGATCAAAAACAATAACGCGTCGACTATTCAGAGCGTTGATTGCAACTGTTTCAACGCAACAAGAAGGAGTTTTTGCGTATATATGTGACAATGGATGAAACATGGAACCACCACTTCACTCCGGAGTCAAATCGGCAGTCAGCTGAGTGGACAGCAGCAGGTGAAATCTGTCCAAAGCGATCAAAAACGCAAAAATCAGCAGGCAAGGTTTTGCCCTCCGTATTTTGGGATGTGCAAGTTTCATTGATTACCTAGAGAAAGGAAGAACCATCAATAGCGAAAATTATATACCATTATTGGTGCGTTCGAAGGAAGAATCGCCAAAAAACGGCCACAAATGAAGAAGAAAATGTGATCTTTCACCAAGACAACCGCACTGTGTCACAAGTCGATCTCAACGATAGCAAAAAATTGCACTTTGAATTGCTTCCGCATCCACCCTATTCTCCAGATCTGGCCCCTAGCGACGTCTGGTTGTTTGCAGACGTCAACAAAATGCTCCAGGGAAAGAGATTTGGCTCCAATGAAGAAGTGAAATCGAAAACTGAGGCGTATTTTGAAGCCAAAGACAAATCGTTAAAAAAACAAAATAAATAAATAGGCACCAAATTGTTAGAGACGTGTTGGGATCATATTAACTTAGAAGGAAACTATCTTGATGAATAAAGTCGAATTTTTCTAAAAGTTATTGTTTTATTTTTTGTGCCCGGGATTTGTTGAGATATATGCTATATACGTTTATAAACATGAAACTATATATATATATTTTAAATCCTATATCTTTTTATTCCCTTTAAAAATAATTATGCCTTTTTAAGTAAAGGCCTTTTTCTAATACTTCAACGTTTTTGGGAAGTTAGGTTTTTGAATATGTCCAGCGATTGTAATATATAAAAATTTGTTTCTTTCTTTTCTTTTCTTTTTCCCCTCCCTCTCTTCCTTTATCTCTCTTATTTCTCACCTTTTTTCCGTGTTGCTTAACCTTAAATCAATTCAACACGGCCGTCCGTTAATTTTTAAGTTACAATTCTCTTTCCTTTTTTTGCGAACCCAGACGATGCCAATTTTTTCTTTTCTTGTTTATTTGATTTTATTTTGTTTTATCTTTTTCTTTTTTTTCTTTTTCTTTTTCTTTTTTAATTTCTTTGCAAATCTATTTAAAAAGGAAAATTAGACTGATTTTTCTCCAGTTTCTGAAAGGATTTTTCTGTTGCTGAGGTGATGCGTTATCCCCCGTGGGGATTTTCATATCGAAATGATCATCCAACATCAATGAATTAATTCTTTTTTAATTTATATATATATATATACACGCATACACACACATCCACGGACAAATATATATACACACAAATTCACATACACATAGATACACCAACATACACACACACACACACACACACACATATATATATACATCTATACACACATACACATATTCATATAAAACAAATATCAATAGGCCTACTAGTACGTAAACACACATGACACTTAGATACATGCATTTTACGAAGACAAACCCACGCACCCAAGTATATATGCTCAAACACAGGTAAAAAAACGAAATGCAAGAAAAAAACAAAAAGAAACACATATATACAAACAGTTAAGCCCAAATACTAATAAAAATTTCAGAAACCATGTGGAAATGATACCTAATGAATCATAATTATTAAATATTAATTTGACAATGTGTTCTATAACAAAAACTTATATATATATATATATATATATATATATATATATATATATATCTGTAGCTTGCCAACTACTATTCCCACTGGGCTAAATCTACATATTCAGTTTAAATATATCCTTGATAATGTCTAATAGAAATCTCTCGGATATATAAAACATTCGGAGAGATTTTAGACAATTGATATCCAGACAAGAAATTACTCACACAAGCAGCAAAAAAAAAAATTGAATAAAAAAAGCTTAAACGTAAGACTTGGTAGTTGTGTTTAATGAAACTTTATATATATACATACATATATATATATATATATATATATATATATACACTCCCGATCAAAAATTTAAGACCACTTAAAAATCTTTAAAAAGAATTTTTTTTTTTACAGATAGATTTTAAACTCCTCCCACTTAAGGCTACCAATACTACAATCTAAAAGGCTATGGAAACAAAAAGCTACATTCTAAACATTTTATTTAGAAATTTACATTTTTATAAAATGAGGCGATTTACACATGATCAAAATTATAAGACCAGAGACAAAAATTCTACGGAATTGTACAAAAAGTGTATGAAAATATTTAACAACCAAATTTAATAATGAAGTCTACCTCCACTGCTTTTGATGACTTCAAAAATTCTGTCGGGTATGCTAGAAATAAGCGTTTCCATTAAGGTGCGTGGGATGTTGCTCCAGCTTCTGAAGATGGCTTTACAAAGTTCATTTTTTGTTGAATATTGTTTGCCATTTCGATAAACATCTCTTGTCATCCATCCCCAAACATTTTCAATTGAGTTCAAGTCCGGTGAGCATGCAGGATGTCCCAAGAGATGGACCCCATTTTCTTGTAGAAAGGTCAAGGTCCGTCTTGCAGCATGGATTGCAGCATTATCCTGTCGGAATAACCATCCATCCCCACAAAAACGATGGCCCTCCGTCATCAAAGATGCTTTTTGTAGCATGTTAACACAACCAGCGCCTCTCTGACGACCCTGCATCCCCTGGAGCTCCATCGTCCCTCTGTAAGAAAAGGCACCCCATCCCATTAGGGACCCTCCACCACTATGACGTGTGGAGAACATTTCAGGAGGCATGTTTTTCTTATGCCAATATCGTTGAAAGCCATCAGGACCATCTAGATTGAATTTTTTCTCATCAGAAAACAGGACTTTCTTCCACTTCTCAAAGTCCCATGTTTGGTGTTCACAACCAAACTTTAAGCGGTACACCCTGTAACGTAGAAGCAGCCGAGGAATTTGTTTACTCTTTTTATTTAACATGCCTTTTTGTCGTAAGTGTTGTCTGATGATTACGGGACTGCAATCAGCATCTGTGATTGCCTTAATTTGGACTAGAAGAAAGTCCCACCTCTTTCATAACAACCCGTCTTATTCTCTTACTCAATGCAGGTGAAATGTTTTGGGGCCTACCAGAGGATTTTGCTTTTCCATAATTCTCACTGTTCTTTAGAAAGTTGCAAATCACAGTTTTACTGCGATTTACCGTAGCTGCGATCGCCCGCTGTGACAAATCTTGTTTATGGAATTCTAGAATTCGAGAACGCTCAACTTTGGTAAGTTTGCTTGCTTTAGGCATGGTAACACTTTTACGCAGTGATTGCTAATCTCTAACTGAACTAAAAACATTGGAATTGCCATAGATCTAACAATTTATACCCCTGGTCTTATAATTTTGATCATGTGTAAATCGCCTGTAAATTTTCTAAATAAAATGTTTGGAATGTACCTTTTTGTTTCCATAGCGTTTTAGATTGTAGTATTGGTAACCTTAAGTGGGAGAAGTTTAAAATCTATCTATAAAAAAAAAATTCTTTTTAAAGATTTTTAAGTGGTCTTAAATTTTTGATCGGGAATGTATATATATATATATATATATATATATATATATAAGCTTAACTTTTACAATTGTCCGTTTAGCGATTAGAAGTCGCTCCCGTCAATATATTTTTCTCAAAGCATTTCGACGTAGTTTAATTGTACGCAAGCTGATCTCGCTATCAAAATTACGATAGAAATCCCAGAAATACTGAGAAGACCAGTCACAGCCAATGGACTTGTGAAAAATATTTTCCTGAAAATCAAGATGTTGCTATTGCACACTACTTCAAATAAAATGTTAGAAAGGAAACCCTTAGCAATACTGGAATAAGCTATAAAAGATACTGGACTTGACAATCTTTTTTCATGAAAATGAAGAAGCTGTCATTGCACACTACTTCAAATAAAAGCTTAGGAAGATGATTCCTAGCAATACTTGAAAAATCGATAACAGGTACTGGACTTATTTGAGAAACCTGTTTTTCAGGAAAAATATTTTAAGAGAAAAAATTTATACATTTCAATCAACCGAAGTACTGCTAATCGGCCAATGAATGATAAACGTTTTCTTTATACGGAAACAGTTAAAATCATAGCTTTCACTTTGTCAAAACGAATAAAAACTAACGCGGATAAAAAGAAGAAAGTTTTAAGTAAATAAAGTTCAAGTGGCATATTGCTTCAGAAAAAATTAAAAACAAAAAAAGTGATGCAATTTAGTCACATAAATTCGGTTGAAGCAGGTTTGTGTCATATTGTCTATCTAATTCGTATTCACGCGAGACTGTCCACTATAAAACGTGATCAAAAAAGACATGGCGATGATGACTTGTATGAAAAAAATCGCTCGTTTTCGACCGGTTGTAAAAAAAAAAATGTATGAATGTGAGTCTGTGATTAGACGCAGTTTGGTTGGCCAAGGCAAATCAGCTTGGCTGAGCGTAACAAAAAGAGGAAGAAAACTGGAAAATGGTGGGTGAATTCCTTGAGAATCGGCAGTTGAAACACGTCCTTTGCGCTTTTCGCTCTAATGGTCAGCCTAATGCTTCCGACTCCGAAGAGATAAAGACGAACTAAATAACTTGTCGTCTACCATATTTTCTTATTTCTAGCCAATCAACCTGCACAAAAAAATTATTAAAAATAATCTGAACATTGGTTAGAAATGGTTTGTTGGTACCAAGTCGAAAGTATCTACGAATATATTTGAGTAAATGACTTGGATTTTAATGCGCCTTATATATTTGCCCATTTAATTATATATATATATATATATATATATATATATATATATATATATAGAGAGAGAGAGAGAGAGAGAGAGAAAGAAAAGAAAAAGAGAAGGGAGAGGGACAGCGTTACTTCTTCTCTTATCCATATAAAGTACACCTTAACATAAGCCTTTAACCCGTGTTTCCTCAGGCCTTACATATCTTACAAGAATCCTTCAGAAAAATTTTGGTTGAAAGCACAAAAATATTATTTATATCAAAGGCACATCGCAATACCATCAACCTTACACTATTTAAACAGTAGGAATAGAGTTTTGAAAGATTTTTTAAAAAACTAGACAGACACTCACGTGTTGCCCGCCTCGTGCATCACGTGACAGCTTTAAAGAACTCTCTTTTTCAAAAAACAAACAAGACAAAAGCACTAAAACGAAGATTACATTCCAGTTAACCATGAGAACATGACAACACAGAAAAAAATAACATCCTTTAAAATGGCCTGTGAAGAGGCTGAAAGCGCTTGGAAAGTCGAAAATTATGGAACATTTCTACATTCTTTCTCTCCAACAAAAGGGAAACGTGAATCAATGCTGAAAAGATTAAATCAGAAATTAATAAAATCTTTATTCTCGGTTGTTTTTAATCAAACATGTTATATATATATATATATATATATATATATATATATATATATATATATATATTTTCTAAACATATGCTATTAAATATAAGAGACAATGAATGTCTATTATGTTTTATCATGAGCCGTTCTAAACGTCGTATTTTTGCTTTAATTTCAGTTGAAAATAAAGACAAAAATTCTCCAACATACTAAACTAAATTCTTTACAAAAAACCAATGTCGTGTACCAATTTACATGCCCATTCAGAGATTGCATCTCTGATACTAATCAAAAACCTAGTACATATATTGGTTTTACTACAACCACGCTCTCCCGTAGACTTACATGTCATCTTTCTGATCAGAGTACTATTAAACAACATTTCTCTGAAAAACATAAACATGTAGGTAATATCAGACAGATTTTGGTCAACAATACGGGGATCCTTACTCATACAGACAGTAAGAGGAACCTGCAGATATTGGAGGCCATGTGCATCAAATCAAAACAACCAACACTCAATAAAATCAACTTTAAAACAGGAAATAACATATTACATTGCATTTGACTACATGGTTTTGTTGTCATTTCGCGCTATCCCGCGGTGTGACGTCATAAAACCGCATCGTAAACTTAAGAACTGCGTTTATTATTTTTGGTAACTATTGCCGTTGCCAAGCTGAGTTTTATGTCAACACAAAATAAAATCGTCGGTGATGGTGGATGTTATAATATTTCAGTTTAAACAACCTCTCTGAAGATGATTCATGTGAGCCGAAAGCTTAGAAGAAACCCAATAAATAATTATCCAAATGTTGGAGAATTTTTGTCTTTATTTTCAACTGAAATTAAAGCAAAAATACGACGTTTAGAACGGCTCATGATTAAACATAATAGACATTCATTGTCTCTTATATTTAATACCATATGTTTAGAAAATTACTTGCTGCCTCGATATACTATATATATATATATATATATATATATATATATATATATATATATACAGATGAAGAGAACTAACAGGTTTAGAGTTCGGAGTTCTCTGGCATTTATTTTTTTACAAAAAAGTGCTCAATATAACATAGAAAGTAATATAATTAAATTCATTTTTATCAAAAATATTTTACATTACGACACGGAAATTTCTGTTTCGAGAATAAAAGTTTTTATCTTGTCCTCAGGCAAATTTTATTAAATTTGGTAAAAACGATTTACATTTGAAGAAAGAAAAGAATATCTTAATAGTTAATATGGGGCGGGCAAGAAAGACAGAAAATTTATATCATGTGGTTGTGTCTACTTTAACTCATCAGAATGAAGGTCGACTTCGAAAATTTAAAATATAGGTTAAATACTAGTGGATGTGAAGTATTCATACATGTCTAGAACTGTCATATTTACGGCTAGGTTTTTTTACTACCGACATACATATTAATTTTCTTTAAAATAAGAATAAAATAAAACATTTATTTTAGACCTGTTTTAAAAGCGATATTTGGAATGATTAAAATATATTTATATTTTTTGGTTCCGAGTACATTTCTTGTATTCGTATCACATAGAAATCCTAAAATTATAAATCAATGAATTAAATTACTATTGTGTCTATCATAATTCAAAATAAAAATAAACGATATATGTAAGCAATCAATAGACTTATATGAAGAATTATTAACTATATTTTTACAATGTCTACATATGAGTGTAATTTCATTTCGTTAATTTTATAGTTCCTTATTATTAAGAACATTAATAATGTACAGCTTTTCGTATAGACACAAGACTCAAATATGGGTATCCACTAAAAATAACTTTAAGCAACCATCCGTCCGTGCATGGAGTACTGCTGCCATTTATGGTCAGGTGCCCCTGCCGTTCTCCTCAGTGTTCTTGACAAGCTCCAAAGGAGAGTCTGTAATGTGATAGGTACTGATCTGGCGACTCGACTGCAGCCACTTTCCCATCGTCGAAATGTGGCCTCCCTCTGTCTCTTCTATAAATATTTTCATGGCTTCTGCTCGGATGAGCTGAAGTCATTGATGCCTCCTCAACAGGTGTTTACCCGTGCAACCAGACTGGCAACTGGGTCCCACTCATTCACAGTCAGGTTAGCCAAATGCAGACGACAATCCTACTCCTGCAGCTTCCTCTCTCGCACTTCCCGCCTGTGGAACTCACTCCCGTATTCTTGCTTTCCTGACGGCTGAAGTATAGGCCTAAATCAGTCGAACAATCATCAACTTCCTTATTGTACAAAAGATTTTACATGAATTTACCATGAAATAACGTGTCTGCCTTAATCTTTCTTATATATATACATATATATATATATATATATATATATATATATATATATGTATGTATGTATAAGGTTGATATTTTTCTATGAAAACAATACGCAGCAAGATATTTTTTTCTTTTTAATATATATATATATATGTTGTTGCTGGCTGTTATCTTCAATATTCACTTGTATATTTGCATAGTCTCTCTCTCTTTCTCTCTCTCTCTCTCTATATATATATATATATATATATAGTAATCCGCAGAGAGATCTGTTTCGCTGCATCACAGCTCATCAGTACGGTTAGACTCCGATTGCTTTTAACCCAGGATTGAAACCCAACCGAATTGGAGTCAGTCGGCAATTCTACCTCTGAGCTATGGGCGCTCGGTAGAAGGAGGCAGACTGTTTTTGTTTATTTTATATATATATATATATATATATATATATATATATATATATATATATATATATATATATATATATATATATATATATATATATCACCGATATTTTTTTTGTTTTTTTTTTGTTTTGCAGACACAATTGTTCTTATGGAAGAAACAAGTGGCGTGAAAACAACAGATAACTGCCGAATAAAATATTATATACGTCATCTTTATTTTTTATTCAAGGAAGACCAACCACCAGATTATTTAAGTATGTTTTCCTTGCAAACTTCTCCATGGAGAAAAGTGTTACAGCTCTACCCGTCTGATTGTTACTTCTGCTGTTTCTGTAGCATGCGAGTTTCACCGTAGAATCGCTTTGTTCTACGTTCGACAGATTACGCCACAAAGATCTGCTAGAGCTGCTTAGCAACCTTGACATATTCGGGAATAACTTTCAAACATATATACCGGCAGCAAACCACCTGTATAACAAAAAATGAGTTTAGCAGATATACAGGATGTGCGTTGTGGTGCAGGATGTGCGTTGAGGTGCAGGATGTGCGTTGAGGTGCAGGATGTGCGTTGTGGTACAGGATGTGCGTTGTGGTGCAGGATGTGCGTTGTGGTGCAGGATGTGCGTTGAGGTGCAGGATGTGCGTTGTGGTACAGGATGTGCGTTGGGGTGCAGGATGTGCGTTGGGGTGCAGGATGTGCGTTGAGGTGCAGGATGTGCGTTGGGGTGCAGGATGTGCGTTGAGGTGCAGGATGTGCGTTGTGGTTTAGTGGATATCGGCTCGGAATAAGAAATCGATTTCGAATTCCAGTTGAATTCGTTGCGCAAATACCTAACCCTAACCCAAATACCTTCGAGAAAGGTATTCATCTATCTCTTTTCCTCTAGATATGGGTTAAATAGCAGGATAGAATGTGTCCTATAGACATGGTTGGCTACACTTCTACCGCAGAAAGTAATGGCTGTCCAGTCAGTTACGTGATACACGCTTAGGCGATCAAGTCTAGATAGAGACATGATCGTTCAAGCGAGTATCACGTATGGCACTTCCGGCTAGAAGTATGCATTTTTGTTAAGAAGATATACTCTTAGACATATATGTATCACAGATGAGGGGGTCAATATTTGTTTTCTTTAAAATAAAAATAAAATAAAACATTTATTTTTTTGACTGACTGAGATATACAAAAACAATAAAATATAGACCTCTAGCTTGGACAATAAAGATTTTATTAATTTCTGATTTAATTTTTTCAGCATTGATACACGTTTCCTTTTTGTTGGAGAGAAGGAATGTCGAAATGTTCCATAATTTTCGACTTTCCAAGCGCTTTCAGCCTCTTCACAGGCCATTTTAAAGGATGTTATTTTTTCTGTATTGTCATGTTCTCATGTTTGACTGTAATGTAATCTTCGTTTTAGTGCTTTTGTCTTGTTTGTTTTTTGAAAAAGAGAGTTCTTTAAAGCTGTCACGTGATGCACGAGGCGGGAAACACGTGAGTGTCTGTCTAAGACAAAGGTGTGTCTTCTCACCGTAATTATTCAGCGATGCAATTCTGAGAGAGTTAGAAGTCGTACCAGGATTCAATGTTGGCGGCCACAATCTCAACAATATAAAATATACAGATGACACAGTGCTGATAGCAGACACAGAAAGGAAACCATAAAGCCTACAGAAGGTCACACAAGAAGGCAAGATCAAAGTACTAAACATAAACTACAAAAAAATTGAATGCTATTTACAGGCCGGAGGATACTAAAATCATGCAGGTAAAAACATTTAAATATCTGGGAAATACTTTAACAAAGGACAGAAAGTGTGACACCGAGATCCGAAGACGTATTAGGATGGCAAAAGATTCATTCTAAAAGTTATTAAGAGTGTTATGGTAATATATAGACAGGAACTCTTTTAACTTTAAATTAGCATCAATTCTGCTTTGTGCAGAAATCTATTCCCGCAGATATTTCTGACAGACGGACGGAACAGTCCCGCTGGAGACCTTCTCATTTTCTACTACTGCGTTTTATTAATATATTTATTTAATTCTATTCCTTCTTTATGTCTTTATTTCTGGTCCCTAACAAGGCCACAAGAAAGAGATAGAAAAATTTCGCTGAAAACAAAGAAAAGAAAACTTAACTGTTATGTAAAATCTGCCCTCCTAGCGAATGCTGGACAATCTCCTCAAAGATGAAAACATACTTGAAGCAAAAGAAATGTGGTTCTACAGAAAAATGCTGAGGATACAATGGGTCGATCATGTTAGCTACAGCAAGTTTTGGGAAGAATGGAAACAAAAAGGTAACATACTTAATATAATGAAGAGGCAGTTGAATTTTCTGGAATATGCAGTGAAGAAGGAGGGCTTGGAAATATAATACTCAAAGGACAAATTGAAGAAAAAGATAATGGAAAAAAACGCGTGACATACTTAATATCTTTGAGCAAACGGATGGCAGATCAAGGTTTAGGCGAAATAAATAAAAGACAAGACTTATCAAGAGTTAAAAGGAGCAGGGTGATGTGCAGGAGCATAATAACGCACGCCCTGAAAGGACATGGCACATAAAAGAAGAAGGTTGATTGCTCAAGAGAAACAAGAAAGTGAATTGAAAGAAAAAATAAAAAAAATAGAAGAAGGGAATAAAATATAGACCTCTAGCTTGGACAATAAAGATTTTATTAATTTCTGATTTAATTTTTTCAGCATTGATACACGTTTCCTTTTTGTTGGAGAGAAGGAATGTCGAAATGTTCCATAATTTTCGACTTTCCAAGCGCTGTCAGCCTCTTCACAGGCAATTTTAAAGGATGTTATTTTTTCTGTATTGTCATGTTCTCATGTTTGACTGTAATGTAATCTTCGTTTTAGTGCTTTTGTCTTGTTTGTTTTTTGAAAAAGAGAGTTCTTTAAAGCTGTCACGTGATGCACGAGGCGGGAAACACGTGAGTGTCTGTCTATTTTAAAAAAAAAAAACTTCCAAAACTCTATTCCTTGGACAAAAGATGGATTTATAAGTTTTCAAAAGTTATTGGTGGAGGAAGTAGGACGACGTCGGTTTCATCTTGGACCCGTCCCAACTCATATTACTATCCGCGCCGATAAACAGAAAGCTACGCGAACATTCGAACTGATAAAATGGTTTCTCATTATTATTACATGTCTCGCCCGTTATAGTTTTCACCGTTATAGTTTCTGTACTCAACGTAGAGTAACGAGCTTCACGCTATCACGCTGCCCGTTGCTCATAAGCCGTCGCAAATTTATCAAATCATTTTCAAACACGTGCTTGACTCGTCCGTTCGGTTATATTTAAATCTAAACTTATTTATAAATGGAACTTTGTGTGTGTGTGTGTGTGTGTGTGTGTGTGTGTGTGTGTGTGTGTCCGTTACCGAGAGACTCCAAAACGGCTGAACCGATTTTCTTGAAAATTTACACAGTTGTACTATAAGCACCTGCGAGTGTTCTTAACTAGGTTTTGTGTTCAGGTAAACCCGATGAATATCGAAAATCGATAATCGAAAACATCGGGTTATAGGAGGAGTGGTCCGATTTTAATCAAATTTGATACACTCATAGACAAAGATATAAGAAACAATATTCTGAAGTTTCAAGTTGCAGTTCTTAAAATAGTTCAGAAAATCGATAATATATATATATATATATAAACCGAAAAATGTTTGTGTGTGTGTCTGTTTATCTGCCTGTATGTCTGCATTTTTTCATCCCTTTTAATTTAGTTTTTGCTTCGGGTTTGGTTCTAAGTAGGTATAATTGTAGTTCTTAGTCTCAGCCATGATACCATTTACTCAGAGGACTTATTTAACCTTCAAAATTCAGTTTACGACAAAAAAACTTATTTAATATCGATAACAGGAAATCAAAATTTGACTTACATGCATTCATTTTTCTTTCAGTCTACGGTTTCGCTTTAACTGGAAACAACTATTGCTTTTTAGTCTTTCGTGCCAACATCCAAAGAGTCTGAGCTCCAGGACCATGGATTAGTTTTAAAGCTTTCATTACACCCGAGCAACGCCGGGCTATACTGCTAGTTTGGTTATATTCGATTATATTCAGCGGCTGAAATAGTTGTCAACGAAAACCGATAATTATTATTTTTTTATTTTTTTATTTTTTTTCATTTTGCGCGTCTAAATCCGTTGCTTCATTATTCAAAGTAGATTCATTTAATTTACGGGACTTCTGACAACTCGGAGTTTAACGAAACTAATTTTTGTTTATCGATCCTCGGCGTTGGTTAACAGGAGAGGTCAATTTCTAAAGCTTGGTATTTGAAAGTTGGTAAATCACGACATAAAATCATATAAATGAATTTGAATGTGCTAAATCATGACACAAAATATTATTTTTACAAATCGTTATCGTTTTTTGAGGAAACGAATTTAAATACTAAGTTTGGGTTAAAAATTTTAGCGTTGTAATTTTATTCCGCTGATCAGTGGTATCCTCATAGCACGTCCTTATAAAATCGATAATTTACTGAAGCTTCACAAATTGTTTATGAACAAGATGCATGACACACACACGTTATTACTAAGTCATTGTGCCATCAAATACGACGGTAAATTTTCGTTGTAAGTTCCGTCGCTTTTCCCTTTCAAATTTATCCAAAATAGCATTATCTCTGTGCAAATGTATATGCTGAACTCAAATCAACTGTTAGCTATTGAAGAAACTTATCTTTTTTCTCTAAATGTCCATAAAAAAAAGAACTATATCTTGCACTTTTTCTCTCCCGAAATACTCACGAAGTCATGTAATTTATTGCAGAATGACGGACTGCTCATTTAAACGAATTTTGGCAAATTTTTGTCTATTTTTCTTCATTTACTGATACTTCCGGCGATGTACTTCCGGAAATTAAAGTAATGCGCTATTGTATTTCTACACTTGTTACTCTCAGATCAGCAAGTACATCGCCGGAAGTTTCAGTAAAGGAAGAAAATCGGCCAAAATTCGACAAAAAATTCTGAAGTTAATTGCATGACTTCGTGAGAGTTACGGGAGAGAAAAATTGCGAGATATAGTTCGTTTTTTTAATGGACTTTCAAAGCAAAAAAAGTAAATTTCTTCAATAACTAGATCGCGTTGGAAACAAAGAAAAGAGTCCTGGACTGTTATGTGATGTCTGTCCTTCAATCTGGCAGCGAATGCTGGAGAGTCTCTTCAAGGGTGAAGGACAGACTCGTAGCAAGAGATGTGATGTACAGAAGGACATTGATATACCATGGACCGAACATGTGAATAGCGACATGCTTTTGGTGAGAATACAAACAAAAAGGAAACTTATAATTAACATCAGGATGCGAGTTGTGGGGCAGTGGATATCAGCTCGAAAGGAGAAATCGGAGTACCGAGTTCGAATTCCAGTTGAATTCGTTGCATTCACTTACGACCAAATACCCTTACGTCTCTCCTCCCTCCGGCTATGAATTAAATGGTAGGACAGATTGGGTTCTATAGCTTTGGTTGACAAATAATCTACTGCAGAAATTAATGGTAACCTATTTCAAGAAATTCTTCTATCGAGTCAGTCATGTCTCTTTCGAGACCTGATCGCCAAAGTGTGTATCACGTATGACACTTAACTGACTGATACTTAACTGATCAGGAAAAGACAGCTGAAGTTTCTGGGGCACGTAATGCGGAAGAGGGGCTTGGAGAATCTGATACTCACAGGATAGATAGAGGGAAAGAGAGACACAGGAGAAAGCAACGCGTGACATACTTGACGGACTTGAGCAAATGGATGGCAGGGCATCATTTCAGAAGAATAACAAGAGAAAGACGTTAAGAGATACAAGGTATACGGAGGTGTGGAAAGCCATGATCACCTACGTCTTGAAGGGACACGGCACATAGAAAAAAGATTGCAGAAAGCTATCGCCTCTGTCGTCTCTTGCATACATTCCATTGTTCCTTTATCTCACTGAAACGAAACAGCGACTCTGATTTACGTTTTCTTATTTTTCCCTAGCCATAAAAAAAGAAAAGCCTATTATTCATAAGGAATTGGCAAGGCGTACCCTTACAGCTGTTTGGGCCTATTCCACCACTGGTGATGTTGGTTTTGGTTTGAACAGTGTGCACATGGCCGAATTGGATGGTGTGCTCTGATGCCTGAAGCAGCAGTGACATTTGAGGAAAACCGACGTGACAGCGTCAATGAGGCCCTTGAATAAAGTGTGGCAGTGAGAAGCACCAAGACATCCAGTCCAGTTTCTCTATTCTCTGTCGGGGACGCAATTCTGTCCGTTCCTGCATTGGACTTTCCATTCACTTTATACCTGCACGTAGATGTCATTGTCCATCTGAATTTATGAAATTTGGTCACTATTTTAAGAAGTGGCTACAGATGAAAGAAATTGAAATTGCCAATCTATCTATCTCATTATCATCAATATCTATCTATCTATCTATCTATCTATCTATCTTATTCTGCTTTTATTTATCTATTTATCTATCTTTTTTCCTCCCTTACTTTTTTTTTTCATTTACTCACTGAAACCAAGTAGTGTCACTGACACATGTTTTGGTTTCCAACGCGGTCAAAACTCAGTAGTTATTGGCAGGGCTTAACGAAGAAGATGAGAAGGAGGAGGAGAAGGAGGAGGAGATGAATCAACTGACTAAAGAACAGTCAATTCAGTTAAGGGCCATACGTGATACACGCTTTGGACGATCATGTCTCGAAAGAGACTTGACTGGCTGGGCAGGAGATTATCCCGCAGTAGGTTGCCATTACTTTCTGCGGTAGACTGGTTGCCAGTCAACGCTATAGAACCCAAACTGTCGTGTTATTTAACCCATAACCGAAGTGAAGATGCGGATTAATACCTTTCCAAGGGTATTTGTACGCAAGTGAATGCAAGGAATACAATTCGAATTCGAACTCGGCTCCTCAATTTATCGTTCTGAGTCGATATCTACTGCACCACAACACGCATCCTTCGAGTTTCGGAGAAGATACAGATACATCTCCAAAGCGTTTTGCGGTACAACGTCACCAAGACCGGAAGGAGCAGAAGGGGATTCGAACTTTCTATACGACTAATGAGTCAAGAGACTAGCTCCACTAAGCATTGATCTATAGCAGGCGCCATAAATCAATGTTTCGCAAGGAGAAGACTATGAAAGGAAGGGGCGGCGACACGGGATTCTATGCGGTTATTAACACATTTTATGACATGCCAATGCGGAATTCAAGCGATACGCATTGACGTATGTCCATTTAGATTTCTTTCGTGATAAATCACTTTATTTTCCGGAATGCAAGCGCTTACTTACTTACTGATTGACTTATCTATCTATCTATCTATCTATCTATCTATCTATCTATCTATCTATTGCTTTTTTCATTTCTTTCTTCCTATCTATCTATCTATCTATCTATCTATCTATCTATCTATCTACTCCTTTTTTCATTTCTATCTATCTATCTCATTCTCTTCTATATCTATCTATCTATCTATCTATCTATCTATCTATCTATCTATCTTCTCTTCTATATCTATCTAGCTAGCTAGCTGCTCGCTAATTCTCTTCAGTATCTATCTATCTATCTATCTATCTATCTATCTATCTATCTATCTATCTATCTATCTATCAATCTATCTAGCTCGCTAGCTAGACAGCTAGCTAGTTTAACCGATGAACTTCCAACTTGAGTTATACAAGGTGACTTTAAAAATGTTTCAGTATAAACCATACCCTAACATCTGGCCAAATGACTAAATATTAAATCTTTTGTCAGAAAGTACTTCATAGAATCACCGATCATTTTTAAGAACCCCTTATATTTATACCAGAATTCTTATGTTTCGTTTTTTCTTCGTTCAGAGAGTATGCTTTATCTCCTGTCTCTTCCTCTGTTTGCTTCCTCCAGTTATTATCCAAACTAATACTACAGTATTAAGAGGTGTACGTCTATCTGCTGTCGATTTTCTTTCGAATTTAGTCCCGGGTAGTATTACTCACCAGTCAACGATCATTGTTAGCCGAATAGTCATTGCCAGGATCCAAAATTAAGAAAAGAATGATTCTGTCACGCGTTAATGCGATACAAATAAAGGAAAACATCTTTCTAACCTTATTCTTTGTACTCGATTTTAGAGTGTTTGCAAGTTTTAACCATTTACAGCAGTCGGTACATTTCGGTTGGCACGCAATATTTGAGTACCAAGAATTGAAACCCGATTCATACATACATCTAATTGAAGACTAAGATTAATACATGAACCCTAACACCAATGACATCATTCAACGAACTTACACTCAATGTTTCAAAGGAACACACACACACACACATACATATATATATATATATATATATATATATATGTGTGTGTGTGTGTGTGTGTGTGTGTGAGAGAGAGAGAGAGAGAGAGAGAAAGTGAGAAGGGAGAGAGGGTGTGTGTGTGAGAGAGAGAGAGAGCGAGTGAGAAAGAGAGATAGAGAGCGTCTGCTAAAATATGAATATCCATTAAAAATAACGTTGATACTGATAAATCTATCGGAATAATAAGTAAACAATACATTATTTTTTTATGTCTCTCTCTCTCTCTCTCTCTCTCTCTCTCTCTCCATCTCTCTCTCTCTCTTTCCATCTCTCTCTCTCTCTCTCTCTCTCTCTCTCTCTCTCTCTCTCTATGTATCTCATTCTGCTTTTAACTATCTACATATCTATCTCATTTTGTTTAAACATATTTCATGCCAAGAAAGAATTTGATGAATTTAGATAGATAGATCGATCGATCGATAGCTAGCTAGCTAGCTAGATAGATAGACAGATGTATTCTATTTTAATCTTGTTGATATATCTATCTATGAAACAATATAATTTGATACTTGTTCTAATCTAAAACCCTGAAGATTACATATTAAATCAATTATTTCTCTCTGGCAGATTGAGATAAAAATCTCTACATCTTCATGCGCACGCACACAAACATACACACAAACACACACACACACACACACACACACACACACACACACACACACACACACGCATATATATAAAAACACCCACACACATATTTATATATATATGTGTGTGTGTGTGTGTGTGTGTGTGTGTGTGTGTGTGTGTGTGTGTGTTTCTTTGAATATGACAGACAAGGAAAATTTGATGAATTTTTTTTATTTAGGTTTTACAAAATTCTTACATTTTTTTTCATTTGGTTGAAGTAAGGCAGTGTAAAAATTGTCCGTATTTTCCTTTGTCCGAAGCGCATTCGTTTTTTCAAGGTTGAATTTCTTTTCATGTTTGTTAGTTTAAGACGTAGCCTTTGTACTGTTTGAAAAAATATAGCGTTTATTCCGAGCTTTAAATGTTGAGCGTAAATGAAATTCAAGTTGGCTTTTTTTTTCTTTAAAAACTTCATCATATCATTTTCACTGCTGAATAATGTGAGATTTTGCTGGGTGACAGATGTTTTATGTCAAGGGCACCTCTCACAGTGAGATGTTTTCGGTAACGGGACTTATATAGGATGTTGGTGTTATCGACCATAATATAATAGGTCTCGGTATGTGTGTGTCTTCGTGTATATATATATATATATATATATATATAAATAAATAAATAAAAGGACACACACACACGTGTATATATATATATATATATATATATATATATATATATATATATAATACGCATATAGATAGATAGATAGATAGATAGATAGATAGATAGATAGATAGATATATTTTATCACTTAAACTTTATTTTTAGTGGATACGCATATTTGAGTAGATGCTCTAATTATTAATTAAACAGTATATCTGTTTATTTTCGTCTACCCGTCCCAATATTCGAGAAATCATATTTAAAAAATAAATGAACTCTCTTGCAGGATTCGAACCTTCATTTACCCGAGGAGAAAACCTCATTATATCTAACAGAGAATCTGACAGAGAATCTACAGAGAATCTGACGGCCAAACAATGACAAATTTGTGTTTTTAAAAGCGGAAAAAATATGGCGATTATCTTTATTCGGCAACGCAAACTCTGTTAAAGATAAAAAAAACACACACACACACAAAAAAAAAAGGATAGCTAGGATTCAAGTCACACTCAACCTGCTATGCTCGGAATAAACGCTACTAATATTGAGACATCACAAAAAAAAATACAACAAAAAAAAAAACAACAAAAAACTGTAACTTAAACAGACAAACATGAAAAGAAATTAACAATACATAACAAAAAAGACGCCCTTAAAAATGCTAAAGTGAGGGAATGCGTTTTTGACAATGAACGATACGCCCAGTTATAGTATTTCCAACAAACAGCATATAAGAATGTTGGTAAAGCTAAATAAAAAAAATCATCAAATTTTCTTTGTCTCGGGGAGCCGAGTTCGAATTCCAGTTGAATCCATTGTATTCACTCTTGGGAAAGGTATTAATCCGTCTCTTCCCTATAGTTATGGGTTAAATAGCAGGACAGATTGGGTTCTATAGCCTTGGTCGGCAACCAGTCTACCGCAGAAAGCAATGGCAACCTACTGCGGGATAATCTTCTGCCCAGTCAGTCATGTCTCTTTCGAGACATGATCGCCCAAGCGTGTATCACGTATGGCACTTGACTATCATATTTAACAAAAACATATTTAAAAGATAAGTTTCTTCCCATATATATATATATATATATATATATATATATATATATATATAAAGAGATGGCTATTTACGCTCTCACACGCCGATTGAGCACTATGGAGAAATGGTAGACTTTAAAAAAGGTAGCTTATCACGCATTTACGCATAGATCATTCAGTAATGAATCTGAACACTCTCGGTTACTGGCGCGTGTTTACATTGTATATAACACGCTAAAATCTTCCACCGAACGCCCATAGTCTAGAGGTAGAATCGCCAACTGATACCAATTCGGTCGAGTTTCAATCCCGACTAGAAACAATCGGATGTCTAACCGTACTGATGATGCAGTGAATTAGAACTGTCCCCGAATGACTATGTATATATAGACCTAGGATATGCTTTATATATATATATCTATAGTGAGTCTCATACACACTGCAACCATCAGGTGCTTATTTGAAACTGACCGTTTCGGCGTTTGATATTTTTGGTTCTCGTGTTGTTCATAGCAGTAATAAGGCTTGGGTGCTATTTGTTAATTTTTTAGTCATATAATTCAGTTTGATTTTAACTAAATCTCAAGTATGAAATTAGAAAACAAAATCATATAAAAAAATTAATAATTAAAAAAAATTAAATTAATGGGTAAATTTTTTAGATTAGAGATTTTGTATTTCTGCGTTAAGGGAGATCATTTGCTTTTATTTGTGGGGAGAACAAAATACATTAATAATAAAAATAAAAATAAAAATAAAAATGTAAAAAAATTGCACGATACTGCGAGTTGTGTTATAGACATAGAATGGTATGTATTTTATTAATATATACACATTAGCTCAGTTATATTACACTGAGCACTGTTTTAGTATACCAGAAAAATATTTGCACGTATACTTCTGTGCATATATATTTATTGATATGCACACACACACACACACACACACACACACACACACACATATATATATATATATATATATATATATATGTATATATATGCTGCCCATGAAATACACGCACATAGATTTTAAATCTACACACTCACGCACGTATCCACACGCTACAGTTTTGTATACATCTTTGCCTGCATGTACTTAAAGTATGGCTGGCTGCAGGCTTATCGCAAGCTGGAGGCAGTAGGTGGGGTAAGATAAAAAAAATGAAGCGTAAAAATGCGTTTAGACGCGACCTACACGGACTGCTTCCGGCTAGTCTAGATCTGACTGGCTCATGCGCAATTCTTGATTCATCAACCCGCGACAAATCTCAACTCGCCTTTCGACCAGAAAATATGAGAACACTTGCTGATAGATAACCGCACGAATCGTTATGAGCCAATGGAATATAAATGAATTGTTAATAAGTGGGACAAAAAATATACGTTTTTCCATCAAATAAGCTGAATTATTATTATTATAATTATTATTATCATTATTATGTCATTTTCATCATAATTCTATTTCTGCTATGGTTACACTACCTAACATGTCTGCGGAAAGACCTAAGACAGGTCGTGGTGTGCTTGCTACTTTTCATTTTTATCTGTCTCCCCTAACATCCCTGGCGTTACATAGACAAAGTTATCCTTAGTGTGTGGGCTGCACTTAAAACAATTTTTGTATATCTCTTAAGCTGGCATTTCCAGGGATTCTTTCAATGTGTTGTTTTGTTCCATTTTTTATCATTCCAAGTGCACCTACTGGTACTTTTTACTGGTACTATTCTCGTTTTCAATTTCCATATTTTTTCTATTTCAGTTTCTAGGTCTTTATATTTTGATAGTTTTTCAAATTCTTTAGTTGCTATGTTACAATCCGCTGTACAAGCCAAATCAATTAATAGGCAAAGTTTTTCATTTTGGTTTTTAGCAATAATGTCCGGCTAATTTGCTTCAACTTTCCTGTCTGTGAAGATGGTGTAATCGCATAGAATGGTGACATCTTCTATTTCTGAAACCGGTGCAGTGTTTTTTTTTTATATTTCCTAAAGTTGTTGTTATTATTGTTATTATTATTTATTTTCCTTTGATTTCTATCGTATATTCATTACCTTCTTTGTCCCAACCAGAGACCTAAGGTCATATGTGGCCTTATGACATTTTCCATTGAACATTATTTAAAAAAAAAAAAATCCTAATATTACACATAATTTACATAGTTAACACCCATCGTAAGGTGCCAGCTGTACAATCTTTTTGTGTTTTGTTAACATATAGAATTATTTCAAGGTATTTCGTAATAATTGTTCTGATAAACTTTCCTCGATATTCAGGCAGTTACGTACCATACATGATACACCCTTGGACGATAATGATGATTTTGACTAGGCAGATGATTTCCACGTAATAGGTTGCCGTTTCTTTCTACCGTAGACTGGCTGCCAACCAAGGCTACAATTCAATCTGTCCTACTGCAGGGAAAAGAGATGGGTATTTTTGCGTAGGTGAATTCACAGAATTCAACTGGAATTCGAACTCGGCTCTACAATTTCTTTTTCATTCCGATATCCATTTCACCAAAACGCACATCTATACATTGTGATGTGCGTTGTGGTGCAGTGGATATCGACTCGTAACGACTAATCGGGGGAGCCGTGTTCGAATTCCAGTTGAATTCATGGCATTCACTTACACCCAAATACCCTTAGGAAAAGTATTAATCCGTCTCTTTTCTCCAATTATGGATTAAATAATAGGACAGGTTGGGTTCTATAGCCTTGGCAGGCAACCAGTCTACTGCAGAAAGCAATGGCAACCTACTGCGAGATAATCTTCTACCCAGTCAGTCATGTCTCTTTCCAGACATGATTACCCAAAGCGTGTATCACGTATGGCACTTAATTAACTGACTGATACTTTTTGAATTTAAGCGCCATACAGGATTGGCGGCAAGGTCTCATCATTTTATAGTTGAAATAACACGATATAAGAGTAAGTTCTATGTTAACTTTTTCTTCTTTCTCACTTCTCACTTGTGGAACTCTCTTCTGGCTTCTTGCTTCCCTGTCAAATTAGATCTTCACAAATAATCGATGTCTTTCTATTTCTTGCACTTTTATTGTCCTTTTTTTCATATACTTTAAAACCCAGTAAGCGTTTGAGTTTTAGTGAATTTATTTCTTTGCTTTGGGTGAAATGATTAAAAAGAAAAAAGAAAAAAGAAAAAAAACCAGCAGCTCGGGATCCTTTCAATGAGTCTATCAGAACCCTTTTCCGATAAGACCGTGGTCTCCAACCCCAGCTGAAATTATTGCTGTTTTCATCTCACACATTTTGTGTGATTTCTACGTCTGACAGAGTTTTATTATCATTATTGTCGTATTTACGGCGTTTCGGCCGTTGTACGCTCCAAGCTTCTTCAGATGACTTTCTTAAGTAAGAAAATCAATGTATGAGAACATGACTAAGCACTGATTGTACGCTATCCCATGCAGCTGCAGTAAGAAATATAAAATAAGAAATGGATCGCGTGCTTAAGATAAGGCCTTAGGAACATATTCAAATGTAATCACACCTATAAATAAACATTAGAATCATACAAATAAGAATGATATTGTTTTAAGTTCTTTAAGTAACTCCTCCCTAATTTTGAAAATTTTCGGTTGTTTTCCGGTCCGGCGTTTGTAAAAATCGCTGTTTGTCCGTTAGAAAAAGGGAAAATCAGTTATTATGAATCACCCGAAGATACCAAAAGGTTGAAACCTAGGTTGCGGAAATAACTCATTTCGAAATGAAAAATATTATAAGTTCTACCATATTAATGTATAAAACACTTTTTTAATGCAATTGAGTATTGGTCTAACTTAATTATGACCAAAAACCACATAATTATATATATGGATGGATGGATGGATGGATGGATGGATGGATGGATGAAAATATGTATATATATGTATAAGTATTTACTAGGTATTAATAGAGCAGTGCTCAATAAAATATAAAATATAACAAAACTATAAAATATAACGAAACTATTATGTATATAATAATAGTAAAAGATACACATATCATCCCAGGTCTACAGTATTTAGACCTAGGATAATATGTCTATTTATCAAGATATATATATTTCATTAAATACAGCCGACAAGGAAGATTATATATATAGTATCGTTAATTCAGTAATGAAATTGAATACTCACGGCTACTGGCGTGTGTTTACATTGTATAGAAGCAATTGGATGTCTAACCGTACTGATGTACAGGAAACAGATATGTAGGGGATGATTATATATATATATATATATATATATATATATATATATATATATATAGTCATCCGCAGACAGATCTGTTTCCTGTACCACAGCTCATCAGTATGGTTAGAGTCCGATTGCTTTTAACCCAGGATTGAAACCCGACCAAATTGGCATCAGCTACAGGCGCTCAGTAGAAGAAGGCAGACATTTCAACGTGTATATTACATATGTAACAAACCAGTTATCACCCTTACATCTAACAGGTGCTAATTTTACTTTAGTTATTTTTATACTTATTTATAATTAAATTATTTCATATTTTTTCTCTTCCACTATGTATTTAGTATCGTATTCCATTTTTAAGTCCCACTATTAACCTAACTCCTTTATACATTTAACAAATATAAAAATACTTCTACATACAATCTTATCCATTTAAATTTTAAAAAAAGGAGCGCTATTAACGATTCAAATCGTAACTAACTCAGCATGATATGTTTATCACTTGAAGATTGCTGTGATGCTTTAAACATTATATATATATATATATATATATATATATATATATATATATATATATATATATTATTAAATATAAGAGACAATGAATGTCTATTATGTTTAATCATGAGCCGTTCTAAACGTCGTATTTTTGCTTTAATTTCAGTTCAAAATAAAGACAAAAATTCTCCAACATTTGGATAATTGTTTATTGATTTTCTTCTAAGCTTTCGGCTCACATGAGCCATCTTCAGAGAGGTTGTTTAAACTGAAATATTATAACATCCACCATCACCGACGATTTTATTTTGTGTTGACATAAAACTCCGCTTGGCAACGGCAATAGTTACCAAAAATAATAAACGCAGTTCTTAAATTTGCGATGCGGTTTTATGACGTCAAACCGCGGGATAGCGCAAAATCACAACAAAACCATCTAGTCAAATGCAATGTAATATGTTATTTTCTGGATCTGTTTATATAAATATATAAATATTTATATATATAAATTATATATATATATATATATATATATATACATATATATATATATATATATATAGTCATCTCGCTCCATATATATATATATATATATTTATATATATAAATGTGTGTGTGTGTGTGTGTGTGTGTGTGTGTGTGTGTGTGTACCTGTGCTACAAAATAAAAAAATATTTGAGAACAACAAAATCTGGATTTCTTGTGTTTATTTTATTTTCTACACATTGTCGGAATTTATTTTCCATTTCCATCAATATATATATATATATATATATATATATATATATATATATATATATATATATATTGTTTTAATAGTATGTTCATGTGCATTGTGTTGCAGTGGATATCGGCTCCAAAGGACAAATTGGGAAACCGAGTTCGAATTCCAGTTAAATTTCTTGCATTCACTTACGCGCAAATTAATCCATCTCTTCCCTTCTGTTATGTGTTAAATAACAGGACAGATCGAGTTTTATCGCCTTACTGCAGGAAGTAATGTCAACCTACAGCGGGATAATATTTTGTCCACTCAATCACGTCACTTTCAAGACTGGATCGCCCAAGTGTGTATCACGTAAAGTACTTAACTATACTTACCTGACACATTTTTGTGTCGGGTAGGGACCAAAAATAATCTCTCAGTTGCGTCTCTATCCTCGAAGACAGAGTGCGGCTCAGTTGTATCTCCGTCTGCGAGGACAGAGATTCATCTGAGAAAAATTACACTGAGTAGATGCTCGGTCCCGGGGAAGAGTGTCTCGCGGCCGCGCCACCCCATTGCACCAGGGGGTAGACCAGGTGCTCGTCACTGGAGAAAGCGCAATCGGCGGTTGCGTGGACTGGGGATTTTTTTTGTTACTTCGCCCGTCCGTACGCGTTCTGGCTCTCCACGTTAAACACCAACCTTGTGTCATATCTTGCTCCAGTGGCTGAGTAGGGTAAATATACTGACTGATAGTTATGGGTGCTCAGTATTAAGGAGAGAGTGTATGTAAATACAAAAAATGGGCATTGAAGTCAACACTCAGAGGTGACATTCTGTTTCATCCTGAAGTGTGAAAATGAATGAATATTTTGTATTTCCTTATACGTCTCTGTTTATGCATTTGATTATGCATAACCCACTGGAAGGAAGGAATATTTTTGTTGTCTGCTCGTTTTCATTCTCAGTTTCTTTGCAAAAGAAGAAAATATTTCGGAGGAAACCGAACGCCATTTTGGATTCGCCAATTTAATTTCGAGTGATTCTTTTTTATCAGAGGCTCACGATAACAGTCAAATTGTTTTCGTCAAAATATTGATTTATTTTTCTTTTGATCACATTTTCTGCTGTTTTCATTTGTTCATTTATAGATTGTATGTCGTGAACTTCATGCCAACAGAGAAATAATTCCGTTTCACTCTTTAAAAGAAACAAAAATCTGCACGCAATTTTTAAGAAACAAGATACATGCCAAACCCACAAAATCACTACAAAAGTGAAGCGGCTAGCAAGTAGGTTCTAATGTGTCTGGGTCCTTGTCATAACGGTAAACTGCATCCGGCAGCAAGGCCTCTGATTGAGAGGTTGTGAGGAGAATGAAACCACCTCTTAATTGCTGTTGTTCTTAGATCCACCCTAACCCGGAGTGGTAGCACCTGTTACGGTCCCAGCTATGAGCAAATAGTTAACTCCCATCTCCATACTTCTACAAGAGGCTAAAGGTCAAACCACGTTGAAGCACCGGTTCTAGTACGATCACCGGAATAAAACAATATCGAATGACTTGAAGGAAAGATGACGGCAGCAATCATCAACTTAAAAAAGGAGACAATCCAGAAGAGATGCAGGAGATTCCGAAGTTGTTTGGAAATCTCGGTTGAAGACGATGGCAATTTTATTGAATAAATTTACTCTTCTTAGTATTTCAAAATATTTTTGTGTAATTTTGACAAATATATTTGTTAAAATGAGATAGCGTTATTTTCGTTCTTGCGTAATTTAAACAACAATTTACCTATCGCAAACTGTATATGGTCTACACGATTTAAGTACACTGCTGTCATATCTGGTCAGGCGTCCTTGCTGTTCATCTCAGTGTTCTCGAGAGGCTCCAAAGGAGAATCTCTAATGCGATAGGTTCCGACTTGGCAGCTCGACTCCAGCCACTTTCTCACCGGCTGGATGTGGCTTCCCGCTGTCTCTTCTATAAATATATTCATGGTTTCTGCTCCGACGAACTTAAGTCACTGGTGCCCCAACCACAAGAATTTACTCGTGTAACCAGACTAGCAACAAGGTTCGACCCTTTTACAGTTAGATCATCCAAATGCAGCCGACAATTCTACTCCACAGCTTCTTTTCTCGTAATTTCCGCTTGTAGAACTCCCTTCTATATACTTGCTTTCCTGACGGCTACAACCCCCAGGAATTTAAATGCAATGTCAATCCCCATCTCTTAATTTCTTGATTCCAGTCCTTTCTACATCACCTCGTATATCTTGTTTGCTATTCTCTCTAACTTCGCAACTGTCTTCACACCTGTGTTCCCATCCTTCTTTTGCCCTTTCTCTGACACCCCCTGTAACTGGTTCGTCTTTCTCTTCACTCTCCTCCTCCTTAAACTTTTACTCTTATGTAGCCCCTGCGCATCAGTACCATCTTGCTTGGGGTGAAACGCTTAATATGTATATATATATATATATAATTTTGAAATATCACATTCACTGAAAAAACATCCCTATTCCTAACAGGCATCAATACATGCTATGCCTACTACAAAAAATTGAACAGTTTCTAACCAGAATAAGAAGGAAAGCATTATTCTTCTTTAAAAAATATGCAAGAGAAAGAGAAGATGGTGTGAATAATTTCAGTTTTAAAACCAGGAATTACTCACCCTGCAATTAAAAAATAATTGAAATTTGAAAAAGATATGATTTCCATGATAGAGCAAATCAAATTTGAAAAAAATCAACAACTTCCAAAAACTTTTAAACATTAAAGTAAAATAATAAAAAAATAAAATATCCTTATTAAGGGAGATAAATCTGATTTTCACTAAAAACGAAGAAAAGAGTACTGGATTGCTATGTCAGTTCTTCAATGTGGCGGTGAATGCTGGACAATATCCTCAAAGATGAAGGAAAAACTTGAGCCAATTGAAATGTGGCTATACAGAAAGATGCTGCGGATATTATGGATCGAGCATGTGAATAATGGTTAGGTTTTGGAATGGATGGAAACGAAAGAAGAAGAAGAAGAAGAAGAAGAAGAAGAAGAAGAAGAAGAAGAAGAAGAAGAAGGAATCTTTCGAAACGGTAAAAGAACACAAAGATAATTTTTCTAACAGTCCCTCGTTCTGGCTCTTAAACCCAACGCTTAATATATATATATATATATATATATATATATATATATATATAATTTTGAAATATCACATTTACTGAAAAAACATCCCTATTCCTAACAGGCATCAATACATGTTATGCTTACTACAAAAAATTGAACAGTTTCTAACCAGAATGAGAAGGAAAGCATTATTCTTCTTTAAAAAAACATGCAAGAGAAAGAGAAGATGGTGTGAATAATTTCAGCTTTAAAACCAGGAATTACTCACCCTGCAATTAAAAAATAATTTAAACTTGAAAAAGATATGATTTCCATAATAGAGCAAATAAAATTTGAAAAAAATCAACTTCCAAAAATTTTTAAATATTAAAGTAAAACAATAAAAAAATAAAATATCCTTATTAAGGGAGATAAATCTGGTAGCAGACATGAAATAAGCCCAAAGGAATACGAGAAAAAGATAAATGAAGAAATCACCAAATGCTACAAAAGGCTTCAGATTCCTATATTGCAAATATCAACGAGGAGATAAATTGGGTTTAAGCAACAGCGTACAAATTTTGACCAGTAATAAATTAAATTTATAGTAATGGTGTAACACCAGATAACTTCAGCAAGTCATAGCCTAAGTCACTGCCTAAGATGCCAGGTGCAAACGAATGCGAACTCCACCGAACAATCAGTTTAATGAGCACATTACAAAACTGATCGTTCGAATCCTGATGAACAAAACGAGAAGCAGAATCAGACCAGAGATAAGACAAGAACAGTGCGGGTTCATCAAAGACACTGGAACAAGGAACGCTTTATTTATGATAAGGGCAATACAAATGAAAGACTTGTACTTATGTTGTATCGATTATGCAAAGATATTCGACAAAATACGCCACAAAGAATTGATGGAGATATTCAGCAGCCTCGACATATTTGAAAAAGACATAAGAGTAATCAAGAACCCCTACGGGTAGCAAACCGCCGGTATACGGACAGGTAACGAATTCAGCATATATACAAAGATAGAAGGATGTGTTTTTTCACCAGATCTATTGAACTTGTATAGTGAGAATATTCTGAATACCTTAGATGTTATGCCATGACTTGTCATTGGGGGCCACAATTTAAACAACACAAGGTACGCAGATGATACAGTACTGATAGCAGACACGGAAAAGAAACTACAAGACTTCCTACAGAAGGTAGCTGAAGAGAGTGACAAGAAAGAACTACAAATAAACTACAAGAAAACCGAATGCATGTCCATCAGCCAAAATTGCAGCCCAAAATGCCAAATACAGATGGGGGATACTAGAATCAAGTAGGTACAAAAACATAAATATTTGGGAAGTGTTCTAACAGAAGTCGGAAAGTGCGACACAGATCCAAAGGTGAATTGGCATGGCAAAGGAAGTGTGTCCAGAAGTTGAGTAGAGTATTAAGAAACAAGAAAATTTCACTAAAAGCGAAGAAAAGAGTACTGGATTGCTATGTCAGTTCTTCAATGTGGCGGTGAATGCTGGACAATATCCTCAAAGATGAAGGAAAAACTTGAGCCATTTGAAATGTGACTATAGAGAAAGATGCTGCGGATATTATGGATCGAGCATGTGAATAATGATTAGGTTTTGGAATGGATGGAAACGAAAGAAGAAGAAGAAGAAGAAGGAATCTTTCGAAACGGTAAAAGAACACAAAGATAATTTTTCTAACAGTCCCTCGTACTGGCTCTTAAACCCAACAAAAGCTAAAGTCGGTAAGAAGCCATCAAATAAAAAAATGAGGATTGCTATTCGAGCCAATCATAGGAAAGGCATAGTTGATTGTATTTCTTTGTTTCAAAAAATTAAAAACAAAAAATATATATATTTCATAAAATATGGCATAAAAATTTTACCCATCAATATCTGAAGAATGCTTAATAGAAGCGTTAAATTTTGCTAAACAGCATGTAGATATACCATCCGACCAAATAAATATAATACTACATTGCCGAAAATTCATACTATTTCACAATATTGAAGCAAGGATTAAAAAATCCAAAAAAGGCACATTTGATGTACCACAAAGCTAGTTTGATAGACCTGTAATTTCAGAATTGATAGGAATATAAATTCTGAATAAAATTAATGAAATAATCCACATAGACAAACACGGATTATACAGAGATGATGGATTAATGATAGCAACGGACAACAAAAGAGAAAACGATAAAATAAGAAAAATACTTTTTAAACTCTTCAGAAATCTAGGTTTTGAAATAGTAGTTGAAACAAATAAGAAGGTAGTCCAAGATTTAGATGTAGAATTTAATTTACAAACTGGTAGTGCCTCGCCATTCATGAAAACATGCACAACTTTAAAGTACGTAAACACAAGATCTAACCATTCAACCAGCATAATCAAACATATCCATAAAGCGCAGACAAAAAAAAATTCGTCACAAAACAAACAAACAAACAAACAATTTTTGATGAAAAAGAACTTATGAAAATGTCTTAAACGAATATGGCTATATTAACAAATTAGAATACAAACCCCAGCAAAAAAAACAACAAAAAAAAAACAAAAAAAAAAAACGAAAAATAAAAATAGAAATCGAAACATTATTTGGTTCTACCCCATCATTTACCTTAGAAGTAAAACATTATTTGGTTCTACCCCATCATTTACCTTAGAAGTAAAACATTATTTGGTTCTACCCCATCATTTACCTTAGAAGTAAAACATTATTTGGTTCTACCCCATCATTTACCTTAGAAGTAAAACATTATTTGGTTCTACCCCATCATTTACCTTAGAAGTAAAACATTATTTGGTTCTACCCCATCATTTACCTTAGAAGTAAAACATTATTTGGTTCTACCCCATCATTTACCTTAGAAGTAAAATACAAAATAGAAAAAATACTTTTTTTATTTAATAAAACTTCCCCAAAAACTGTGAATTAAACAAAATTTTCAATAGGAATTCAATCATATTAAGTTATAGCTGTACTAGTAATTTAGAAAATTACATAACCCCCCCCCCCAAAAAAAAAAACAGCATAAACCTAAATAACAACGAATGTAACTATAGGGACAAAAATAAATACCAACTTAACGGATTTTGTAAAACAGAAGAGGTTATTTACAAAGCAGTGGTATATGACATAAATGGTTAAAGTAAAACATATTTGGGGCCTACAAATGGTATTTTTAAGAACAAATGAAGTAATTACAAATCTACATTTATACTGGAAAACCTTAAACATTGTACCAAACTGGAGAAATTAAAATTGAGAAAAAATGAAAAGACCGTGATATAACTTGGAGTATAGTAAAAATAGCCAAACCATACAACGGTGGTGATGTATACATTTTGTGCCAGAAGAAAAAGTTAGCCATTATGTTGTTTTCAGAACAAAAAACTTACTAAATGAAATATCAGAAATAATGACCAGATTTATTCTCACCTATAAATACATATTAGGAATATGCAAACACAGATGAAAGTGATTTAAGATCCTTAAGTAACTCCTTCCTAGTTTTGAAAATTTTTGGTTGTTTAAAAATTCCAGTGGATCGTTCGTAAAAATCGCTGTTAGTAGGTTTGAAAAACGGAAAATTAGTTCTTATAAATCACCTGAAGATACCGAAAGATTAAAACCTAGATTGAGGAAATAACTAATTTCAAAATTAAAAATATTCAAAAGTTCTACAATATGATTGTATTGAACACTTTTTAATACGACTGTTTACTGGACTAATTAAATTATGGCCAAAACTAATTAATTATATATATATATATATATATATATATATATATATATATATATGTGTGTGTGTGTGTGTGTGTGTGTGTGTGTGTGTGTGTATATATATATATATATATATATATGTGTGTGTGTTTGTGTATATATATATATATATGTATATATATTTCGGCAGCATACCATCATTCAAACATATTTCATTGAATAATACAGGCATATGCTTATTTAATACTGGTCATTTTCAGCTCTTTAATCTGTTTCTTGATGTTAAGATGAAATTAATTCAGAAAGACACCGTATTTTTTTTTCCTAACCAAGTACTTTCCAATATTTTTTTCAATTTCATCCTCAGGGGTAAATTACAAACACAGTCTTATTCTTAATGTGATAAAATCTCTCTTTCGTTGTGATATTATTTAAAAAAACGCGTGGGTTGGAAATAACTACGTCTCTTAACAAGATGAATTTCATAAAAATAAACAGACACAATACATATATATATATATATATATATATATATATATATATATGAGAGAGAGAGAGAGAGAAAAAGAGAGAGAGAGAGAGAGAAAGAGACAAACAGAAAATATGAGAAAGGGTCTGATGATTGCGATTAAGCCTAAAAACAAACTGACGCCTGATTGTTGACTTCAATGACTACTTTCATATATATATATATATATATATATATATATATATATATAACGTTAGCTTATGATCTAATTTTGAGCTGATATCAGAAACCATGGACGGAGATATGTACATGTCACTAAGAAGAGATTCCGTTCTCGGTGGGAAAACCGTCAAAAGTACTCTCATCGGGAAAACTGATAATATTTCGGCGTAGTAGTTAAGACAATACGACAGATTTGTAAAGGCTGGTGCAAATGAATCCTGAAATAAATTTGCTTGCCGCCATATTACGATGAATCACCAGTTCTCGTCTGCTCAATGATGCTAATGAATATCGATTCCGATCAGTACCTAGATTGGTGATCGATTGGTGTACAGTAATTGTATTTGTGGCTGGTGTAATGTATAATGGCTCGAGAGTCATGTTCCTTTTCCAGTTGGATTCTTCTCATCTACTTTTTAAAACATAAATTTACACCAAGCAGTAATATCGCTAAGATGCAATGGGAAACTGGGAGTTAAACAAGAGGAAAATACTTTAGAAGTAACGGGAAACCTAATCCTTAAAATGAATGAAGCGATAAACAACTACATATTTGTCTATATTTCTGAGATCTGACAGTATTCACAGTAGTTACAATATTATTTACATAAAAAAATACTAGAGAAAACCATTAACAAAAAAAATTGCAATATGAACTCTGGTAAAAAAGGGTTTCTGGACATTAGGTTTATAAATCCCAAAAATTCAGTTGTTCTTAAGGACACATGGCCCAGTGGATATAGACGTTGATTAGTTCCTGTGACTTGACCCAAAGAATTGTGAATTCGATGCTAGGCTACATCAGTGGTGAACAAGTAACTTGCAGGGTTAAAATCGTGACTTCTAAAACAGGCATTACTTCCAAAAAGAGTTCATATACCCCAGTGATTGTAATAAAGGGTTCGGTTCGAAATTTTTAGCACCTGAAGAAGATGGGAGAATACAACGGCCGAAACAAATGACAACAATAGTCTGAATAACGCAAATACTGTAAACCAGTCAGTCAGTTAAGTGCCATACGCGATACACGCTTGGGCGATCATGTCTCGAAAGAGACATGACTGATTTGGCAGAATATTATCCCGCAGTAGGTTGCTTTATACGGTAGACTGGTTGCCTACCAAGGCTATAGAACCCAATCTGTCCTGTTAATCCTGTTAATTCTGTTCTGTTAATCCTGTTAATTCTGTTAATCTGTCTCTTCCTTCCATAACTGGAAGGAAGAGACGGATTAATACCTTTCCCAAGGGTATTTGCGCGTAAGTGAATGCAATGAATTCAGCTGGAATATCGAACTCGGCTCCCCGATTTCTCGTTCCGAGCCGATATTCAGTGCACCACAACGCACATCCTGTAAACCAGTACATCTATTAAAAAGATCGGTGAGGCGTATGGACCGGCTCTAGGTGAACCGATTTAGTCATATTTTTTTAAAATAGAAAAGTAGTAAAAAAGTTCAGGCTGTAAAGTTGGAAGTAGAATTTAGAAGGAACAGGAAATGGAATCTGAAATAAGAAACAAAGTATAAGTCTCTACTACTATTCAAAATAACGAGGAAGAGTGTGAACTGAATGATAGGTGTGATGCTATCTATTCCTGTTGAGGGAAAAATAGTAAATAAGATTTCAGTGTTTATGTGGAAACATTAGAATGACAGAGCTGAAGTAGACTTTAGAAGGAATCGAAAACCCAATCCTAAACAGGAAATAAGGGATAAACTTCTACTTCTACGTTAGAAGTACAGAGATGAAGTAGACTTTAGAAAGAAGTGGAAACCCAGTCATAAACAGGAAACAAAGGATAAACGTATACTTCTACGTTAGAAGTGTAGGTTTGTAGTAGACTTTAGAAAGAACCGGAAACCCAGTCCTAAACAGGAAATAAGGGATAAAAGTTTACTTCTACGTTAGAAGTCTAGAGTTGTAGTAGACTTTAGAAGGAACCGGAAACCCAGTCCTAAACAGGAAATAAGGGATAAAAGTTTACTTCTACGTTAGAAGTCTAGAGTTGTAGTAGACTTTAGAAGGAACCGGAAACCCAGTCCTAAACAGGAAATAAGGGATAAAAGTTTACTTCTACGTTAGAAGTCTAGAGTTGTAGTAGACTTTAGAAAGAACCGGAAACCCAGTCCTAAACAGGAAATAAGGGATAAAAGTTTACTTCTACGTTAGAAGTCTAGAGTTGTAGTAGACTTTAGAAGGAACCGGAAACCCATTCATAAACAGGAAATAAGGGATAAAAGTTTACTTCTACGTTAGAAGTATAGAGTTGTAGTAGACTTAAGAAGGAACCGGAAACCCGACCTTAAACAGAAAGCAAGGGATGAATTTTTACTCCTGTTTAAAAGACCTGAGTTAGATCCTTATAAGCAACTGACCCTGGGTAATGTATAAATTCATTTTTCTTTCCCAAGCTATGTGTTAATTAGCAAGATTTGTACTACTAAAAAATTATGAATATTATCTTAAAAAATCCTACAACGTAAAAATATTTTATGCTTTTAAGTAACCTGCAGAAGGTTGCTAAGCCGTAGAAAACGAAGCATTCAAATCAAAACTATTATTTGATAAGCCACCTGTAAACGTAAGTCATTTTACATGGATGTCCTTTAGCAGTAATAATTTTTTATTGCTTCATTATAACTGTCAGGTTTTTTTTTTTTCGCGAACGGCGCGATTTTGGCACTATTTGAAGCCAAATATTAAGCGACACCAGCAAACGAGAAGACGCATAACGAGAATTCGGGGGTAAAACTTTAAGAGATAAAATCGATCAAAAGTGGACAGCCCAATAGAAAGACAGGCCAGCAGAAACAATGAATCATTCAGGGGGTGTCTTCTACTTTTTTCTTTTTTTGCTTTAAACTAAAACGAAAAAAATATTTTCAGTATAACAAATGGTCCATTTTTTTTCTTTTTTAATGGAATAGCAGACATTTTCTAAGATAAGAGGGTGTCGGTTGATTGTTAGACTGTTGGTGGGTGAGTGCCATTTTTCGTATTTGTTTGGAAAGTGTTCGGGCGGATTAAATTTGTCCCGGTAATTTAAAGAATATATATAAAAAAATATTTACTTTTGTAGAAATACAAAATAACGAAGCAGTGAGAACGTGGGTAGGGTTAATTTTTTTTCTTAATTTTTTTTCAGTTTTATTAAGGCAAAATGTTCTAGCAGCAGAATTATAATGGATGTGTCTGGTCTTTAAATCAGACGTTGCATTCATTCTGTATTCAGAGACCCTGTTGCTATAATCGTATTCACCTCTGTCCAAATGTTTCATATAAATATATGGTATATTTGGGTAACATCCTTTCTTTTATACATGTTAGATTAAATGAGACTGACGAGGGAACATTTTTCTTAAGGATAAAGAGAATTTGTTTAAAATGATTATTATTGCAACCGCCAATTCACTAGCAATTTTCAATCGGTTAGTTTCTTAAAAAAAATTTATCTAGAAAGACCCATGAAAATTTCACGGTTTTCTAAATCGAATTTTGATTATTAAATTGACGATTGAATAAGCTCATGGCAAGTCTTACAACAATAAAATCCTGGGTATAACGATAAAGTACATCCAGCAACAATGCCTATGATCAATAGATTGGTAGTATTAAGGTGTCTAGAATCGCTACTTAATTGTCATTGTTCCTAGGTCCACATTGAACAATGGTGGTAATGTCCCCTCTATGGCTAATCAGTCAGTTAAATGCCATGTGTGATACACGCTTTGGACGATCATATCTCGAAAGAGACATGACTGACTGGGCAGAAGGTCATCCCGCAGTAGGTTGCCATTACTTTCTGTGGTAGACTGGTTGCCAACCAAGGCTATAGAACCCAATCTGTCTTGTTATTTAAACCATAAGTGGAGGGAAGAGACGGATTAATATCTTTCCCAAGGGTATTTGTGCGTAAGTGAATGCAAGGAATTCAACTCCATTTCTCGTTCCAAGCCAATAACCACTGCACCACAACGCACATCCTTTAATACCAAGCAAAGCGGAACTGTAACAAGTACTGAGGGAGTTACAGGGTGAGAAAGTGATAGAAAAGACAGTATATGGCGGGGGTGTGGAAAGGAAAAAAGATAAATGAAATTCAAGAAGGTAAAAGATGGAGGCGATTGACTTTGCATTTAAATTTTTGAAGGTTCTAGTTATCAGGAAAGCAAGTAAACGGAAGTAAGTTCCATTGGCGGGAAGTTTTTTTAAAATTATTTCCACCCTAAGTGATGAGAAAGAGGGGTAGGTTATAAGGGGATATCAGGAAGAGGCTAATAGAAGAATGAGAATACTGGTGGAGTGGATAGAGAAAAGAGCTTGAGAGAAAGGATGCGAGACAATAAAATAGGAGATGACTATTGACCATACTTTTAAATTCTTGGAGATTGTAGCTGTCGGGGAAGCAAGTATACCGAAGGGAATTTTACAGGCTGGAAGTACGAGAAAAGAAGCTGTAAATTAGAAATTGCGGTTACATTTTATCAGTCTCACTATAAAAGGGTGGGACTTAGTTGCTAGTCTAGTAGGTCGAGTAAATTCATGCAGAGGGGGAACCAGTGAACTAAGTTCATTGGAGCTGAAGCCGTGAAAGTATTTGTAGAAGAGACACAGGGAAGCCACATCATGCCGGTGAGAGAGCGACTGCAGCCGAGCTGGCAAATCGGGGTCGATCACATTAAAGATTCTCCGTTGGATTTTGTCAAGAACCCCGGGGTGAATAGCAGGGGCACCCGGCCAGATGTGGCAGCAGTATTCAATACACGGGAGCGAGAAAGGAAACTATTGAAGTAGAAGGGCGGTCTCATTTCACGCACTAAACGGATGGGACCTAGATGCCAATCTAGTAGCACGTTAACATTCATGTAGTTTGAGCATCAGGAAAAATATCTTGTCAGAGCAGTTAATATGAAAATATTTGTAGAAAAGACAAAGAGAAACCACGTTACGTTGGTGAGAAAGTAACTGAAGTTGAGGTGCCAAGTCAGGGTCGATTATGCTACATATCCTTCTTTGGATTTTGTCAAGAATCTCAAGATGTATATCAAGAGCACCAGACAGGATATGGAAGCGGTATTTTTGGCTCTTTTTCAGACACATGTGAAGATAAAAGGGTAACATAAGGAATCTGCTTTTTTTTCTCGATCGGTATATATATATATATATATATATATATATATAGTATTTACATTATTCGGACTATTTTCCTCATCTTTGCCATTTGTACGACGTTTTGGCTGTTGTACTCTCCGGCCTTCTTCAGGTGCTGGGAATTTCGAACCAAACCCTTTATTACAATCACTAGTGTATATCATTCTCATTGCTTGCGTAGTAGTAATGCCATTTCCAGGTCAGCCATTGCTGAACACCTCATAAGTAGCAGAAATTGTGTAAATGGTTTCAGTGTGGACCAGTTCACTGTGTTGTCTGATTCACACTCTACATTCCATTTATAGGCTTTGGAGTCGATATATATTAAGACCAGGAGCCGTAAACAGAGTGAATGTACTATCGAACTCCATATTATTACTATTTAGTGTCTGCCCGCACCCTCCTCATTTTTCCCCCAGTACGTCATGATTCATTTTCATTAGAAAAAAAAGTGATGAGAAAGAGGGGTAGGTTATAAGGGGATGTCAGGAAAAGGCTAATAGAAGAATGAGAATACTGGTGGAGTGGATAGAGAAAAGAGCTTGAGAGAAAGGATGCGAGACAGTAAGATAGGAGATGACTATTGACCATACTTTTAAATTCTTGGAGATTGTAGCTGTCGGGGAAGCAAGTATACCGAAGGGAATTCTACAGGCTGGAAGCGCGAGAAAAGAAGCTGTAAATTAGAAATTGCGGTTACATTTTATCAGTCTCACTATAAAAGGGTGGGACTTAGTTGCTAGTCTAGTAGGTCGAGTAAATTCATGCAGAGGGGGAACCAGTGAACTAAGTTCATTGGAGCACAAGCGGTGAAAGTATTTGTAGAAGAGACACAGTATTTAATGTTGAAAAATTCAATTTAAAAATTCCCAGTTGACCCTGATGAAGAATGCGAATGAAACCAGTCGGTCGTTTTCGAATTTCTTTCTTTTAATTTCATCTATTATTATTCCATCATCTATAAATGCCTGTGAAATCGACTTTGTTTCTTGGCAATATATATATATACATATATATATATATATATATATATATATTGATTGCTTAATTACTTACTGGTCATAATAAAATTAGACCAGTGCACATTTGTATTAAAAGTGTTCAACAGAATTATATTGTAGTATTTTTGAATAAATAACTCGTTTACAAATGGAATATATATATATATATATATATATATATATATATATATATATATATATATATATATATATTGAGATTTGTAGTCTTGTAGTCACCAAAAGACATTCAAATCAAATAGACCTATAGGGAATTCAGGTATTCATAGTGACCGGATATCAACGCAGTGAATGCTCAGATGTGACTCGGTGATGCTCAAATAAAATTTGCTCGGATTTTCAGTTATTAAAAGTTACAAAGCAGTTTCTCCTCATAGAGAGGCCTCACCTCAGTCAGAGGAGAGAGATCAACTGTGAGGCACCGAACATCTTTAATTTGGGAGATGCGCTGGTATGTTCGGCACATTTTCGTAACAAGGTGAAAATGTTCAGCCTCAAATCATTAATAAAATGTAGAGAGAGATTAGGGGCGGGGAAAGATCATTTGTGGAGAGACAACTTCATTGATATCAAGGGCATCAGAAAACTGGTCATCCTTAATCACCTCCTAGCCTCGATAATTGCGCAGAATTTTTCAGGTTTTGTGTAGAAAACTCTGATCCACATACCTTGTCAAAAGCCGTTCTGATATTTAAGGCAATTGTTCTCGTTATGAAGCTAAAATTATATATATATATATATATATATATATATATATATATATATATTATTTTGTTTTTGTTCATAATAAAATTAGACCAGTACACAGTTGTATTAAATATTGTTCTATACAATTATATTGTAGAACTTTTGAATATTCTTAATTTGTAAATGAGTTATTACGCCACCTCGGTTTCTACCATGTGGTGTCTTCAAGCGATTTTCAGTAACTGATTTTACCGGGGTTTTTTTGTCTTTTTTTTAAGAACGCTCACATAACGGTGATTTTTTGAACGCGCAATTTTCAAGTTATAACGTTTTGATCCCTGGTTATATGACCTTAATAGTTATTTTATCGTATGGTTACACTTAGTTTTAATTTCTGTTCTTTTATTATATAATATAATTTACTTTCATATATAATGTATAATATAGTATATACTATATATAATATACTATATACTGTACATATATTACAATGTATAATATGTATATATAATATGTATAATATATATAATATATATATATAATGTATATATATATATATATGTGTGTGTGTGTGTATATTATAATGTATAATATATAATATATTATATATTCATGGAAACGTCATAATTTCTTGTAATTTTAAAAATTGCGCGTTCAAAAATTCCCTGCTACGTGAGTGTTAAAAAAACCCGTTACATGAGCGTTCTTAAAAAAAACGGTAAACGGTAAAATCAGTTTTATTAAAATTGCCTGAAGACAGCAGTCATGGTAGAAACGTAGGTCACGTAGTAACTCTTTTACAAATGAAAAATATTATATATTCATATATATATATATATATATTATATTATATGTAATGTATTATATATTATATATTCATATATAATATATAGTATATTCAATATATACTTTGTAATTTCATATTATATATATATATATTAATCATGTTTCGATAAAAACGACCTGCAAGGAAAATTTTATTAATTTTTTTAAAATTTTTTCAGTATTCTTACATGTTTCTTTTTTGCTGGAGATAAGGAATGTAAAAATAATTTTGACTTTCAAAGCGCTCTCAGTCACTTCACTGGCCATGTTCAAGGATGTTATCTTTCTGATGTTATTATTTTATCCTCATGTTTTGACTGTAATATAATCTATTTTATGTTTTTGAAAAATTATATAGTAATGCTTTTAAATTTTTCAAAAGTCTAGCTACCATAGCGAAAATCCTCATCTGAACAATTACGATGAAAATATTTACAGAAAAGAAACAGGGAGGCAACTTTACGGTGGTGGGAAAATGACTGAATCCGAGCCGCCATATGAGGACCAATAATATTGCTGATTCATTTTTAGATTTTATCAAGAAACGCAAGGTAAATATCAGGAGCAGTGGACCATATATGGCAGCAATATTCTCAACATCAACAAATGGTTGACGTATAGATATGCATAACAGAATCTGGAAAAATATCTTGCTCAGCACAATTGTTATGGTGCTCTTCTACGAGGAATGGGCTCTTCCTCTTGTTATATGTACCTGCGTGACTTCCGGAGAGCAGTTAACGAAATCAGTTAACGAAAGCAGTTAACGACAGCTGATGACAGCTACTAGTCAGGCAATAAGCAGCGTAATAATACTATCGAACCAACTTATTTCTATATTATTTATTATTAACTTTTCCTTTGAATATATTGTTTCTTGTTATACTAATATACTGTTTTGAACCTACCTCCTGTGTTCCGTGTTTTACTTCCGAACAAACCGGTCACTACAATTTTTGCGGCGAAGTTTCGCCACTACAAATTGGAGACGAAGATCCACAACAACAATGATCCAACTTTCTTCGCAGCTGACCTAACAATGGATTCAATATAGTTTTTCCATTTTACGTCAACTGAGAATGTTAGCCCGAAGTTGATAGAACCAAACTCTAGCGAACCCTATTCTAAGTTCAATTTCCTTATCTCCGATGCTAAATTTGTTTCTTACTAATCCATACATCATGGTATTTGAAATGTTTGGTATTTATTCATTTCACGTTCTGAATTTTTACGATGGATTTGAGGTAGGTGACATCACCGGTTCTAATTCCAGATCATAGTTGAGGTAAAGTCATGAATCCATCTCTTCTTCCCCAGCTATAGGACAGACTGGGATGACAACCGATCTAGGAGAAGAAAAATTTCTGAATTCGAACCCAGTCTGGAGTCCCCTCCTTCAGCTATGCGTTTGAGTAGCACAATTCAAATCGGGGAGCCGAGTTCGAATTCCAGTTGAATTCTTTGCATTCACTTACGTAAAATACAAATTTTTTACAACCTAATTTTTAATTTCACTTAACATTTTTATTTATTTTTTTATTTCACTCCTGAGATCAGTCAAATTTATTTCAGTCATTCTCGTTTTAATAATCATCTCTTGCTAATCGCTGAACTGATGTTGTCGCAGTTTTGCGGTCTTTGACTTCTCTAGTTTTAGTTTTAATATCTTGTACTCATTTTTGTTATTCGGTTCACCCCCTCAACCTCATTTCATGTTAAATATGTATTTTTCATTATTTACATTGTTCGGACTTTTGTCCTCATCTTTGTTGCCATGTGGCTCAGTGGATAAAAGCGTTGGTTAGATCCAGTGATTTGACCCAAAGATTTGTGAGTTCAATACCTGGCTACAGCAGTGGTGAATAAATAAACTTAGAGATTTGAGTTAAATAGAGATAACTAAAACCTCCGGAAGTGGCATGACTTATGGAATAAGAACAATCTACCCCAGTGAACAAAATTCAGTTCAAACTTCAAATCACCTGAAGAAGGGTGAAGCGTACAACGACCGAAGCGTCGTGAATATGGCAACAAAGATGAGGACAGCAATTCAAACGATTTAAATAATATTAATAATTACAATACCTCATTTCAGAAATATACACAAATCCTGTATTTTTGTAAGAAAAAAGAATATATTGAGAAATCTTTATGTTATAGTAGAATCTCACTGAGTATGCAGTGTGTTTTTGATTGAATGGCGATGGATGAGTTCTTGTGGTGATTCAATAATTGTAATAAATGAATGGGTGGCAAATTTGATTAGTAAGGTTTAGGATAGTCAGTAAAGATCATCCATTTTGGCCTTTTGCCAAAAATTAATGTATTCATTTAAGAAATAGCAGAATGAAGCTTCCAGATTTGATATTAGACATTGTCTATTCATTACAAAAGTCACGAGCAAGAAATTGAACGGTTATTCGAGAAAATACTTTCCAAATCGAAGCTGAAGCAATTGTCGCCTGGAAATTAAATAAGAATTCCCTTGTCTTTTGTGTGATGGACGTTTTTAAAAATCGCTTGCTTTCATTGAATTCTTTATATCAAGATATTAAATTCAATGAAATATATTTAGATATTAAATCACTATATATATATATATATATTTATATATATATATATATTTATAAAGAAGCGGAATTCTAAAATTGACTCTATGTTTTCCAAGCTCATAACGTATATTTCCACTACAGACGATTAATGACACAATGCGATTCTAAACTTAGACCAAACTCTCGATAGCTGCAGACCGAATCTGGAACTCTTCCCAATGAAGGTTATATATTTCATTAGTTTCTGCATGGCTGGTTCCGGTTGTCAAGAGAAGAAACCATAAAACTATATCAATCCCCATTCTTTAGCCCTTGACATTCCTTTCGTTTATCGGGCTGTTCGAGTACATGTATAAGATGTCTTCTTTTCTAACACTTTTTAGGCGGGAGAAAATATCATATGGGATTATGAGTTCAATCTTGCAAAATACAGGGTGAGACAAAATGATATTAACACTTTTGCACGTACTGTTTGCGTTTGTCTCGACCATGCTTTCCCAAATCGTTGGATAGGTTGCAGTGAACCGTTGGCATGGCTACCAAACACCTGGCACCCTGTGATTTCTGGGTATGGTGTATGATAAAGGTTCATCACGTGTATAGCAAAAAAGTTCGAGACATCGAAGAAATCTCGGACAGGATAAAAGGTGTAATATTCTCCGTGTAATATGTGTCAAATCACACAATTTTACAGTTAATGGGCGATTTTTGTGCCGTTTTTGTTTTAATCATAACACCCCGAGCAAGGCGGTAACGCCACTGATGTTCAGGGGGCTACGTAAGAGTGAAAAGTTGGGAAAGAGAAAGCCGGAAAACCACATCCTAAACAGGGAACAAGGGATGAGCCTCTTCACCTGTTCAATAGACGAGAGTGGAGTGTGAACCGGGCGATAGTTTAGTCTATCTACTCCAATTGAAAAAAAAATAAATAAAATAAAAAAAGAAAAGAGTGAAAAGGTTGGAAGAGAGAAAGCCGGAAACCACATCCTAAACAGGGAACAAGGGATGAGCCTCTTCATCTGTTCAATAGACGAGAGTGGAGTATGAACCGGGCCATAGTTTAGTCTAACTACTCCAATTGAAAAAAAAAAAGAAAAAAGAAAAAAAGAAAAGAGTGAAAAGGTTGGAAAAGAAAAAGCCAGAAACCACATCCTAAACAGGGAACAAGGGATGAGCCTCTTCATCTGTTCAATAGACGAGGGTGGAGTGTTAACCGGGCGATAGTTTAGTCTATCTACTCCAATTGAAAAAAAAATGAAAAGAGTGAGAAGGTTGGAATAGAGAAAGCCTGAAGCCACATCCTGAACAGGGAACAAGGGATGAGCCTCTTCACCTGTTCAATAGACGAGGGTGGAGTGTGAACCGGGCGATTTTCATGGAAAGATGGAGACTGTTAAATAAACTCTGAATAAATGATTTCTCTCGTAATAGTGTTAAAATAATTTTGACTTACCCTAACCAAAACCCATAATTTCAACCACACAGATTATGTAAAGGTTTTCGTCCATAACATATTAGCATCAACCCTCACCAATAACAATGAAACCGTATGCAGGATATATATATACGGGCATTAAATAATTTATCTAAGAAAAAATATCATTATAACCAAATCTGATAAAGGAGTAGGTATAGAAATAAATACAAACACCAACACTGAAAAATTCGAATCCCTTTAAATAATGACAACTCCTATATAAAAACCACCGAATAAACAATAAACACTGAAATACAAAATTTCAACAAAACAGTAAAAAAACTATTAAATATGAAAAGAAATCTTCGTCCAAAGTACTAGAATAACACTTCACTATACCCACGCTTAACCAAAACTGATAAACCAAACATTAACCATTAAACCCATTTTATCTACTATTAACAGTGCTCCTCATAAATTACCTACAACTATCACTAAAATACTTACACCACACCTAGGCACCATTAGTACTACACATAGCAGACACTCAGGTCTTACTCCATAAAATTAAAAATATTAATTTGACTAACTTATCTACAGCAGGTCTGGATATTAAATCACACTTTACTAACATTCCCGTTAAAAACTGTCTAAACATTTTTGGAAACTATCTCAAAACATCCAAAGGAAGCTCTTCCTACCTATCAAAAAATCATAAAAATATGCACATTAATCACCAACCATTTTTATTTCTCTTTTAACCACAAGTTTTAACACAAACTTGGCTTACCCATGGGGTTTCCTATTATCAGTGTTCACGCTGGCCTATTTCTACAGTACTTAGAATCCAGTGCTATCAAATATATTATACCTAACAATATACATGATAATTTTGCAACCCTATTTAACATTTATTAAACTTAATAACTAAACTCAATAAGGTAGAAGGTATCATCGAATATACATATGAACTTACAACGAACAATTCTTTACCTTTCCTAGATATCTTAATAATACGTAATAATGATAAATTAGAGTTTAAGGTTTACCGTAAACCTACGAACAAAAAAGGCGTTAATTTCTTTTTCCACCACAACCAAATAATTAAATCCGGTTTCTACCTTAGAGACTTCAGAATAGGCAGTCCTAATTATTTATCTGAAAAAAGGCAGATATATTGAACAAACATTTAAACTTCTCCACTTCCCACACCATTTTATCCCCACAAAAAAAACAAAAGAAAAAACGAGTGCCCACCAAAATCACACAAATTTCATAATACTACCTTCCAATAACTTTACATCTGAACTCCCGAATAAATTAGCTATCCTAAATACTAGAATCTTTACCACGATCTCCAAGACTATTGGTGATGTTGTCAAATTAAAAAAGATACCAAACACCAATTTAGATACCGAAATTTACAAAATAGAATGTCTTCAGTGTAATAACGTATATATAGGAGAAACATCACGGATTTTAAAGCTCAGATGTCAGTTAAGTGCCATACGTGATACACGCTTGGGCGACCATGTCTCGAAAGAGACATGACTGACTGGGAAGAAGATTATCCCGCAGTAGGTTGCCATTGCTTTCTGCAGTAGACTGGTTGCCAACCAAGGCTATAGAACCCAATATGTCCTATTATTTAACCCATAACTGGAAGGAATAGACGGATTAATACCTTTCCCAAGTGTATTTGCGCGTAAGTGAATGCAATGAATTCAGCTGGAATTCGAACTCGGTTCCCCGCTTTCTCGTTCCGAACCGATATCCACTGCACCACAACGCACAGATTTACGAACATAAAAAAGACATGCGTTTGGACACACGTTCCAACTCTGTAGTCATTCAGTTAAGTGCCATACGTGATACAGTCATATCTTGAGACATGACTGACTGGGCAGAACATTATTCCGCAATAGGTTGCCATTGTTTTCTGCGGTAGACTGGTTACCGACCAAGGCTATAGAACCCAATCTGTCCTGCTATTTAACCCATAACTGGAAGGAAGAAACGGATTAATACATTTCCCAAGGGTATTTGCGCGTAAGTGAATACAATGGACTCAATTGGAATTCGAATTCGGTTCCCCCGTTTTTCGTTCCGAGCCGATATCCACTGTACCACAACGCACATCCTTTCTCTGTAGTACTACATCGAAATAACGTAGGAAACAAATTTGATTTCTGAAATGCTAATTTAATTAAAAAGGAACATAACTTTTTAAGGAGGAAGTACTTTGAAAACATCCCAAGTAGAAGCACGCGATTAAAACATTACATTACTTCTTTATTTTTTCACAAATATATAATTCATAAATTCAAAATACCAATAGATATTATTTAAAAATTTAAAGATATATAAATATATATATATTATATATTTAAATTTTAAGATATATATATATATATATTATATATTTAAATTTTAAGATATATATATATATATATATATATATATATATATATATTTAAATTTAGATATATATATATATATATATATATTTATTTTAAGATTTTAATATATATATATATATATATATATATTATATTCTTAACATTGTAATATATGACCTACATTATATTTTATTTCGTAATTTTATTGTTTCCTCCCCATTTCTCCCTTTTCCCCCTATTATTACCTATATTTTCTCACTATTAATATATATTATTATAGATTATTATTATTATGCCATTTTTCATCATAAGTTAATTTCTGCTATGGTCGCACTACCTACCAAGTCTGCGGAAAGACCTAAGGTAGGTCGTGGTGTGTTGTTATGGCTCCATTTCATGTTTTTTCTATCTCCTCTAACATCCCTAGCGTTACATAGACAAAGTTCTCCTTGGTGTGTGGGCTGTACTTAACAAGACAATTTTTTGTATATCTCTGAAACTCGCGTTTCCAGGGATTCTTTCATTGTGTTGTTTTGTTCCATTTTTTTATCATTCCAAGTGCACCTACTATCACTGGTACGATTCTTGTTTTCAATTTCCACATTTTTTCTATTTCAATTTCCATGTCTTTATATTTTGATAGTTTTCGAATTCCTTGGTTGCTATGTTACAATCCGCTGGACAAGCCATATCAATTAATAGACAAGTTTTTTCTTTCTGGTTTTTAACAATAATGTCCGGCCTATTTGCTTCCATTTTCCTGTCTGTGTAGATGGTGTAATCCCATAGAATGGTAACCGGTGCTGGGTGATGTTCATACCAGTGTTTGTTTACAGATTTTCCATAATGTAAATCGTAACGATTTTTATATTCATTTGGGGCAGGTATAGAATTTCCTGAAATTAGATGGTCTATTGTTTCTTGGTATTTATGAGAGAACTATTCTCGACAAACATGACTGTGCCTCTTGTTACGAGAACACATGATTCACGATTCTGCACAGCGCTCGTTCGTCATACCATCTTCTTGTTCTTGAGGCTGTATACTTAAAGATCCACTAATCCAGTCTGTGCAGACAAAAGGTGCCCTTTATTCGCTCCTTATGTTTGTGGGGAGGTTTGTGAGTTCCTTTTTTTTCTTTTTTATTACTCTTGCGGAACTTTATATTTACACCCCTCTTACATTTTAATTAATTTTTGATTAAAATTTGTTTTAATCGTGTTCCAACTTCCATTCTCAAACGTTATATTACTGTGTCCTTAAATTTTCCAATGTACGCCTTTGATAATGTGTTGGCCAAAAGAATTCTAAGGTGTAAGGTGTACTATGACGTCTATTCTGTTCATATATATATATATATATATATATATATATATATATATATATATATATATATATATATATATATATAAATCATGTCATCCAGGCGAAGTGCGGATAAGACTGATACCATTCAAAAATGCTTAGAATATTGCTTGAAAGGCGATGGCCAGTAAGGATATGATTGACAAATACATCCGGACATAGATAAAAATCAACTGGGGACAAGGGTGGTTGACAGATATATCCATCCATAGATGCCATCATGAGAGCAATAACCTGAACAAGCAAAAATGCGTGTGAGTTTTAAGACTATATAAAGTATAGAATTTTTGGCTGCCGAGACAGAATGCCCGCTAGCTTCCGATTCCCGACGACACATTCGTGTGTGCGACTCTCTCCGGCTACCCTCCTGCTCCACACAAGCGTCACTAACGAAGAATAAAATTTAAGACTATATTTGACTATATATGTGTTTGGGAGTTCCTTTTTTTTATTACTCTTGTGGAACTTTATGTTTACACCCCTCTTACATTTTAATTAATTTTTTATTAAAAGTTATTTTTAATCAAGTTCCTTCCCTTCTCTAACGTTATATTACTGGGTTCTTTATGTTTTTTAAATTTTGTCAACGTATACCTTTGTTAATGAGTTGGTTGAAAGGTTCCTCAAGTGTATGGTGTACTATGCTGTCTACTTTGTTCAAATCTATATGTCTCTTCTGTGGGTACAAATCTCTTTATATATATATATATATATATATAGTATGTCGAGGCAGCAAGTAATTTTCTAAACATATGCTATTAAATATAAGAGACAATGAATATCTATTATGTTTAATCATGAGCCGTTCTAAACTTCGTATTTTTGCTTTAATTTCAGTTGAAAATAAAGACAAAAATTCTCCAACATTTGGATAATTATTTATTGGTTTTCTTCTAAGCTTTCGGCTCACATGAGCCATCTTCAGAGTGGTTGTTTAAACTGAAATATTATAAAATCCACCATCACCGACGATTTTATTTTGCAACAATTGCCGTTGCCAAACTCTGCTTGGCAACGGCAATAGTTACCAAAAATAATTACTACTTCTCTATATAGGAAACCAACTAGCATAAATTCGTGTCTTCTTAATTATAATAGTGAATGCCCCCAACGATATAAGTTAGCTGTTATAAAAAACTTACTTCAACGCACACAAATGATATCTTCTTCCAAATCTATATTTTATAAAGAATTACACAACATTAAGCAAACACTAGTCAATAATGGATTTCCTAACTCCGTTATTGATCAACAAATTAGAATGTATCTCAACAAAATTAACAATAGCTCTAACAATAATGATAATATTAATAATAATGGTTTACATTAAAATAAACATAACACTATTAACTTATACTATTGCAACCAAATACATAATAATTATAAACAAGATGAAAAAACTCTCAAAAACATAATACGTGGAAATGTTAAACCAGTCGAAAGTAATAATCAAATTAAACTCATTATATATTATAAAAAGTTTAAAACAATTGACCTCATAGTCTATAATAACCCAACAAGCACTAAACTAAATTCTTTACAAAAAACCAATGTAGTGTACCAATTTACATGCCCATTCAGATATTGCATCTCTGATACTAATCAAAAACCTAGTACATATATTGGTTTTACTACAACCACGCTCTCCCGTAGACTTACATGTCATCTTTCTGATCAGAGTACTATTAAACAACATTTCTCTGAAAAACATAAACATGTAGGTAATATCAGACAGATTTTGGTCAACAATACGGTGATCCTTACTCATACACACAGTAAGAGGAACCTGCAGATATTGGAGGCCATGTACATCAAATCAAAACAACCAACACTCAATAAAATCAACTTTAAAACAGGAAATAACATATTACATTGCATTTGACTACATGGTTTTGTTGTCATTTCGCGCTATCCCGCGGTGTGACGTCATAAAACCGCAACGCAAACTTAAGAACTGCGTTTATTATTTTTGATAACTATTGCCATAATAGACATTCATTGTCTCTTATATTTAATAGCATATGTTTAGAAAATATATATATATATATAGTAACTTCGAAATTTCATTCTCTTTGGTATGTTCTGACAAACAACTGCCTAAAACAATTTTCTATCTTCAAATCATGGTATATTATGAAGAAAAAAGCAATAAAACATGTAAAGAAAATTCCAAGTTTAGGTGTATGGGTGGTGTAAGGAATAATGGGACGAAACTGTGAGTCAGAGAGTCAAGTTCCAATCGCAGTTGCGTTCGTTATATTCACTTCCTTTTAAGAAAGGTAAAAATCTACATCTTCCCTCCTATATAATTTTATTTGGAACTTTTATCAATAAACTATTATTATCTGAAAATGATTCTTACAATATATAAATAAAAAATATATTTTCTACAACAGATTGTTAAACTGTAAAAAACGTATCAATAATTCCAAACATGCAGCAGAAATTTACTCTATAGACGCTATTGACTGTCTGAAGGAATATACAAGAGAAACCTGAACAAATCTAAATAAAAGATTATATGAACACAAAGGAGAACTTTTAAAAAGAACACATTCAATGCAGTTATCGAGACCATTAATTAGTTTGACTATAATTTCGATTTAGAAAAGCTAATGCAATTAGAAGAGAAAGCCATTTACTTAAGGGAAAACGTCTAGAAAGTGCAGTAATTGCCAAATCGTCATCTAATCCTTGAGAATGGATTGAAAGTAAAAGATGCATCTGTTTGTTAAAGCTGATCATGTATTTCCGATTGGGTAAATAGAAAAATGATGCACTGAAACTAGATTTGGTTATTCATTTCGCTTTTTAGGCTTCATCAGACACAAAAACGAAAGAAACGCTTTTCTATTTGTCAACTTGGTTCAAAACTTTGTCGGCATTTTACATTCTTTTTTAAAGACACACATACAGAGTTCTGTTGATCTTTCGCTCAACTGCGAAAATAATACAAGGGGTTTGCAACCTGAGGAGTTAGGTGACCAGATGTAAGGGATTATGTGGTTGCAGAAATCGTCTGACAGCCATAACCGCGTACTCATGCAAGTGTGGCAAGGTTCAGAGTTCTATTTTCGGACATAGGGTCTTCTAGCAGCGACCCTCTTGAACACTATCACCTCAAGGCACTTGATGCAGGCCTCAGTGTTGAATCTTCTCTGTGGGAAGATGAATGGAGGCATAACGTCCCAATCACTAGTGATCACTCTAAAAAGCTTCGTAATCATTGTTAGACTCATCCAACTCTTTCCGAATCATCTGCACTATCCCCAGATTGACAGCTAAACAATCTGAAAAGTTTGTATTGAAGCTTCTGGTGGGAATGCCAATCAGTAAGGCATAAGTTTCTAATTTTCAAGCGGAATGAATGATGCTCTTTTTCGCACAGAAGGTACCCAACTGACACTACTATACAGTGCAATCGACAAAATAAAAAACAACGCGCATGTGCGAGATTAAAAATATAAAATCGCGATATTAGACGGATTGTATTTGAAAATTTGAATTGTTTTATGGAATATCTATTGATTCTGTGAATAAATACATTTAATTACCTTGAGCTCTTTTGTTGGGTCTGTTTTTATATTTAGATTTTAATAATTAATATTAATAGAATTCGTTTGAGATTTACCATCAAGCTGCTTCTTTTCGAATATATATATATATATATATATATATATATATATATATATAGATCGAAATCCGACAAGATGAATAGAATAAATAAAAAACAAGTTGTAAAAAGTGTTTTTAATCTAACATGTTTAACTTATAACAAACTTCTTCAAAGGTTTAATAAAGACGAATGATTTAAAAATCCGACAGGCAGTATTTTTATATGAGGTATAGTTTCAAAGGTCAGATACGTGTCACGTGTGATAAAGCAACGGATGAATGAATATTAAATGTAGAAGATAAAAATTGTGTTTGTTTAACTGTATGTGTCAATGCGTTCTTTTTAAATAAAATAAGAGAAAACAGTTATGAATGTATGCGTTGAGAGAAATCAAAGGCTGGAAACGATTTTCATTCTAAATAACGTGAGAATCATGTATGAATCAAAAACGAAAAATATTTTCGTTTAAATTCTTGTGAAAATAATGTTAACAGAATCTTTTAATGAAATGATAAATTACTAAATAACGTTAATGGTTAGTATATTTCAATCAAATAAGAAAAAACTATGTATTAAATTTATCATAATAACATAATTAAGTAATATTATATAAATTAAAATCATATATATATATATATATATATATATATATATATATATATAAATTATCATAAAAATATTAACCGTTTTCTCTATTTATTCTATTCATATATATATATATATATATATATATATATTCGATTTATGGAATAAGGTATCGTAACCGACCAACGATCATTTCTTACATTTGTGAAAATTTCTTACCAACAACGAAAGTACTGCTGCCTTATAATGAAGATAACCATTGTCAAAGAAAAACCGGATATTATAACATTTAAAATAGGGAAATAGATAAAGTACCTGATGAGAGAGAGGGCGAGAGATTGAGAGAACGAGAGATCACAAAAATGGATTTCTTAGAAAGAAAAAAATGGAATTTAACCACTTTGTTTTGAGCGGGAATTATGAAGAACAGTGACAATTATACGAGCTGCCCGCAGCGGATACGTGAGTGAGCGTTTTAGGAATTACTCATTTCTGTGCTGTGACAACAATTATTGCTTCTGTTTGTGTTACTGTAAGTCGGCAGATGGCAGGGGAAGACCTGGAGATGAAGGAGGTGTGCAGTAAGAAAAATGGACGCCGTATGCGTTGATGCCTTCACTAAAGAATTGATTTCTCCTGGAGGAAATAGTTCGCAAAATGAAAGCCAGGAAGTCTTGCAGAGATCTGCAACTCTTCATTTATCAATTTAACGAAACCATTATCTTCAGGCATCGGGGACCCACCTTGGCGTTGGCTCCTGGAACAATATGACAATTACGTATTTCATCTGTATTTCGATTGATTTACATACCTACTCTAATATACATGACTGCCGAAATTCTTTCTCATGATTATCTATCTATCTATCTATCTATCTATCTATCTATCTATCTATCTATGTGTGCGTGTGTGCGTGTCTGTGTGTGTGTGTGTGTAAGAGAGAGAGAGAGATAGAGAGAGAGAGAAAGACAGAGAGACCGCGCATATGCAAATAAATACGTCTTGTTTAACCTATATTAAATTTGGCACGAGTTCAGAGTTCATTAAAAATACATTAATATATCCGTCGTTATTTGTCCGTTGTTTTGATATCTACCTATCTAACGAGGAAGCAACCTGTTTGTCTGTCTGTCTCTCTCTTTAGACGTATCGATATCTATCTATCTATCTATCTATCTATCTATCTATCTATCTAAATATTTATTGACCATTTTAATTTCTGTTAATAAATCGATCCATGTAACTTAAATAGTTATTTCTTTATCTTTCCATTTTAGTAGATATGTATATGTCTGCCTGCTACTTGCTTTATCAATATCTATCTATCTATCTATCTATCTATCTATCTATCTATCTATCTATCTATCTATCTATCTATGAGTTAAAGATGGGATGCACATTAAATATGAATAGGAATCCAACAGTATGATAAAATAAAGATCAGGTAAGAAACGCATATTAATAAAAAATATTTCACTTTTATTAAAGCTTCGTCATAGATTGAGAGAGAATAAACAAAATGACAGAATCTCCGGTATTTTAGTTTGGGTCAGTTCTCATTGGCTTCCCATGTACATTAAAACTGTAGATGATTCTCTATGTATATACGTTTTTTGAAGATTCTTGTATGTCTAAGTTGGCATCGGATGATAATATGTATTCCTAAATGTATATGTGTGTCTGTTCAAACTATCTCAAAAGATAGCTTGAAGTGTGCTCGAATCGGAAATTTAAGCATATTTATCTGTCGATAAATTTGATGTGCTCTAACGTGTTGGAACATGAAAGACTGAAAATCGGCATGACTTTTCCGGACAAGGCTGAGAATAGGATGGATTGAGGGAAGGACAAAAAAAGAATGGGATTCAAGAAAACAAAAGACGGCAGTTGACGTTGCATATAACCTTTGTGAGATTGTGATTGTCATGGAAGAATTTAGACAGAAGAGGTATCTACAGGCAAAAAGTTCGAGATAAGAAAGCTGTTGAACTAAAAGTGGCGGTTGCATTTTACTATTTCAACGGTAAAAGGGTGTGACCTAAGTGCCAATCTAGAAGCACACTTAAATTCACACGCACAGAGCACCAGGGAAAAATCATTAGAGCAGTTGCAATGATAATAATTGTAAAAAAAAAAAAACAGAGAGAAGAGACGTCACGTCGGTGTGAAAGTGACTGAATTCAAGATGCCAAATCAGGATCGATTACATTCCAGATCCTTTTATCGATTTTATCAAGAACCACAAATGAAATTCCCTGTGTCTCTTCACGTTCCACCCTCGTCTTTCACCGGCGCGACGTGGCTTCCCTGTGTCTCTTCTATAAATACTTTCACGGCTTCTGCTCCGATGAACTTAGATCACTGGTGCCCCCTAAATACGAATTTGAACGAGATACTAGATTAGCAACTAGATCCCACCCTTTTACAGTGAAACCGATAAAATGCAGCCGTAACTTCTACTCCAACAGTTTCTTTCCTCGCACTTCCCGACTGTGGAATTCTCTTCCAAACGATTGCTTCCCCGACGGCTACAATCTCCAGGAGTTTAAATGTAAGGTCAATAGACACCTCCTAACACACTAACCTGCTCCCATTCTATCAAACACTCTTCCCATCTGCCTAACCCTCATCCTCGGTATCCTTACTCATCTGTTACCTTCCTCCTGACATTCCCTATGTCTAACCACTCCTTCTCTTTACCTTCCCCTATGTAGCCCCATGCGGAATAGTGGCAGTGGAATGCCTTGCTTGGGGTGAGATGATTAAAAAAAAATAGCGGGAACACTCAACCAGATAAGACAACTGTATTCAATGCAAGAATGAATAGTAGATTTATAAATGTGCTTGATGGATTCTGGCGAGAAAACCTTTCTGACCCGGCACAGAGACCCAACCATCCTAGCAGTAGATGCAGCTATAGATCCGATATATTCGTTCCAGTTGAAAAAGTGAAGCCAAGGAGGTGCAACGTGTTGTACTCAAGGAGATTTGCATCAGCCGTACTGAGGGCTGGCAGGAAAGTTTCTCTATGATGGTTAAAGAAGAGCAGTTTTAATTTTGGAGGCATTGAAAAAAAACAAGCCGTTTCTTGCGCCATTTAATCCTAATTGAAGGCCCGTTTCAAGAACAGCAGTCAGGTTTACTTTGTTATCTTGCCAGATTTTCATTTGAGTCTGAAGTAAATAGTGATGTCATCTTCATTGATGCCTGCTAAGGAACTGATTAAATCATGGAAGATCATTGATGGAGGAAAAGCGTTTTTTTTTTGTTTCCCAATTGGATTAGATAGACTAAACTATCGTCGGGTTCACACTCCACCCTCGTCTATTGAACAGGTGAAGAGGCTCATCCCTTGTTTCCTGTTTAGGATGCGGTTTCCGGTTTTCTCTTTTCCAATCTTTTCACTCTTTTCCTTTATTATTTTTTGTTTCCCAATTGGATTAGATAGACTAAACTATCGTCGGGTTCACACTCCACCCTCGTCTATTGAACAGGTGAAGAGGCTCATCCCTTGTTTCCTGTTTAGGATGCGGTTTCCGGTTTTCTCTTTTCCAATCTTTTCACTCTTTTCCTTTATTATTTTTTGTTTCCCAATTGGATTAGATAGACTAAACTATCGTCGGGTTCACACTCCACCCACGTCTATTGAACAGGTGAAGAGGCTCATCCCTTGTTTCCTGTTTAGGATGCGGTTTCCGGTTTTCTCTTTTCCAATCTTTTCACTCTTTTCCTTTATTATTTTTTGTTTCCCAATTGGATTAGATAGACTAAACTATCGTCGGGTTCACACTCCACCCACGTCTATTGAACAGGTGAAGAGGCTCATCCCTTGTTTCCTGTTTAGGATGCGGTTTCCGGTTTTCTCTTTTCCAATCTTTTCACTCTTTTCCTTTATTATTTTTTGTTTCCCAATTGGATTAGATAGACTAAACTATCGTCGGGTTCACACTCCACCCACGTCTATTGAACAGGTGAAGAGGCTCATCCCTTGTTTCCTGTTTAGGATGCGGTTTCCGGTTTTCTCTTTTCCAATCTTTTCACTCTTTTCGTTTTTTTATTTTTTTCAATTGGAGTAGATAGACTAAACTATAGTCCGGTTAACACTCCACCCACGTCTATTGAACGGGTGAAGAGGCTCATCCCTTATTTCCTATTTAGGATGTGGTCTCCGGCTTTCTCTTTTCCAATCTTTTTACTCTTATGTAGCCCACTGCGCATCAGTGGCGTTATCGCCTTGCTTGGTGTGATATGATTAAAAAAGGACCTAGGATAGGTCTTCTGAAGATCGTCCTGATATTATATGGACCAGAGATCTTTTGTATTTTCTCCGATAATCCCTCCATATAGAGTAGACAGACTGACGCTGTTTTCTGAGAGTTGTTATCATCATGCACCCTCGCATCTATGGATGTTGGAGTTGATGTCATGTACCATTGATAAATGTTACATTGTAGGTTACTGTTTATACTTACCATTTTTTGTTTGTATATCTCTGGATCACCGCTGATGAATTTTATTCGATGTTGCAGGGAGCGGACGATCCCTTTCTCCATATTGTCTGGGTAGTGGGAGTCAAATTTGCGGTATTGTCCGGTGAATGTTGGCTTACGGATACGGATGTCTTGAATCACACCACTGTCTTGAAATATTAGCACCTCTAAGAATGCCAGTTTGTTGTCACTTTCTTTTTCCATAGTGAACTGTATGGATGATCTTCTTGAGCTCACATAGTCCAGTAACGTCTAGACCTCCTCCTGGTGTGGATAGAGTACGAAGGTGTCATCAACTCGCCATTATCACCATCACTGGCAATCGAGTTCATTGCTAAGCCTTCATCTTGCCGATATATGTCTGATCCCACTCCAAATGGTGTTGTTTGTTTGTAGAAAGTCAGCATCTCCATCTGATTATCTAGTGGAATACTGGTACGTTCTCCTAGGGATGAGTCCGATACCAGTCTGTCCCTGACTACCGATAATGCCTCACCTCACCATCTGTTTGCAGTGGATGGGAGCATCTTTAATAAGTTCCACGAAGTGTGCGGAGGTTCGAACATATAATGGTGACTTTCCTGTCAGTGGGTCAATTTTATCTTCAAGGAGAGTGTCACACCGAGCCAAGGCTGCTAACAATCGGCCTGAGCTTAGGTCTATGAACTGAGATTTGAGGACACATGCATTACTTCAGAAAAATATGAAAATTCTATGTACGTAGCAGTAATTTGTTACATATTTTTACTGATCATGCTTTCTAAAATTTCGAAACTGTCTTATAAATTATGTTTTCCATTCATCGCAATTTTCGTTAATTCTCGTGTATTTTCTCAGCAAAGATGCAGTGAAGGTGCCATGATCCACGAATTTCATGCGATTAATATACGTTCAGGATAATTCAATTCATCGCCAGTTCGTATTAATTAATACAGGAAAAATATTGGATACATACATTTTAAAAATATAAAACTAAAAAATAAATAACAATTGACACTGATTCGAAATTAATACTTAATTCGAGTAATGATGTAATTACAGAAAAAAAAAAAACTAGCATCCACCTTCTTAACGGTATTAACTTTTGGTCTCGCTAACGAGAATTACGTTTTGTCTCGCTAATGTAGATTTTACTCTTATGAAATAATTTTCTTTTTCAGATGACGGCAGTTGGTAAGTGGAATACGAGCAAAGCATCTTCGCATATCTTTCTTTAAGTATAACTCATTCTTGTTCTCTCTAGTGTTTCTGATTGACAAGCAAACACAAAATTTTGGCCCACTTATCCAAGCTAGGATCATATTTTTCATATTTCCAAACTAAACTTAATACATATCAGAATCCATTTAGCACATTTACAAATCTATCATTTGTTCCTGCATTTAATTCTGCTGCCGTATCTGGCCTAGTGCTCCTGCTATTCATCTTGAGATTCTTGACAAAATCCAAAGAAGAAACTTTGATGTCATCGATCCTGACTTAGCATCTCGACTTCAGTCAGTTTTTCACGTACGTGATGTTGCTTCTCTCTGTCTTTTCTACAATTATATGATGGCAACTGCTCTGGCGAGTTATTTTTCCTAGTGTCTCGAATATATGAATTCAAGCGTGCTACTAGATTGGCATCTAGGTCCCACTCATTTATTGTTAAAATAGCTAAATGCAACTTCCACTTCTACTCCAACAGTTTCTTTTCTCGCATTTCCCGCCTGAGGAAATCCATTTCATTTACTTCAGTCAGTTGTGCCATATGTGATACACGCTTTGGGCGATCATGCCTCGAAAGAAACATGACTGACTAGACAGAAGATTATCCGGTAGTAGTTTGCCATTGCTTTCTGTGGTAGACTGGTTGCCAGCCAAGGCTATAGAAGAAGAAGAAGAAGAAGAAGAACTGAAACCATTTCTTAATTGTTGTTGTTCCCAGGTCCACCTTGATTCGGAGTGGTAGCAATGTTTAGGGTCCTAAGTATGGGCACATACTGACCCCACAAAAAACATTATGAAAGTGCAAAAATACATTTCCTAATAAATATATTAATAGCAGTATATTAGAATAAATAAATTACCAACGATATATATATCTATAGTAAAATTATATAAACTTCATTTTAAAAGTAGAATTACTAATAATACATTTTATTTGTAGTTGAAGCAATGAAAACCTGCTAAAAATATTTAGATTTTCGGTATTAAATAACACATAGATATGTGCCGCGATCAACCAAACGATATATATATATATATATATATATATAATTAATTATAATATTGTTTCCAGAACAAACAAAAATTACTAAATGAAAGTTCAGAGGTAATGCCCAGATGTAATCACACCTATACATGCATATTAAGACCATATTAACTGAGATAAAAGTGTTTTAAGATCCTTAAGTAATTCTTCTTAAATTTCGAAAATATACAGTTGTTTAAAAATTCTAGTCATGCGTTCGTCAAAAATCGCTGTTGTACGTTTAAAAAATATTAGAAAATCAGTCATTATAAATCACCTGGAGATTGAATGGCTTAAACCTAGGTTGCGAAAATAACTCATTTCCAAATGAAATATATGATATTTAAAGAAAAAGAAAAACCATTAGTGGGAGAATCGGACAGCTTGCCAGACTTCAAATATTATTCAGAAACAATCTCAAATAAAGACGACAATACTGTATAAAGAAAGGGATAAAGGCTAGAAAGCAAACTTACCAACTCAGTAAAGTGCTCGAAGCCTAGATTGCCTAGGAATAGCAATGAGCTGAGGAAAAAAACGATTATCAACGTTAACTATCACACACACACACACACACACACACACACACACACACACACACACAGTGTTGAGTTATGATAATGTTTGGGGGCCAAGATTTTAGTTTTTTCAGTAGTTTTACTGGTAAATATTTAACTGATAAATGTTTATAAAGCACGTTTTTTTATCGTAAAATGCTTGAAGTCGGAGGGGGAATAGAAAATTGATAGATTTAGTGCAAAGAAATTGCCACTTTAACTGAGCAGTTTCATGCCGACTTCAAAGTTTTGTAAGGACAACGTTATCATCCAGCCCTGATGAGTGAGGAGTCATGAACCTGCTCAGTTAAAGTGTCAAATTCTTTGCACTAAAACTATATTCGCTCTTTCTCCTGTGTGTAAGATTCTTCAAAGACCTTTTCAACACTAAAGTAAATATTAAAGAAAATTTGTTTTATTATATAACCGCTGTAAACAAGAGATAAAAAATAATTTCGTAAATTAATTACTAGATTAGCAACTAGATCCCACCCTTTTACAGTGAAACCGATAAAATGCAGCCGTAACTTCTACTCCAATAGTTTCTTTCCTCGCACTTCCCGACTGTGGAATTCTCTTCCAAACGATTGCTTCCCCGACGGCTACAATCTCCAGGAGTTTAAATGTAAGGTCAATACACACCTCCTAACACACTAACCTGCTCCCATTCTATCAAGCACTCTTTCCATCTTCCCAACCCTCATCCTCGCTATCCTTACTCATCTGTCACCTTCCTCCTGACATTCCATATGTCTAACCACTCCTTTCTCTTTACCTTCCCCTATGTAGCCCCATGCGCAATAGTGGCAGTGGAATGCCTTGCTTGGGGTGAGATGATTAAAAATAAAAAGGTTGATAAAATAGATAAAAGTCGATACCTTTCAATACTACACCGTATATATAGCAAAGTAGGCACATCAGTAAGTTATTAACCTTATTAATGTAAATCTGTGACCTAATGTTACAGATTTACATTAATAAGGTTATATATACGGTGGAGTATTGAAAAGTATCGACTTTTATCAATGAACAAACTCTAAATAACTGAACTGCAGTTTTCTTTATCTTTTAAAGAGCGTCTTGATCAGACCGGAAGCTTTTCATATCCGTATCTCTCACTATCATTTTTGTTGAACATTTTATATCAGTCTCTATATTTGTATTAATTTTTCCATAAGTATGTATGAGCACGTGTGGTTGGAACGTTCGCTTTCTGACCATTAAGTCCGCTTTCAAATCTCACAATTATCGATTTGTCAGAAAGGTGACTTCTTGATCGTTGGAAAATACCTGAAAACCATACAACGGGCTGACCCAAGCCTTGTGAGTGAAATTTGATCGACGGCTACCTTTGAAGAGCTGTAGCTGTTTGTGCTAGCATGAAGTCTCAAGTCATCGTGGCCGAAGGTATGAGCGTTCCTGGCCGTGTTCAGGCTGTTGTTCACGTTAGATAACACTCTCCCCTAAGTCCCGTTCAGAATAGTTGCTGTATAAACCACAGGTGAGCCTTGTGGGTGTTAAAACAAACAGAGTTGTGCCAGAGCAAGCGTCTGCAATGAGGATTAGATAGCCGATCCAGTAGACGGGTATCCTCGAATACGAGTGGCCAGCCGTTATCTATCTATCTATCTATCTATCTATCTATCTATCTATCTATCTATCTATCTATCTATCTATCTCTTTTAATGTGTTCATATTTTCTTGTTCTTTCTCACCCTTTCTCTCTCTCTCTCTCTCTTTCTCAGACGCACACTCACTATATATCAATGTATCTATATCCTCTTGTCTGCTCAAATCATTTTGACATATAGTCTTTCCATCTGTCTGACTGTTAATATCTATCTATCTAGTTTATTTTGTTCATATTGTATGTTTATTCTCTTCCACTGCACACACACTAATATATATATATATATATATATATATATATATATGATCGAACTAGAAGATATATATATATATATCCTCTAGTTCGATCATATATATATATATATATCCTCTAGTTCGATCATATCTCGTCTTTCCATCTGCCTGATCCTCGTTACTATCTATCTATCTATCTATCTATCCTGAGAGCAATTTACTCAGGCCTAAACTTTAATATGTAAAGCAGACCCACGAACGACATTTGAACCATGGAAATCAATTCACCAGGCAAGACCTCGTACAAGCAATCAGATAGAAATCTCCTCTTGAACTGTACATTTTTATAAATTGCCAGTCGTTACATCTTCATAGTTTGCTTTTATGCAGCAACCAGCCAGGCGCGTTAAGTGCAACGAAGGTGACACAGGAAACGCCAACAGACATCGTGTACTAGCCAGGGTCTTACGTTACGGTTCAATCACGCCCTATTCGTAAACAGAGAAAGGTATCTAAATATGGGAACCAATAAAACCGTTTCAAACCAGGCTGCACATTATTTCTCACACGTTCTGGTTTTCCTCGAACGCTTATCTACTCAGTTTCGTAAACAAAGCAATGCCTAAAGAATTAAAGGTTTTTTAATTCAAGTAATATGTTTAGTGAATAACCCTATTTGAGAAGTTGTTCTGTTTATTTTAAGCGGTATTTATTTAGTCAAACAGCCTGCGAACTTAGAGAAACATGCCCGGGCGAGTGATCATTACTTTAAAGGTAAAATAGAAGAGGGTGGACCTCTTTGCAGCCGATCAGTCAAAACAAGCCTGATCAGATGGTTGTTACGACTGCAAAACGACGTTTAAATCCTGCCAGAGGGCTTATTTCCTGACGACTGCTACATGCAGGAAACTCTATGCATCCAGGGCCGACGCATACTATCCCTCGAACACCCTGACCGAGAGTTGGGTGAGGATGGTTCTAAAACTTTGTGACCTTCGGTATCTTATCGACACTTGCCTACATTTATATCATCCATGATTGATTTGTCAGATTTCCACGTAATCGGTTGCCATTTCTTTGTGCGGTAGGTAAACACTGAAGTTAACACCAAGAGGTGACAGTCTGTTTCCTGCTAATATATAATCGTCAGGCCATACATTATATGCAATTGAATAGCCTGACGATTGCGTATAAGCATGAAACTGTTACCGCTGTAGACTTCAATGATATATCTATGATATTGAGCACTTTAACCCATAAATATATATTTTAAGTATACCTCAGAACAATATATATATATATATATAGCACGATCAAAAGTCCAGTTACTTCCCGGTTGTAAGGGCACAACGTAGAAGTGGTTTGTCTTAGGCAAAATAGCATGACGCAGCCTCGCCCTCTTCAAGTTGTTTTTGAATTCAAAGTTTTTCCTCCTTCTGCACCGGTTGTTCTCCTAAGGCTATAGAACCCAGTCCTTCCTGCTATTTACCCGTAACATAAGTGAACGTATTATGAACTCGTCTGGGTTTCGAAGTCGGTTCTCCGAATCCTTAATAACTAATGTAGAGAAATTTTTCCCTTAGCTGAGCGGTGCTTTTGCAATGATGCTGACTTCGAAGTTTCGTGAACCACTGCTGTAATGTATACACTCTTCACGCCAAATGATCTTGAAGAGTGAAGACATTGCTGTAACGCTCTTCACCTTAATTCTCTTGACACTCTGTCTTTGTCTTTGATACCGAGCACTTTATGATGAAAAATATGATTGCCTAAAATGCTTTTCCACTAGTAAACTACTGAAAAAAAGAAAGAATCAGCAGTTTTGGCTCTAAACACTATTACAATTTAACAATATATACAGAGAAAGGGGAAAACAACGCATGACATACATAATGGAAAAGCAGAGTTTTGTGAGAAATATCAAGAGAAAACGGTGTTAAAGGCTACAAGGGACATTTATTCTGATTAGTTAAAAGGGTGATTTTAAACTTTATTTTGATGCCTCGTAAAAGATAAAATATTTCTTGTCCTAATACTTTTGCAAATACTGTATATATTTCAGTTTCATTCATTTTTTTTCTTTCTTTTTTCTTTCTTTCTCTGCATATCCGCTTCATTATATTTCGTTTTCTTTCGTCCTTTCCTTTTTATTCTTTCTTTCTTTCTTTCTCTGTATATCTGTTCATCACGTTTCGCTTTCTCTCGTCCTTTCTTTATATCTTCCTTTCTTTTATTCTTTCTTTCTTTATTTGCTTATCTGCTTCATTATATTTCGCTTTCTTTCTTTCTTTCTTTCTTTCTTTCTTTCTTTCTTTCTTTCTTTGTTTCTTTGCTTTGATACCCGCTTCATTATATTTCTGTTTCTTTCTTTCTTTCTTTCTTTCTTTCTTTCTTTCTTTCATGCTTATTTTTCAACGCATACTTAGTTCGTAATATTTTCTTTCTTTCGTTCTTTCTTTCTTTCTTTCTTTCTTTCTTGCTTTGCATACCCGCTTCATTATATTTCTGTTTCTTTCTTTCTTTCTTTCTTTCTTTCTTTCTTTCTTTCTTTCTTTCTTTATGCTTATTTTTCAACGCATACTTAGTTCGTAATATTTTCTTTCTTTCGTTCTTTCTTTCTTTCTTTGCTTATTTTTCAACGCATACTTAGTTTGTAATATTTTTCCTTCCTTCCTTCCTTCCTTCCTTCCTTCCTTCCTTTCTTTCTTTCTTTCTGTTTTCTTTTTTCAAAGTGTCAAGCTCTACATCTTCATACCAATTATCAATATATTTTACTTGTTTTATGTATTTATTTCAATGTATATCCACTTCAATATATTTCGTTTTCTTTCCTTCTTTCTTTCTGTCTTTCTTTCTTTCTTCCTTTCTTTGCATACCCGCTTCATTATATTTCTGTTTCTTTCTTTCTTTCTTTCTTTCTTTCTTTCTTTCTTTCTTTCTTGCTTTGCATACCCGCTTCATTATATTTCTTTCTTTCTTTCTTTCTTTCTTTCTATTCCTTTGTATGGATTCGAGTCTTCGAGGCAAAATATATGTGAAAGCTTTCTTGACTCCAGGCTCTTTATCGCCAACCAACAACGGTGTAAAAGCGATGACGTTTAAACAGAGTTCGTTTAATTACCTGTCAACCAACGCGCTTCAGAATCTACGAAGCATTCGTTTGTAAAATTGACTGAGGTTTGTCCTTCGCTTCTTTTTCTTGTGCTGAAGAAAATTCATCTCTTTTATTGTCAAAGTGGTGAATTTTAACCCAATTCCTTTCGTCAATGCAAAAGCAGATACTGACGAGAGAACCGAGTAATGCAAGACAGGTCATGTCGCATTGTTAATATAAATAACCATTTCCGTCCGAATTTCTGGGATGATAAGTTATTATATTATTTGTTTTCTTTGTGTTGTTCCTTAAGGATGTAGGTCACTTATCCTTCAATCTGTCACGTCAATATCATATTTTTAAGCCCTCCTTCCTGATCAGGTTTCCCAGAAATTTCAACTGTCTCTTTCAAATATTAAGTACAAGTTAGTCCCACCTTTTACCGGCAAAATAGGCAAATGTAACCATCACTTCTACTATATCAGTTTCTTTTCTCGCTCTTCCCGCCTGTGGAATTGCCTTCCGTATACTTGCTTCCATGATAGCTGTAATCTCCAAAAGTTCTTAAACCCTGTTTATCTTTTATCCTTTCTACCCCTTTTTTTCTTTTATATTCTGACTTCTCTCAATGTAAGCCCCTGCGCACCAGTGGCAGTACTACTTTGCTTGTGGTTAAACGATTATAAAAAAGTTCGTTTTCATTATCTCCAAACCCTCATTAATACTATTTATACTGTCTTCGTCTTTGTTTTTGCTATTGCAACGTTTCGGACGTCGTGCTCTTCAGTCTTCCACAGCTGCATATCGATATGGTTAACTTACAGGGTTAATTAATTTGGACCCTTTATCTAATCTATCAGTGCAGAGAGATGGCACTGCTTACCCCTGTTTCCCTCTCCTACTGTTTGTCCAGTGCGTATTAGATTCTCCAAGCGCTCCTTCCTCATTACGTGTCCCAAAAACCTCAGCTGTCTCTTTCTGATGCCAAGTAGAAGTTTTCTTTTTGTTTAAATCCTATCCAAAACCTCGTCGTTGCTCACATGTTTGGTTCTTGGTATCTTCAGCATCCTTCTGTAGAACTACATTTCTGTTGTTTAAGTTTCTTCTTCATCTTTGAGGAGATTGCCAAGCATTCACTGCCATCTTTTAAAAGAAACTGAGTCCGTTTTTATCACTGTGAAAACTACACCCTTATGAAATATAATTAAATCAAATAGGATTATGTTTTCTCAGGATCTTTCACACTTTCCATGATCACGTAGGCATTATCTCTTGATGTTATTTTTCTCTTCCGATCGCATTTTTTTTTTACGTTTTGGAATGATAGATCCAGTTTGTTTCTTCGTCTTGATGACAGGGCTGACAGCTGAAAAGCTGACACCAACAATATCTGCGATCTCTCTGTAAAGCTTGCCAGTGTGTACGTGCAGTGTTATAATTTTCTTACGCTTCCATGTAGTTACCCCCATCGCAGACAATGGCTGTAGGACAATTAATTGACAGTCGAGACAATAGTGTATGGTCGTGATAAAAAATATCTGTTGCAAGGCCAAACAAGTTTCGCCATACACTCCGAAAAAAGATTCATATTACTACATACCGCTGTAAAACATCTTATGAAAAAAAAAAAGAAAAGAAAAAAAAAAAGAAATCGATTGCACTCATTCACTCCAGTGGGTCTAAAACTTACTGTATATTGAAAGAAAAGAAACTAAAGGCTGTATATGAAGTTAAGAACAATACAAATCCATGTTCAACACTATATAAATCTCCAGTCTAATACTATATCCATCTATATTCAGCACTATATAAATCTCCAGTCTAATACTATATCCATCTATATTCAGCACTATATAAATCTCCAGTCTAATACTATATCCATCTATATTCAGACTATATAAATCTCCAGTCTAATACTATATCCATCTATATTCAGCACTATATAAATCTCCAGTCTAATACTATATCCATCTATATTCAGCACTATATAAATCTCCAGTCTAATACTATATCCATCTATATTCAGCACTATATAAATCTCCAGTCTAATACTATATCCATCTATATTCAGCACTATATAAATCTCCAGTCTAATACTATATCCATCTATATTCAGCACTATATAAATCTCCAGTCTAATACTATATCCATCTATATTCAGCACTATATAAATCTCCAGTCTAATACTATATCCATCTATATTCAGCACTATATAAATCTCCAGTCTAATACTATATCCATCTATATTCAGCACTATATAAATCTCCAGTCTAATACTATATCCATCTATATTCAGCACTATATAAATCTCCAGTCTAATACTATATCCATCTATATTCAAATCAGTGATCCTTTCAGTTAATCCCCCCCCCAGATAATTTAAAGTTATTTAATGCGAATATTAAATCGCAGCCCTCACTAACTTATAAATTTTAAATAAAATTCTGTTTAGTTTGCCTCGCAACAACTCCAATAAATAAGTATTTATTCACATTTCGTAAGTGTAGAAGATATTCGAGGTACTTACAAGGATTTTCATACAATTTTTAAAAAATCTGTTTTTGGTGCGAATGCAGACCCCCCAGACTTAGAAATAACGCTCTCGAATCACTAATATTTAAGGCAGTCGCAAAGGCAAACTCAACCGGAGTTCAATGGATGTGACTGTAAGAATTTTGTGTGAATTTTAAATATATATTCTTTTTATTTATGGGTAAATTAATATTTTGGAGTGAATTAACAGAAAAGATCCCAAAGCAGATAAAAGTTTACCTTATAAACCATTAAATGCGCAATAAAAGAGCGTAGTTAGCGTATAATGCTATGAAAAAGCATATATGACGCTCACATTTTAGGCTTCGTAGTTCAAAACTATGTGACAAAGATAACATAGACGCTGAGAATATTACGCATAAAAGTGGTTCATAGGAATATAGGTAAACAAGCTAAGTAGGAAATTATGCAGTCACCGCCAATCGGACGGAAAAGATGAAACTCGGAATGAAAACAAAAGATAAGAAAACGAAAGTGAAAGTAAAAAGAAAAAATCGAAAGTGAAAATAGAAAAAAGGAAAAAAAAAAAACAATAACGTACGCTTTCAATTTTACGAATACTTGTAAATCGACGAGCTCTTGTAAATAGTCCTTACGCTTAACTTGGTAAGTATTGGAGATATTGTTATACATTTTGATAGATATTTTTTTCTTTTATTCTGTCAATTATAGCTGTCTGGTACTTTCAATTTCTGAGCAACATTATCAAAATAAGATTTTTTTTTGTATTTTCGGCTGTCTCTTATTGGGTGTTTGTACTTATGTTAGGGTCTATTGTACATATTTTTTCTAAAACAATTTTATCTATTTCTCCAAATTAACTCTATTAATAGTTCAATTGCTTAAAACCACCAAGAAACGAAACAAGAAAAAAAGCATATCATATATTTCTTTATTCTTTACAAATATACAATATATTTTTGAGGAATATAAAATTATCATTATCTTAGATAGAACATATAAAAAATATAAAAGTGGATAGTGAGGTCAACACCCAGTGGTTATAGTCCGTTTAATGCTTGATCGAACGTGTTTGATTTGTATTAAACTTTGTCAGAGCTTGAACAAAGTAAAAGACAGAAATTCTGGTATTTGTTTATATATCTGAGATGAGAAAGTATTTACATTGTTCGGGCTATTGTCCTTACCTTTATTGCCATGTTTACAACGTTTCGGCCGTTGTACGCTACGGTGACTTGACCAAAGAGTTGTGAGTTCAATACCAGGCTAGAGCAGTGGTGAACAAATAACTTAGAAAATCGCACATGAAATGAGATAAAAATAAAGGGTTCGTTTCGAAATTCCTTGCATCTGAGGCAGACCGGAGCGTTCAACGGCGGAAAAGTGGTAAATATAGCAATAAAGATGACGAAAATAGTCCGAACAATGTACATAGTGTAGAAATTATGGTACTTTCAATTTTGTATTGTTTGGTTTTTATTGGTCAGTCACGTATCACGTGCATTACAACCGTATGCAAAATACTAAATATTCTAGTTTGATCATGTGGGTATTGGATGATAATTTTTATTCGAAAATGTGTGTGTGTGTGTGTGTGTGTGTGTGTGTGTGTGTGTGTGTGTGTGTGTGTGTGTGTGTGTGTGAAGTAAGAGAAGATCTGGCATATATGCAAGCACATACTAATGGATGCATTTTTTTCTGGTACGGTTTCATTCCCTTTGAACTAATTCACAATTTCAGCTCACAGTAAAAAAGCAGAATGTTGCCAACGCAATCTCGCTTCACACATTGACAGCACATGGTTCTTGATAATGACAGAGACTGACGAAAATACTTTAAAACAAAACCAGAACAAATATGAATTTCGGACAACCTATCCACAATAAAAGACCGTTGTATATATATATATATATATATATATATATATATATATATATATATATATATCTCCGTGCTGCATATATATAAATCAACCATTCATCCGTGCATGGAGTACTGCTGTCATATTTGGTCAAGCCCCCCTCCAGCTGTTCATCTCGGTGTTCTTGACAGGCTCCAAAGAAAAATTAGTCATGTGATAGGTACCGACTTAGCGGCTTAACTTCACACACTTTCCTTCCGACGGGATGTGGCTTTCCTTTGTCTGTTCTATAAATACTTTCATGGCTTCTGCTCCAACGAACTTAAGTCACTGGTGCCTCTGGAACAGGTGTTTACTCGTGCAACCAGACTGGCAACTGGGTCCCACCCATTCACAGATCAACCAAATGCAAATGACAGTTTTACTCCCGCAGCTTTTTTTCTCGCACATCCCATCTGTGGAACTCGCTTCCATATTCTTGCTTTCTTGACGGCTACAACCTCCAGGAATTTAAATGCAAGATCAACACTGAACTCTTAACAACTTGACCCTAGTTCTTTCTTCACCACCCTGATCCTAGTTCGTAGACTTAGAAAAAATGGTCAACAAAACGTTGAACAGATTTCCTAAATCTGTAAGTGTTATTGTTTCACTAAATTGCTGGTTTTCTCCACTAGACGTAATTTTGAAATTATTTCGAACTTTTTTCCTCATCTTGGTTGATATAATAATGACACAAAGTTTCGACCAAGTACCCTCTGGTCATCATCAGGTGTCCATAGATTGGCTGATATGGATTATCTCGTGGATTATTGCGAAATTTCCTGTAAAATCAATTATTGCTCTTTCATACTGGATTTTTTGATACTCTGATGATGAATAGGGTGTACTTGGTCGAAACGTTGTGCCTATTATAACATGTATATCAACCATGATAAGGAAAAAAGCTCGAAATAATTCCAAGAGTATTGAAAATTACTCATCTAAGAAATAAATAATAAATAAATAAATGTGTTTTTCACAGGATAAGATTCATCTGTTTTTTAATATTTATGTCATTTATTATTTTAAATGTCCGTGTGATAACGATTATATGGGGCGAGCCGACTAACTTCTAGTTAAAAGAATCAACTAGTACATTCCAACCTGTATAAGACGCAATGAGTGGCCCGGTTCAACATAAACAAATACAATCGGTGTTGAATTCTTCCATATGCCAGAACTTGATCGAAAATCCTGTTTGTTCAAGCTAATATAGAGAGAACTTGTTTCAGATTGTGCAGTTCTTGGCATTTTTTCAAGATTGTCTAGGTAGAGATGACACCATACTTTTATATCTACTAATCATTCACGGTTCACTACTACAGCTTCACTAGCTCATTACCTATTAATTCAGAGATAAATCAATCACACAAGACTGCAGAGTTATTAGCAGGTAGCGACTTCTAGTTGGGGTATTCGGTACGAAAAATGAAAGGCATAGATAAAGTAATTAATTAGAAAGCAGAATGGCTCCACGGTCGGAATATAAGAATTGTTTCAATACGAATCAGAGTTTTTACTATCAGAAATAAATAAGATTATATTTGTTTATTATCCCGCTCCTTTCTTTGCGTATGTAATTGTTTGAAATTTTCATGTTTATCGAAGTTTTTAGATGACAAGCCTTTAAGAAACATTTTGAAGTAGATTCTTGTTTTTAAGATAATATCATTTGCACTTTTTATATGTAGTTATTTTTCTTTGATTTTTCTTGAGATTTCTTGCGTTTTTTTTTATTTTTCTTTGGTTTTTTATTTCTTTTATTTCTTTTTTTTTTTATTTTTGCTATTGTCTCTTTCTGACCTTTTCTTTTTTTTTTCATTTCGTTCCTTCTTTGTTTTATTGATTCATCTCCATTTCTGTCTTTTTCATTCTTTCATTCTTTCGTCAATCGTTCTCTTCTTGTGCTGTATACCTTTCTTTCTTTCTTTCTTTCTTTCTTACCCTTTTTTCTTTCTTTCTTTCTTTTTACCTTTCTTTCTTTCTTTCTTTTCTATTCATTCTTCTGTTCCTTCATTTCTGTATCTGCTTTCTCTTTTCTTTCATTTCTTAATCGTATTCTTTCTTTGTTTCTTTCTTTGTTTTCGTATTTATCCCGTTTTTATTTATTTAGTTCTTTTTCTTTTCGTCTTTCTTTTTTTCTGCTTCTCATTTTCTTTCTTTCTTTCTTTCTTTCTTTATTTCATGTTTATACTTTCCTTTTTTCTTTTTTCTACTTCTCATTTTCTGTCTTATTCATTCCTTCTTTCTTTTTTACCTTCTTTCTTTTGAAAACTGCTTGTAAACTACACCATGGGTTGAACCAAGCACTGTTAGAGAAATTGGGTAAGCAGATCCTTTTAAAAGCCGTCGATATTTGGTTTTGACCACGTTAGATAACTCACTCTTTCCTTGAACTCTGCAACGAGGATTAGCTAGCAGCTCTGGCAGACGGGCATCCTCGGTTACAACTGGCTAGCCACGATATATATATATATATATATATATATATATATATATATATATATATATATATATATCGTGGCTACGTTTACAAATATTGAAAAAAAATCTCTCGCTTTCTGCGTCACGTGATGTAAACAATCTCTCCACGAACGCTCCTCGCGAAAACACTTCTAATTTATATATATATATATATATATATATATATATATATATATATATTGTTTAATCACTTAGTTTTTGGTCATAATAAAATTATACCTGTGCACAAAAGTGTTCACTACAATTATATTTTAGAACTCGTTTACAAATGGAATATATATGTGGCTTACCTCTGTCTCTTCTACAGATATTTTCATGGCTTCTGCTCCGACAAACTTAACTTACTGGTGCTCCTGCCACAAGGATTTACTCGTGCAACCAGACTGGCAACAGGGTCCTACCCTTTTACAGTTAAATCAACCGAATGCAGCCGACAGTTCTACCCCAGCAACTTCTTTTCTTGCACTTCCCTGCTGTAGAACTTTCTTCCGTATACTTACTTTCCTGACGGCTACAACCTCCCGGAATTTAAATGCAATGTCAATTCCAATCTCTTATCCACTTGACTCCAGTCCTTTCTACATCACCCTGTATATCTTGTTCTTTTCCTTTCTCTCTAACTTCGCAACTGTCTTCACACCTGTGTTCCAATTCTTCTTTTGCCCTTTCACTGACACCCCACTGTAACTTGTTCGTATTTTTCTTCACTCTCCTCCTGCCTAAACTTTTACTCTTATTTAGCCCTTTGCGCATCAGTGGCGGTACCGCCTTGATTGGGGTGAAACAATTAAACCCAAAAAATCATATCTGCCTGCTCATGATATAATTATCCTGCCATTGTTAAACGGAATACTTTTCATTCAACTCACTACTGCACAGGTTAAACGTTAAAGACAGACTAGCCAGCAATGTACATAAATGACAAATGTAACCTAGTCTACATGGTAACATAGCATCATCTACCGTAAACTATTTTTAAGCTTTACTCAAAAACGAAGGATTTGTGGATATATGTTTACATGGACTCTTGTCATTCTTCTGATGCGAGGAACACGTCCCCAAAGTTTGTAAAAGTAATTTTTGTATATATATATATATATATATATATATATATATATATATATGTGTGTGTGTGTGTGTGTGTGTGTGTGTGTGTGTGTGTGTAATTTTCAAAATGTATATAATCAGTCATGTATCTTAAAAATTATTTAAACGCTAATCCTTTACTTGTATCGACAATAAACAAAAAGAAATGTTAAATGAAACCAAAAACTAAATACATGGAATTCCCAATACAAATTAATCGATATTTCCGACTTAATAGTCTTGAAATAATTTTAATCAATAACTCCAAACAGAATAAAAGTATTGATCCTGTGTCTTTAATTCAGTCTCTGTTTCAATGTAAATCACTGGAAGCTGATTGGAATGACTCAAAATATTTTGTAAAATTGACACAGGCCAAGAGGAACCTTTAATAAAATCACAGTATAATGCTTTTTATTCCAGCCAGCCCATGGATATTAGATAACTGGAGAGTCTTTTTATTTTGACTTATATACTATCTGTGAGATCAGAAGTAATGTTTATTAAACAATTACAGGATGAGTTAAAATTATGTTAACAATTTTGCCCATACTGTTTGCTCTTGTCTCGATCAAACTTTCCCAAATAATTAGATAGGTCGCGGAGGACCATTTGCATGGAAATCACAGACCCATGATCTGACACCCTGTGATTTCTGGGTATGGGGTATGATAAAGAATTGCGTGTAAAGCAAAAACACTTAAGACATCGAAGAACTCACGGATAGAATAAAGGGTGTAACAGCAAACACTCCATGTTAAATGTGTGCCAAGGCACTTAATTGTACTGTTGATCGCTGGTCTTTGGGTATCAATCGTGGTCTGGTGGACAGGTGGAGGCTGTTCAGTAAACTGAATAAATGGTTCCTATCATACTAGTTTTACCATATTTTGACTCACCCTGTATATCAACATTTTAATTTCCTCGAATCTTTAGATAGCTACGCTGCAAATTTATGCAACATTGTTACATCATATATGATGCAGTTGTTAGTAACTGGTTGTGTTGGTACTCTAGTTTCCCGGGTTGTCTTCAGGTGAATATACAAAAGTCGCCCTGTCTATTGACGATCATATATAAATAGCCGAAGCATGCCGCGTTGTTCAAAGTGGTGGCCATACGATAGATTACGTGATCTCCTCCAGAAATATGACTAACGGCAGTTCGGAATTTGTAGCTGAATCAGGGTCAAATAGCCAGCGCAACAGACGGGTGTAACCAGAACAAGAAACCACTTATTAAACACCCCCCCACATATATATATATATATATATATATATATATATATATATATATATTCAGAAATTATAACATAAATATGTTATAATATCACTACAAAAGTAGCTATTTTGTTTCGACACTAATTATGTCTAATCAAGATCACTTGATAAGACAGTAGTGTCGAAACAAAATAGCTACTTTTGTAGTGATATTATAACATATTTATGTTATAATTTCTGAATAAATATAATAATCTCTACTTTGTATTGAGCACTTTTTTAAGAATAGTGATTCTTTGAATACGGAATATTATTCTATCTATACCTACCCTATACTTGGTAATATATATATATATATATATATATATATATATATATATATTTCGTTAAATATAAGAAATAAGTAAAATGGAATTTTTTTTTATTATAATTTTTCCAGCATTCTGTACATTTTTGTACTTTGTGGTACAGTGGATATCGGCTTGGAACGAAAAATCGGGAAGCCGAGTTCAAATTCCAGTTGAATTCGTTGCATTCGTTTTCGGGCAAATACCCTTTCGGAAAGTTATTAATACGTCTCTTCCCTCCTGTTATGGGTTAAATAGTAAGACAGTTTGGATTCTATAGTTTTGGTTGGCAACCACGCTACCGCAGAAAGAAATAGCAACCTACTGCGGGATAATCTGCCTAGTTAGTGATGTCTCTGTCGACACATGATTGCCCAAGCGTGTATTACATATGACATTTAACTGATTGAGACATTTTCCCGTAAAAAGTTGTATATTGACGAAAGCATTTAAAAAAAAAATTATCAATGGATTTTGTTTTAGGTGTTGGTAGTTTCTCCTTGTGTTTTGACTGTTTAAGTTGTGCTTTTGTGTTGTTTTGAATACTAGATGAAGTGTTTATTCCGAGCTTTCTCGTGTTGAACGCGGCTGGAATTCGAGTGTTACTGTTACATCAGGTGAGGTTGATAGTAGGAGAGAGACGTTTAATATACAGTCAAAAAACATGAGGAGAAATTAATAATACCTAAAACAAATTATCATTTACAGCAAAGGAATAAAATGTCGAAAGCGCTTGGGATAAACTAAACTGGGAAAAAACTTTTACGTTTCCTTAATCCGACGAAAAGGGAAAATTGTAAAAAACAATAGAAAAACTAAAAAAAAAAAATTACTTAAATTCTCTTTGCTTGTCATATTCAACGAAAAATGTTGAAAAGAAAGCCTTGTATATATATATGTGTGTGGGGGGTGCATATGTGTGCGTATATATATATAAAATGAATAAGTTTATCCCCCTATATTATGATATCCTTTTTCTTTCTAATATATATATATATATATATATATATATATATATATATATATATATATAGTGTATCGAGGCAGCACATAATTTTCTAAACATATACTGTTAAATATAACAAACAATGAATCTCTATTATGTTTAATCATGAGCAGATCTAAACATCGAATTTTGGCTTTAATTTCAGGTTAAAATAAAGATAAAAATTGTCCAACATTTTGATATTTTTTAAATTATGCTGGTTCTAAGCTTTCGGCTCACATGAGCCATCTTCAGAGAGGTTACAAGGACGTTAACATAAAGACATCCATCATCAAAGATGATATTATCTTTTGTTGACATAAAACGTTGTTATGCGACCATAACAGTCACCGAATAGCAGACGAAGTTCGTAAATTTGTAATGCGGTTCTATGTCGTCAAACCGCGTGAAAGACCGAAATGTTAACAGAACCATATGTCTAAATGCAATGTAATAGATTGTGACCAGATTGAAATGTGATTTTATTAAGTGTTGGTTGTTTTGATTTAATGAAAATCGCCTCCAATATCTGAAGGTCCTTTTACTGTGTGCATGTGTGTGTATTACTGTGTTATCAACTAAAATCTGTCTAATATTACCTTACATGGCTATGTTTTTTTCTAAAAATGTTGTTTAATTGAACTATGATTAGAAAGGTGGCAGGTAAGTCTAAGGGGGAACATGGTTGTAGTAAAACCAATATAGGTAGTGGGTTTATTACTCTTGGAGAAATTTTGTTTTTATTTTTACCTGAAATTGAAACCAAAATCGGATTTTTAGAATGGCTCATGATTAAACATAACAGACATTCATTGCCTGTTATATTTAACAATATATATTTAGAATACATATATATATAGTCATCCGCAGACAGATCTGTTTCGCTGCATCACAGATCATCAGTAGGGCTAGACAGCCGATTGCTTTTTACCCAGGATTGAAACTCGACCGAATTGACGTCGGCGATTCTACTTTGAGCTACTGGCGCTCGGTAGAAGGAGGCAGACTTTTAGCGTGTATATTATCATTATACACGCCCAATAGCTGAGAGTGTTCTAATTCATTACTGAATGAACGATGCGTAGATGCCAGAGTCCACCATTCCTCCAGAGTGCTCAATCAGAGTGTGAGAGCGTAAATAGTCATCTGGCTATTGGGCGCATATAATGATAATATACACGCAAAAAAGTCTGCCTTCTTCTACCGAACGCCCATAGCCTAGAGGTAGAATCGCCGACGCCAATTCGTTCGGGTTTCAATCCTGGGTTAAAAAGCAATCGGAGTCTAACCGTACTGATGAGCTGTGATACAGCGAAACGGATCTGTCTGCGGATGACTATATATATATATATATATATATATATATATTTTTGATTATTATGTGTGGAGCTCAGTTAAGCGAAAGACAAACAAAACTTCTTGTAACACCAATGGGGAACTAAAGACAAGGATTATAGCAGCATTCGCCAAATTAAACAAGGAAATCGTCCAGAAGAGTTGCAGGAGATTCCGAAATCGTTTGGAGGCCATGGTCGAAGCCAATGACGATTTAATTGAATAAATTTAATCTTTACTATCTCAAGATGTTTTTGTGCAGTTTTGGCAATTAAATATCTTTTAAAATCGGAAATCAGTGTTATTTTCATTTTTTTTCGGCGTAATTTAGACGACAATTTACCCACCGCACTTTGCATATATACCGAAAGAGAGAAAGAGAGAGAGAGAGAGAGAGAGTTTGTGAAAGAGAAGTGATTGATCTACGTCTATTAAATTTTATTTAATTTTTTTAATGAAAGAATTCATTGATCACTTGTAAAATAGTAACATATAAGAATAAGAATAAGAATGATAAAAAATGTTATATATATATATATATATATATGTGTGTGTGTGTGTGTGTGCGTTAACAGAAGTCAGCGATATTGGCCAACTGTCAAGCGGACATGATTTTTCACAAAGAACGCCTGACTGAATAAAGACATCGAATAGTCCTTTTTTTATTGAATCAATGGAGACAGAATTGACAGGGGAATACTTCCATTTTATCGTCTAAATATTTGTCTCCATATATTAGTCTAAATTTATGAAAACATAATCTTTTTATGGTCGTTTGCATTTTATGATCGTTTACGTCAAATCTACACTCGGAACAATTCGTAGTGTTGTTCGAGAGAGAAGTACACGTATGGAGACTACATTCCCAGTTACAGACTGAGTAGGGTCTATACAAATTTGAAAAGTCACCTCTATGGCATGGATTTTTATCTATCTATCTATCTATCTATCTATCTATCTATCTATCTATCTATCTATAATTTTTCAGTACCTTTGAGAAGGGTATTTATCCGTCTCTTTCGTTCAGTTATGGGTTAAATAACTGGACAGACTAGGTTCTATAGCCATGGCTGGCGACCAGTCTACCGCAGCAAGTAATGGAAATCTACTGCGGGGAAATCTTCTACCCAGTCAGTGATGTCTCTTTCGAGACATGGTCGCCCAAGCGTGTTTCACATATGACACTTAACTAACTAAAAATTTCATTACCGATATAAGCTGCAAAGAGGAACGATCGTTTTGTTTACTTCATTAAGAGAATGTACAAAGAGGGATAATCAACAAGTTTATCTTCATACCCTGCCTGTTGGCAAAAGCTGCTGCTGGCGCCAGGGGTATCGGTCACGCCATAGCCAGCGAAACTGTGATATCACCCCTGGTCGGAGGGAGGCTGATGAAGACAGGGTATCGCACGCGCTAACACACGTATGTTATATATATATATATATATATATATATATATATATATATATATATATTTGTGTGTGTGTGCGTGCGTGTGTCTGCGTGTGTATGTATGTACACTATGCGATAGACAGCAATAGACTGAGATATATACACCCGTGTGCAAATTAATTGAAACAAAATAAACAATGTCTTTCAAGGATTTTTCTCATTTTTCTTGATCATTTATACGTCGTCTCTTGGCGTTGTTTTTCTCTTATGACCGCATTTTCCTGGACTGATGGATCCAGTTTGTTTCTTCGCCTTTATAACACGACTAACAGTTGAAAGGCTGACACTAACAATATCCGCGATCTCTCTGTAAGACTTGCCAATGTCTTCGTGCAGCGTTACAATTTTCGTACGCTTCCTTGGAGTAATGTCCATCGCAGACAATGGCCGTAGGACAAGTAATCGACAGTCAAAACAGTAGTGTCTGGGCATGATAAATATCTGACGCAATCACGAATGACGTAATATTTTTCAAGGCCAAACAAATTTTATCATATATCCCTTAAATGGATTCATATCACTGCACACCACTGCAAGTTACCTAATCTGGGAGAAAAATAGAAATCGATTTTACCCTGTCACTCAAATGGGTCTAAAACTGACCGTATGGGGAAAGAAAGTTAACCGAACACGCCGATATTAGTCAACTCTCAAGCGTACTTGATTTTTCTACAAAATTAACATCCCCGATTTAAAAAGAACCAACAAGTCGTTCACTATTCTGCCTTGAATGTCACCATGAAACACCGAACTTTGTATTACTAAAAACAATTAGAAATTTTTTCTGGCCATTATCATGGTTGACGCTAGACTCATGGAGATCAATATTACAGCGCCTTTTTGGCCTTACGTTTTTAACGGATTTGAAGTAGAGCAACAACATCGAATCAATAGCTGCATTCACTGCAAGGAAACTGGCTCACTTTGCGGTACCAAAAGACTTTTCTTATCAGAGTCTATTTTGTGCGTTTACGGAAGTTCGTTGTGGTTCAGCAGATATCTGTTCGGAACAAGAAATCAGGGAGCCGAGTTCAAATTCCAGTTAAATATATTGCAATCACTTACGCACAAATACCCTTGAGAAAAGGATTAATCCGTCTCTTTCCTCCAGCTATGGGTTAAATAACAGCACAGATTGGGTTCTATAGCGTTGGATGGCAACCAGTCTACCGCAAAAGTAATGGCAACCTACTGCAGGATAAGCTTCTGCCCAGTAAGTTCTGTCTCTTTCGAGACATGATCACCCAAGCGTGTATCACGTATGGCATTTAACTGATTGATTGACTGGTGTATTTACAAATCCACAATTCTGTATTGTATTCAATACTGCTGACATATTTGGTTTGTTCCTGATATTTATCTTGAGACCTTTGACAAAATCCAAAGAAGGATCTGTAATCGACTCTGAATTGACATCTGCCGAGGTGGCAGGGCGATACCCAGAAGATGTGAGTATCTACAGCACAATATCCGTGCTAAGGAATAATAATTCAAATAAGACAAACATCATAAGCAGCCAGCAAATAATAAAAGAGTGGAGAGGCTAAGTCGTTAAAGTCGCAGAGAGAACAGTCCGATAATAATCGTCAATGGCACACCGAACCCCAGACTGCTATTAGTTTTTATCTTTATAGATACCTCAGTGTACAGGTGATTCTATTCTTGCGAGTGCCAAACGGGTGTTAGCCGCTCTACAACATCTCAAGTTTAGTCACTTTCCCACCGATGTGACGTAGTTTTCCTCTGTTTTTTCTTCAAATATTTGTATAGCAACTGCTCAGACAAGCTCTATTTTCTGGTGCCCCAACAGAATGAAATTAAGGGTGCACTAGATTGGCATCTAGGTCCCACATATTTAGTGTCGAAATAGCTAAATGCAGCCACCACTTTTACTCCAACAATTTCTTTTCTCTCACTTACCTCCTGTTGATCTCCCTTCCGCTTACCTCCAAACCTGATAAATACAATCTTTAAATGTTTAAATGCAACCTCAGTTGCCATCTTCTACCTTCGTGAATCCCATTAATTTTTTCCCTTTTCCTCAATCCTCCTATCCTTCAGCAATCATGTCTCGAAAAGGACATGACTGACTGCGCAGAATATTTTTACAGCAGTAGCTTGCCTTTACTTTTTGCAGTAAACTGGTTGCAAACCAAAATTATAGCACCCATTCTGCTCTGCTGTTTAACGATATTAACAGGTAAGTGAATGCAACGGATTCAACTGGAATTCGAACTTGGCTCTCCGATTTCTCGCCTCGAGCCGATAGACATCGTAACACAACGCACATGCCTATATTAAATCTTTTCTCTCACTTTCACTCCATATAACACCCTGCTTACTAGTGGCATTGTCTGCCTAGGGGATAATTTTAAAAAATTAGATTTTATTTTTAGTTCCTTGAAGCTACTTTGTTGCTCACGTTTTCTTCATGGTATTTTCAGCATTCATGCCATTTTTGCCTCAAGCCTCTTTTTCCTCTGTGAGGGAATTATCCAGTATTCACTGTTTTATATGAGGATTTATATTACACAGATATTCAGCGGTATTTTCGTTTTTTCTAATTAAACATTTCTTTGTTTAATACATTCTTTAGATTTTGGAAGTCGTGATCAAAAAAGTTAAACATCTGGTAAGTGTTTTTAACATAGGACGGAAAGGACAGCACCTGCATTATGACAACGAAAAGATTTCTTCCAATAGCTAAGCAGCGTATTAAGATTCAGAAAGAAATCTTCGTTAGAAACGAAAAAATAGCACTGAAATACTGTTATATCTGTCCTCCTATATAGCAGTGAATGCTGGACACTCACGTCAAATATGAAAAAGAGGTTTGAAGGAACAAAATGATTCTGCGGACACTATGTGCCGAATCATGAATCGAGCATGTGATCAATGATGAGGTTTTGGAAAAGATGGAAACGAAAAGGAAAATTAATACTGAGCATCAGGAAGAGACATCTGAAGTTCCTGGGACATGCAATGAGGAAGAAGGGCTTGGAGAACCGGATACTAACAGACCAGACAGAGAGAAAAAGAGACAGGGGAAAGCAGCAGATAACATATTTGAAGGGCCTGATGACCGAACGGAGGTTGCGTGGTCTAATAGGAGAAAGCGTGCTAAGAGCCACCAAGGATAGGGAGATGTGGAAGGCCATGATCGCCTACGCCCTGAAAGAACAAGGCACATAGAAAAAGAAGATATGGACAACGACGAAGAAAATAAAAACAATAAGGAAACTTGTTCTTAATATAAGAAAATATAGATAAAACTTTTTAGTGCACATAATGAGGAAAGAGTTCTTGGAAAATTGATACTCAGAGGAAATAATAAAAGCAAGCGAAATAGCGAGAAACAGCGCATGACCTACCTAACGAGCTTGTAAATTGGATAGCATTTGGCTTTTAATAATGTCATCTGCTTTGCAGCTCTTAATAAAATGCTTCTTTTTGTTATTTCTCCTAAACATTATAACTACAAAGGAGTGTCTCCAATATAATAGATCCTGACTTGGCAGTCCGCCTTCAGTCAATTTCTCACCAAAATGTTAACAGAATCATATGTTAACAGAACCCACACTTAATATAATCGCATTTACATTGCATTTAGGCATATGGTTCTGTTGTTAACATTTCGGTTTCTCACGCGATGTGACGTTTACAAATTTACGAACTGCAACTGCTATTCGGTGATTGTCATTGTTGCATAGCAATGTTTTATGTCAGCATGAGATAAAATCATCTTTGATGATGGATGTCTTTATTTTAACGTCCTTGTAAACTCTCTGAAGTTGGCTCATATGAGCCGATAGCTTAGAACCAGCATTATAAAAGAAATATCCAAATAATGGGCAATTTTTGTTTTTATTTTCACCTGAAATTAAACCAGAATTCGATGTTTAGAACGGCTCATGATTAAACATAATAGACATTCATTGTTTGTTATATTTAACAATATATATATATATATATATATATATATATACGCCATTTCGGTCGGGTTTCAATCCTGGGTAAAAAAGCAATCGGAGTCTAACCGTACTGATGAGCTGTGATACAGCGAAACTGATCTGTCTACGGATGACAATATATATATATATATATATATATACTGTAAATATGGTCAGGCTTACACTCGAGTGAAAAGGTAGACATATGGTGGTTTAATAAACTAATCGTCTCGTGTTTTTAAAACATTTTATAAAGATGGAAAAGCAAGTTTATTTATGAATGTGGAGATCTAACTTTTCAACAGGTTGCTTTGTTAAGGGATTAAGTAAGTATTTGTTTTAGTTTTACGTTTAATTAGAATAAATTCTTGAGCTTTTCTTTTTCATCCTGCGTAGGTAGCAGTTGACTGCATATATGCATTTGATTCTGTTGCAACTATCTCCGCAGATCAAATGTATCCTTTTGGTAACTTGCTCCGGGATTTTTATTTTTTTAAATCAAAATCTCAGAGTTTAAAACGTTCGTTTTTCGTGCATCAAATCGAGTGTCAGCTGTCCGAATCGAAGAACTTTGTGTTACGGATTAATTTGTAAGAGGGAACTTTAGCCATACTATTCGAATCTAAACTATCGGAAGGTTAATTTTGAGACTCCCTTATTTCCGAAGCTTCCCGATCATTCTCTTCATCGAGAAAGAAGCTTTTGGAAGAAAACTCTAGCCATCCTATTCTAATCTAAACTATCGGAAGGTTAATTTTGAGACTCCCTTATTTCCGAAGCTTCCCGATCATTCTCTTCATCGAGAAAGAAGCTTTTGGAAGAAAACTCTAGCCATCCTATTCGAATCTAAACTATCGGAAGGTTAATTTTGAGACTCCCTTATTTCCGAAGCTTCCCGATCATTCTCTTCATCGAGAAAGAAGCTTTTGGAAGAAAACTCTAGCCATCCTATTCTAATCTAAATATCGTAAGGTTAATTTTATCAGTCATTTATTTCAGAAGCTTCCCGATTATTCTCTTTATTAAGAAAGCAGCTTTTAGAAGCAGAATAATGCTGTTAATTAAATCTGCAATCGTCTATCGGGCTGAGCTTCTGCTGAGAGCTTAATATGTTGCTCCAACTATAATTACCTTACTGTTGGAATTTAATCGTAAAGTAAAGCCCCCAATTACATCAGCTGATAATCTTAATCCTTCTGTTCCAACGTAAGCAAAATTTTCGAAGTTTTACCGAAGGCAATCGAATTTCAAGATTTGAATCTAATTTCGAATCAAAATCTGCTTCGTTCTAGGTTGCATTTCCTACACAAGTTGAGTAATTCGTTCTCATTCAACAGTAAGAGTAGTAACGTAAATTTTTGGTTGGATTTGGCTTATGGTAATAATAACATTTGTGGTGCAATTGAAATTGGCTCGGAACGAGAAATAGGAGAGTCGAGTTTCACTTGAATTTCACTTGAATTCGATGCATTCACTTACGAAAGGTATTAATCCGTCTCTCCCCGCCAGCTATAGATAAATAACAGAACAGATTTGGTTCTATAGCTTTCGTTGGTAACAAGTCTATCGCAGAAAACAATGGCAACCTATTGTGGGAAAATGTTCTACCCATTCAGTTATGTCTCTTTTGAGACATGATCGCCCAAGCGTTTAACAAGAATGGCGCTTAACTGACTGAATAGTAACATTTACCTTTTTTTCTGTGTTTGGCATTCTTTGACCAAACAACCAACACTACTTTCGGTTGATATTTATAAAACTTTTCTCTTAAAAAAATATTTTTTTAGGAAAACAAGTTTCCCTACTCGCGTAGCTGTTATCTCTCTTTCTAGTGATGACGAGTATTTTCTTAACATTTTATGAAGTAGTGTGTAATATCGACAATGAGAAGTTGTTGTTACTTAAACTATTTATATTCGAACTCTTGTCCTCTCTTGTTGTTGTCGCCATCACGTTTCGGCTGTTGTGCCCTACGATCATCTTCAGGTGTCTATCGATCTGGGTAACATACAGGGAATTCTGAACTGAACCCTTTATTTAATGTATGCGGAAAGGTTAGTACTTTTAGTACTTTTAAGTTGTTGCTCGCGCGATTCCAGAGATTCAACACGCAACCACCATCCCATCAAATTCATAAACCAGCATTTTTTTTTTTTTTTGCTAGGTCACTGTCAGACAATTTACTGTAGTAAAATTATAGCCTAAAAGTTAACCTGTCTCCTACTGCTGTTGCAGTTCTCTTCAAAGTTACACGTGCTATCCGTTTAGAGGTATCGTTACTGTCGAAAGTCCTCAAAATGACGTGTTTTCTGACACAGTACTTTGTTTGCGATTGTGTAGCGCCAGTCGAAAATATTTAAAAGAACGATAATTTTTGTGAAGGTTTCATTTGCTCAAAGCCATTTATACCCGTTCATCTTCGGATGTGTTTGTATGAAGCAGACAGTTTAGATATTTTATGGGTTTGTATGAAACTGACACTTTAGATGTTTCAGGAATGTTTTGGAGCCATGCATGACATATGAAAGTCTCGATCTGACCAGGCAATTTAAGAATATTACTAGAGTTTTTATAACGATGTATTTGCTTCCTAGCAGTTATGCCTCTCCACAACTCCTACATAATCCCATGTAACCGACAGAATTAGGAAACTCGAATGATACAATTGATGTTTCCATCGGAAGTTGGTTTGCCACAGGTTAAAAAGGCACAGTAATTTTCAATTCAATTTTCCTTCTTAGATACATTTTTTTAATCACGATTAAATCTAAATCTAAACTTATTTATAAATGGATCTTTGTGTGTGTGTGTGTTTGTGTGTGTCCCCGTTACCTATAGACTCCGAAACAGCTGAACCGATTTTCTTGAAAATTTACACAGTTGTACTATAAGCGTCTGCGAGTGTTCTTAGATAGGTTTTGTGTCGAGGTACCCCCCAATAAATATCGAAAATCGATAATCAAAAAAATCGGGTTATAGAAGGAGTGGTCCGATTTTAATCAAATTTCATACTCATAGACAAAGACATGATACGATATTCAGAAGTTTCAATAGTGCAGAAAATCGATAACATATATATAAAAAGCAAGATGTTTGTGTGTGTGTCTGTTTATTTGCCTGTATGTCTGTATTTTTTCAGCCCTTTTATTTTTGTTTTTACTTCGGGTTTGGCTCTAAGTAGGTATAATTGTAGTTCTTAGTCTCAGCCATGATACCATTTACTCTGAGGACTTATTTAGCCTTCAAACTTCAGTTTACAACGAAAGAAAATTATTAGATATCGATACCAGGAAATCAAAATTTGACTTACATCCATTCAATTTTTCTTTCAGTCTACGGTTTCGCTTTAACTGGAAACAACTATTACCAACGTCCAAATAGTCTGAGCTCTAGGACCATGGATTAGTTTTAAAGCTTTCATTACACCCGAGCAACGCAGGGCTATCGTGCTAGTAAAATATAACAACATTTAACGGTAGAATATAACGGTAAAACAAACCGCTCCTCGTAATGGTGAACATTGAAAAGCTGTAATAACAAATAAGACAATGAAATCGGTTATGATTGATCATGTATGAAGGGTAAAGAGTAGTTATCAACCCGTGAAAATCTTGGACAAGGAAGAACATATCTGAAACTATCAGCGCATATTCTAGTCTATGGGGACCTCTTTATTGAAATAAATTCAGTGTGGGAGCCGTTAATCAAGAAAGAGAAATAACAGCAAGTCCTCAACCGTAGCAGCAGCAGCAATGAAAACACGACAGCCAAAAGCAGCAGCAGCAGCATGAGACAGGTTAACTTTTAGGCTGTAATTTTACTACAGTAAATTGTTTGACAGTGGATAAAAGAGCTAGTGGATAAAAGAGCTGGTTTATGAATTTAATGGTTGCGAGTTGAATTCCTAGATAGGGAAGTGTGTACTTACACTTAATAGAATCGGGCGAGGAATAACTTAAAAGTACTCATCTTTCCCCATAGATTAAATAAAGGGTTCAGTTCAGAATTCTGTGCGGGTTACCTAGATCGATATATACCTGAAGATGACTGCAGGGTACAACGGTTGAAACATTGTGGCAACAAAAACAAGAGAAGCAAGAATTCGAATATACATAGTTTAAGTAATGATAAATTTTCATCCCAGATATTTAGACAAAAATAAGATATGCAGATGACACATTGCTGATAGTAGATTATAAAAAAAATACTAAAGATGTTAGTAAAACAAAGAACAGCAAAAAAAAAAAAAAACTAAACATAAATTATGAGAAGATAGAATTATGTTTGTCAGGAGACGTCCAAAGCTCTAGCTACGAATTGTATTGTAGATATGAAAACCATACAAGTACGAATCTATAAATATCTGTGAGATGTGTTATCAGGAAACAGAAAATATGAACCCAAAATCTGAAGGCACATTAGAGTAGGTAAAGGTCTCCCAAAAGCTTAGCAAATTATTAAGAAACCGGAAACTTTCGTTAGAAGCAAAGCAAACAGTGCTAACACGCCATGTAATATCAGTCCTCCTATCTGAATACAGGATGCTATCTCAGATGAAGAGGAAACGACAGAAATGTTCTTCTACAGGATTCTTCTATGAACTGAACATGCGTATTACACGGAAATTTTAAAAGCAAAAAAAGCGACTTTTATACTTATAATCCAAAAATTAAATTCCAATATGGAGCTTGAAGAATTTGAAACTCACATGACATATTGAAGGCAAGCTAGGCAGAGTGAAACAGGGAGTAACTAAATTAAAATCTCGGACAAATGGATGACGGAATAGGGTGTGCGATAGATACCTAACGAACGAACATTTCTTTGAGCTGCAAATGATAGGAAGTTGTAGAGAAACATGATCACCTAAGTTTTAAAGGGACACGGCAAGAAGATACATTTATCAAACTTAAGTATCTGTATTTTATTGTCTTGCTTGTGGTTGAGGTTGCAGAGACTAGGCCAACAGACGTCTGATTGTAAACGTCAGAGGAAACTGTTCCACCGAGTAATACCACCACTCAAAAATTAGAAAAACATTGAAAAGGGCGCCATTTTATTTTCTATTTGCTTGTTTTTTATCCTATTTATTGCCAACTCTTGACAAATAAGATAGATAAGAGCTTGTATATAATAACAAAGAGTGTGAGTTAAAAAAATGATTCATGAAAAGTACAGAAAAAAATCTTTGTATGCATTAAAAATGTCAGACAATGTTTCTTCTTCGAAACATGACACAACATAACAGCAATATCTGTCTCCATCGCTATGTATCTGTCACATAATTCGATATACGGACATGTTACACATTTTGAAGAAATCGTTCAAATTATGATTTTGGTGAGCGCGTTTTCGATCACGTAACTGCAAGAAGACAGAATGTATGGTTAAAAGCTAGCAAAAAGCCCCAAAACTAGCTACAAATTGAAGATGTCAGCCTCAAACAAATTCACACTCAGGGGCTTTGAACAAGAGTAGAAGATTATTCCTTGTTACCTGTTTAAAGTTGTCTCTAGAATCTACTTCAAAAATATACTTCTAACGCTTCCGTCTACACTCTGAAATTTTAATTACTATTGTATTCGGTTGCATTCGTCTGTTTGCTTGTTTGTTTATTTGTTTGTTTGCTCGTGGTCATGATATCTCAAGACTCGCTGGATAAATTCAGATTAAACTTTTAGGGATCATTGGCACGAACTGATTAGATTTTGGGTTCGATACAGCACGGGATAAAACTTCTGGGTTATTTTTCCGTTTATTTTTGTACGTTTCAGATGCCAAATACTGAAATATTTCTCCTAGACTGCTTTACGTCATTGCATTTTCTAAACGCACTATATTTTCCCCGAAAATAATGATATTTATATTATAAATTTAATATTTATTATCCAAAAAGAAAAAAAAAGAGTGGTCAAGTTCATTGCAGTTATTCTCATTTTAATAATCATCTAATCTCTAAGATGAATCGGTATTGCTTTGGCGGAGATTTGCGGTCTTTGACTGCTCTTGTTTATTTGTTTATGAACAGATGTATTTTGTGGTGTTATGGATATCAGTTTGGAATGGGAAATCGGATAGGCCGATTCAAATTCCAGCCGGGTTCGTTCCATCTACTTACGCTCAAATACGCTTGGGAAATTCTATTGCGGAAAGAAACGTCAACCTACTACAGAAAAACATTCTGTCTAGATGGCATAGAGATAGAGACAGATATTGCAGTCGATATAAAACGAAACAGGATAAGTCAAAACAAACATAATCACCGAAGCGTATGTCACATATGGCGATCATTAGTTTTTTCCTCCGTAGGAGGAGATGCGTTCATCCAACGTCAGGCTGATGCACTTTACCACTCTTTTGAACAAGAGTAGCGGTTTATCTTTGTTTCTGCTTTAGAATAGGGTTTCTAGATCAATATAAAATCTATTAAATTATATATTTCTAACGTCTCCACCTAAAACTAAGCTTTTATCTATTTATTACCATATATAGATCCTCAGAGTTGATGGTTTTGCTGGAAATTACACCTGCTATTGAATAATAGGTAAATACTGTTAATCCTTACTTTATACATATATATAATTGTATATTAAATTAATTTCCTTATCAATATTTTATTTTTTAAATGTTTTATATTAAATAATTCTTATTAATATCTTTATGTTTTATTTTTATTAATATCTAAAATTAATATTATTTATTAATAATATATTAAATTAATGTATATAATAAATTATAATTAAATAATTATAATCTTTATATAATTTTCCTTTATAAAACGGCACAAAACTAAAGTAAATTTCATACTTACAGTTATATAAATGATGACAAATAAAAAAATAAGAAACAAAAGAATGACCAACTTGTGAATGGTTTAATGCATGAGAAAATCAACATTTTTTTTTAAGAAAAAGCCGCATGCCGTGGAAAAGTGTCGAGTTTATTTAAGTCTTCCTTACATTGGTTCACGTGATGAGAGACTGGCTAGGTAAATTTCTAGAGCAGTTAGTTCTTTTCATTTTTCTTCTCAGGCTAGAATACATTTTGGCACTCTTTCTGCTTTTCTGTCAATGTGAAAGAACTTACTTCCTCTACATCATATTTCTTCTGTTGCTTATAAGTTTTTTTGTAGTTGTGGTAATGACTACATAAGAAAGACGTCCCAACGTTTAGATAGCATAATTAAACAACACATGTCATTAAGAATTTTCAAAATGGATGCTAGTGCGGGTCAACTTGTGAACACTTCCGGGTCAGCAATTACTGAACATCTGATAAGTAGTAGAAATTGTGTAACCGACTTTAGTGTGGACCAGTTCACTGTGCTGTCTGGTTCACACTCCATGTTTCACTGACAGACATTGGAGTCTCTATACATTAAACTTGGGACCCCATCTCTCTGCAAGCAGAGAGAATGTCTGTTAGGACTCCACATTATTAACATCTAGTGCCTGCCCCTCCACCTCCCACATTTTTTTACCCTTGTCATATTCATCTTCAGTTCTAATATTTTAAAATATTAAAGAATTAAAAAAAAAGAAATCCCAGTTGAACCCTGATGAAAAATGGGATTGAAACCGGTCGGTCGTTCTTTTGTTTCTATTTTCTTTTTTTTATTTGTCCTCACTTATATAAGTATGAAATTTACTTTGATTCTTGCCGTTATATATTTTTGTACTTCAAATAATATATATATATATATATATATATATATATATATATATATATATACACAGATATATATATATATATTCTTCTCAGTTTTTATTTTAACATTTGCAATTAAACATCCGCTAGAGAAGAAAAGACACAAACATTTATAGATAGATCTCGTTTTCTGCTAGTTTTAGAGTTGATGTTTTTTATTTTTAGTATTTTAATATGGCGTAGATTACTGTAGAAATTACATGCCTAGACTACTGTAGAAATTCCATGTCCATTTCAAAGTGAAATTGCTCTATGGACGACGAAAATGCTATCGTAGATCCCCAATTTGCTATTTTTCTTTAGATAACGATGATTTAGAGGTACAAGTCTAACAAATGAAGCCATAGCTGAGCGGATAATAGGTCGGTTTTTGTTGTTGTTGTTGTTGTTGTTGTTGTTGTTGTTCTTCTTCTTCTTCTTCTTCTTCTTCTTCTTCTTCTTTGTGCCATGTCCCTTCATGTCTCCCTATCCCTGGTGTCTCTTAGCCCATTTTCTCCTGTTACCCCACCCAAACCCCGCTCTGCCACGCACCTGATCAGACCTTTCAAATATGTTATCCGCTGCTTTCCCATGTCACTTTTCCCCACAATCTGACCTGTGAGTATCAGATTCTCTAAGCCCTCCTTCCTCATTACATGTCCCAGGAACTTTATCTGTCTCTTCCTGATGCTCAATATTAATTTCCTTTTGGTTTCCATCCTTTCCAAAACCTCATCATTGCTCACATGCTTGATCCATGAAATTCGCTGCACCCTTCTGTAGAACCACATTTCAGATGCTTCTATTTGAAGTCTTTTTAAATGAATTTTTCTCCTGAAATCTTTAAATATTCCACGTATTATCAATGTAATGTCAGAAGACGGAATATAAAAATTGGAGATGAGCAGTGTTTTGAAACAAATTACAGCTATCTTAGCCATTCAGTCAGTTAAGTGTCATCCATGATATACGTTTGGGCGATCATGTCTCTTTTGGTCCATGACTGAATAGCTACAATATTTTCCAGCGATAGGTTGCCATTTTTTCTTCAGTTGACTGGTTACCGATCAAGGCTATAGAACACAAACTGAACTGCTATTTAACCCGTAACTAGAGGCAGAAGAAATGGATTTATAACTTTCCCAAGAGTGTTTGCGCGCAAGTGAATGCAACGAATTCAACTGGAATTCGAACTCGGCTCTACGATTTCCCATTTCGAGTCGATATCTATCACACCCTAATGCACATCTTAGATAATTGTATCCACACTCCCACCAAAGAAACGATATGTCAAAAGGACAGTTTTTTTTTTACTTTGACACCACTGTTATGTTGACTACCATGACAATATTGATCATTTTAATAAACGTAAACAAATGAAAGTCAAGTTATATATTTTGTTTGTTTTAAAGACTTGACAACAAAAATAATCGACACTATTTATTAGATTGTTTATTTATAATATTTATTTATTGGATTTCCTCACGATAAAAGCTTTGTTCACGAAATCAATAGAAACATATAGACAAGTTGATAAATTCTTCACTGAAGGGCTTTCTGTCTTCGTTTAAGGAATTCGTTCATAACTAGTATAAGCTTCTTGAAATACACACTCTACAAAGATAAATAAATATCAAGAAATGGAAATACGGCTTTAGAAAGAAAGAAAAGAGCGCTTAAATGCTACGAAATATCAACCTTACGATAAGACAATATGTTATACTGGGTGTCTTTAGCATTTTTTTTTTAATCATATCACCCCAAGCAAGGCGGTAACGCCACTCATGTGCAGGGGGCTACATAAGAGTGAAGAGATTGGAAAAGAGAAAACCGGAAACCGCATCCTAAACAGGAAACAATGGATAAGCCTCTTCACCTGTTCAATAGATGTGGGTGGAGTGTGAACCGGGCGATAGTTTAGTCTATCTACTCCAATTGGAAAAAAAAGTAAGAAGTTTGGAAAAAGAGAAAACCCGAAACCGCGTCCTAAACAGGAAACAAGGGATGAGCCTCTTCACCTGCTCAATAGATGTGGGTGGAGTGTGAACCGGGCGATAGTTTAGTCTATCTACTCCAATTGAAAAAAAAAAAACAAAGTGAGAAGATTAGAAAAGAGAAAACCGAAAACCGTATCCTAAACAGGAAACAAGAGATGAGCCTCTTCCCCTGTTCAATAGATGTGGGTAGAGTGTGAACCGGGCGATAGTTTAGTCTATCTACTCTAATTGAAAAATAAATATTTTATGAAGAAAAAAGAAAGAACTAAGCAAAGTCGTAAAGAAAGCAACGACAATCTGTCATTGTGGTGGTGACTTGCCGCTCGTACCCAAAGTGTGCCTGTCTAACTAGGTGGTTAGGCTATCCCTGTTGCAGACGCCTGCTCAGGCACATTTGTGTTTTTTCAGCAACCACAGTGCTACCTGCAACTAAGCTGAGCGGAGCCTAGTTAAAGTTTCTTGGAAAGAGCGCATTATCTGGAGCGATCAACAATCTGAACAAAGCCAGGACGCTCAGACCCTCGGACACGATGACTTGTGACTTCGTGCTAGCACAACCTTTGATGACTACGCAAAGAGAGCCGTCTACCCAATTTCAGTCACAAGGCTGGGATCAACCCGGGCTATGGTTTTCAGGCATTTTCCAAAGGTGCTGCACGATCGCCTTTTCCAGACCGATAACATCAAGAAAGTCAACAAACCAACCATAGTAAGATTCGCATATATATATATATATATATATATATATATATATATATATATATAGGCGCGTGGCCGAGTGGTTAGAACGTTCGCTTTTTGTCCATGAATAGCTTCGCCTATCTATTTTCGCAGAGCGCTGATAATGTGACACCAAATCCGAAGACATATTGGAATAGCGAAAGGTGCCTTCCAAAAGCTAAGCAAAGTATTTAGAAACTGAAAAATGCAGATAGAAACAAAGATATTTGTCTATAATTCTGAGATGAGGTAGTATTTATACTATTTACATTATTCGGACTATTGTCCTCCTCTTTGTTGCCATTTGTACGCATGGAATGAGAATGATATACCCTAGTGATTGTAATAAAACGTTCGACGAAAAATTCCTGCCTGAAGAAGGCCGGAGCGTACAACGGCTGAAATGTCGCACAAATGGCAACAAAGATTAGGACATTAATCCAAATAATGTAAACAGTGTAGAAACAAAAATACGAGTGTAATTATATATTATTATTTTTTTTAGAAATATCTCTTAGGTATATATATATATGCGAATCTTACTATGGTTGGTTTGTTGTCTTTCTTGATGTTATCGGTCTGGAAAAGGCGATCGTGCAGCACCTTTGGAAAATGCCTGAAAACCATAGCCCGGGTTGATCCCAGCCTTGTGACTGAAATTGGGTAGACGGCTCTCTTTGCGTAGTCATCAAAGGTTGTGCTAGCACGAAGTCACAAGTCATCGTGTCCGAGGGTCTGAGCGTCCTGGCTTTGTTCAGATTGTTGATCGCTCCAGATAATGCGCTCTTTCCAAGAAACTTTAACTAGGCTCCGCTCAGCTTAGTTGCAGGTAGCACTGTGGTTGCTGAAAAAACACAAATGTGCCTGAGCAGGCGTCTGCAATAGGGATAGCCTAACCACCTAGTTAGAGAGGCACACTTTGGGTACGAGCGGCAAGTCACCACCACAATGACAGATTGTCGTTGCTTTCTTTACGACTTTGCTTAGTTCTTTCTTTTGTCTTCATAAAATGTTTTTTTTCAATTAGAGTAGATAGACTAAACTATCGCCCGGTTCACACTGCACCCACATCTATTGAACAGGGGAAGAGGCTCATCCCTTGTTTCCTGTTTAGGATGCGGTTTTGGGTTTTCTCTTTTTCCAGAGAACAAGCGGGCAAAGAAGAAGTTTTAGAGAAAATGTAAATAAAAGAACAAGTATACTTAATACCAGATAAGGTAGTTAACATTTCAGGGGCACATATGAGGAAAGAAGGTTTGCAAAAATTGATATTCAGTAGAGGCAAAAATGGGATAGAGGACAGTAGCACGGAACCTACCCAACCAATGTGTCCAAATCTTTGGCATTTAGCTCTAAATAAATGTTGTCCTTTTGCTAGAAATAGGCAAATAGCAAATTTATTAAGAGCTACAAATGTCAAAGAAATGGATAGAATCATGATCCCCAACCTTTCATCGAAAAAGAAAAAAAACTAGGGTTATGATAATATATTCTCGGAATTTCGAAGCGAGTCATTTATTCAGCCCCACTGGGTGAGGCTGTTTTCCTGTTATCATTTTTCATTGTTAATTAATTCTTTAACTCTGATTTTCATAAAAAATCGGTGTGTCAAGGATTTTCCGTTGACACGTGTATTAATTAACTACTTTCACTCCTCGACAACGTTAATTGTTTTAAAAGACAATGATTAGAAGTGTAACAAAACCGAAATGTGAAAGTTATTTTATAGATTTTCTTTCTTCTTGAGAATTAAGAAAAAATATTAAACACTAATTATTTATTAGATTGTTTATTAAAATAGTTGATAAAACATCGGTTAACTGCCAATGGATTCGAAAATTATAAAATTATATCTTTTTTAATCGTTTCACCCCAAGCAAGGCGGTACTGCCACTGGTGTGCAGGGGCTACGTAAGAGAAGAGTGAAAGTTCAAGCAGGAGGAGAGTGAAGGAAAAGACGAACTAGTAACAGGGGGTATCGGAGAAAGGAAGGATGAGAATATCAGTGGGAAGACAGTTGCAAGGGGAGAATGAGAAAGGAAAAAGAAAAAACAAGATACAAGATGGGAAAAAGACGAAAGAAGGACTGGGGTCAAATGGACAAGAGATGGGAATTGATGTTGCATTTAAATTCTTGGAGATTGTAGCTGTCGTGGAAGCAAGTATACGGAAGGAAGTTCCACAAACGGGAAGTGCGAGAAAGGAAGCTGCTGGAGCAGAAAAGTATTTGTTTACAGTTGGTTCATATATTTTGATAATTTAGTAAATATTTGTAAATTTATGAACAAAAACAGTTTATATAACAGGGATGTGCGCAGTGGTTCGAGGCGTCTTCGGGATGAGAAATCAGAGAACCAAGTCTGAATTCCAGTTGAATTGGAAACAAATATACTTGAAAAGCTATTGATCAATACACATTTGGAAAAATATTAATCTATCTCTTATTCCGCTAGCTATGGGTTGAATATAAGGACAGATTGGATTCTATAGCATCCGTTGGCAACCGGTCTACAGCAGAAAGATATGGCAACCCATGGCAGAAAAAATTTCGGCTTAGTCAGTCATGGAACAGTCATGATCACACAAGAGTGTATCACGTGTGACATTCAGCTGACTGATATCATAACAGAATTCTGTTGCTAATGCTTCTATTAATTACTAACTGCTGACAATTCAGTCTTTTTCTGTCATATACAGATTCAATAACAAAATTTCTTCAAACAAATTTTAGGTTTAAAATTGCAAAATTCAATGGTTATTGAAATATTTAAAATGTCAGTATAAAAAGAATTAGTGAAGTGGAGGAATTATGGAGCAGAGGTAAAGTTCATCGGCAACAATGAGAAAAGCCAAGACTTTGCCAATGTATCACCTGAAAAACAACCACCCAATAGTCAGATACCAAGTTAGGATGAAATTGCTGAAAACAGTTTTACTAATCTTATAAGATGATTTGGCATTTCATTTAGTCAAGCCATATGAAATGAAAATTAAATGTATAAACAAAGAAAAGATAATTTAATTCCCCTCTCTTATATTAAACCTGGCATGAAATTAAATTTGGTAAGAAATCCCTGATATTGAGCACTTTTAACCACCCATAAATATAGTATACTTTAAATTATATATATATATATATATATATATATATATATATATATATATATGAGTCCTGTTTTCTCAGTCATTTTGGCTTTAATTCATAATGACTGATAATGTGTTTTTTATTTTAATTCATATAGAAAGATATTTATAATGCATTTCTATAGCAAAATCATTCACAATACATTTATATTATAGATGCAAAAATTCTATACTTTCAGCAATTCCAGCCTTTATTCCTAACAACTAATCATCAATTTTAATGTTTTTTTGTACAGTAAAACTATTTGCAGTGTGTTAAAATAGTATCGTAATCTTAAATGCATTTACATTATCATAACAGGATCCTGTTGCTTCTATTAATTAATGACTGCTGACAATTCAGTCTTTTTCTGTCATATACAGATTCAATAACAAAATTTCTTCAAACAAATTTTAGGTTTAAAATTGCAAAAATCAATGGTTATTGAAATATTTAAAACGTCAGTATAAAAAGAATTAATGAAGTGGAGGAATTATGGAGCAGAGGTAAAGTTCATCGGTAACAATAAGAAAAGCCAAAAACAAAATAACAAACACTATTTATTTACAATATTTAGTTATACTAGTTATTTGAATAATTAGAAAACATCGGCTTATCTATTCTAAATCCTTATTATTTACCATTTTATAAAGGTCGCTTCGATTATCAATTAGCCGGTGTTTTGCAATTTACTCATAAATTTAAGCAGATTTACTAAATTGTTAAAATATGTAAATAATTAGTAAACGTGTATAAATTTATAAATAAAATTTTTTAAAAAGTTCCTTATAAATTGGCAAATAATAAATTTTTCATTTCATCATTTGTAATACAATTGTATTTAATTTCTTTAAAAAACTAACACAATTGTATTAAAACTAACACAAATCTGTTTTAAATATGAAATGATCCTTGTAAATTGGAGTAGATAGACTAAACTATCGCCCGGTTCAAACTCCACCCACATCTATTGAACAGGTGAAGAGGCTCATCCCTTGTTTCCTGTTTAAGATGCGGTTTCCGGTTTTCCCTTTTCAAGTTTTTTCACTCTTTTATTATTTTTTTTTCCAATTGGAGTAGATAGACTAAACTATCGCCCGGTTCACACTCCACCCACATCTATTGAACAGGTGAAGAGGCTCATCCCTTGTTTCCTGTTTATGATGTGGTTTCCGGCTTTCTCTTTTCCATTCTTTTTACCCTTACGTAGCCCCCTGCGCATCAGTGGCGTTACCGCCTTGCTTGGGGTGATATGATTAAAAAAATAAAAAAATAAAAAAATAAACAATCACATGAATAGCGTTTAATATCTTTGATGTAAATCCTCAACAATAAGAACGTATAAATTCACATTCTTCATATGTTTAGGGTTTATTAAAACAGTAATCATCACTTTTTAAAAAATAAACATTACCGAAAGTGAATGTAGTTAAAATAATAGCAATTTCAAGCGAAAAACCTCTTTTTAAAATACATACGGATACGAAGGTTCAATATTGCCCTAATTGTTTTAGTTGAAACAACGTAGGGACAACGAAATAAAGGACAAATTCAGGGTGGTCGAATGACGGTAGGTTTGCCTTGATACAAGCAGCAGGGAGACCAATCGAAATGTTTAAAAGACAAGTTTGAATCTTTCCTGAGGCGATTTGCCCCGGCAGTGCAAACGAATCAGAAACGAGGCTGCTTGTTAAGCAGATTGATATGCAAGTAAGCCGTTGGTTGAATCCGCGATCAGTCAGACGCTGAGCGGATATTAAAGGAGAAAAAGTGAATTACAACAAAACATAGACAATATACATAGATAAACAGTTCTTTCTCTCTCTCTCTCTCTCTCTATATATATATATATATGTATGTCTGTGTGTGTGACTGTTTGTCAACAGTTATAGATGTAGAGAGAGATAGTGCGTAGGGCGAGATAGAAACTTATGAGTGCGATCATTTCGTGAATGGACAAGTAAAAATGTATTAGCTTAATCGAATAACTGAAAGAAAGAAAATGTAATTACAAATATAAAGCAAGCAAGAAATTCGGAAAATAATGGACTTACGCCGTTATACGAAGTTCGTGATTATGAATTCATTTTTTTTTTTTTTTTTGATGGGTGGGAGTAGGATGTTTTCTTGTTTTTCTGTATCAAAGCATATGAAATGATCCAGACAAAAGTCAGAATATACTTAACCGAAAAAGAAGTAATCGCAATGAATTACATTAAAGTCGCATAACAAGAATCAGAGAAGCAATTCATATTGACATGGACGAAATACACCTTCGCGTGTAGCTGCGTCGAGAGAAGTGTACGCAAAAACCTTTTGCATAAAACTTTTGCAAAATGTCTGTTGTTGAAGAATTAGAAGCTGAACGAAACAAAGATTTTTTTTTTTGTGAAAACAAAATATAGAAAATCGCTAATGGTAGAAAAAACACGATAATAATAATAATCTCCCCTATTATAAGGAAATAACCGTTTTGTACTTCGATTCGGTCGGGTTTCAATCCTGGGTTAGGAAGCGAACGGGGTCTAAGCCGTACTGATGAGCTGTAATACAGCGAAACAGATCTGTCTGCGGATGACTATATATATATATATATATATATATATATAGTTGAGAACATGTACAAATTATCATCTACTACAAAGTGTACACGTTGTTTCGACATTACCCGATGAGACATTGTCCTTTCTATGTCGAAACACAATGTACACTTTGTAGTAGATGATAATTTGTACATGTTCTAAACTATAATTTATAATAAATATCCATAGCTCTATTTTATATTGAGCAGTGTTTTAAATTAATTCAATTAATGTTTTGAACGTTATATATATATATATATATATATATATATATATATATATATATATATATATATATATATATATATATATATATATATATATATATATATATATACACACACACGTGGTTGAGCGGTCAAGAAGGTACCAGATCAAATGGTATGCTTCCCCTATGTAATAGGGGTTGCAGGTTCGAATTCGGCTGGAAAGCACACATTTTCGTAATAAAAATTTATCGTAAATAATCAAGTCGGTAGATATAAATATAAAAATACTGTTTAATTAAAAACAGAATATCTACTTAAATACGAGTATCGGTAAAAATAATTCATTATATATATATATATATATATATATATATATATATATATATATATCCCTCCTGTCACGTTTATGGACAGCGAGAGACAATAGTAAGGCAGCGTCGGCTCAGTTCATTCTCTTTACTACCTGCTATTAAACTTTACTACCAGTTATTAAAGCTCTTACCAGTTGTTTGTTCTTAAACAGTGCGTTATTAATTTGTTTTTCTTTCAATAATTATGTCATCGAGTAGTAAATAATATATATATATATATATATATATATATATATATCTTCTCTGTTATAATAATGGCTTTTGTCTCTCTCTTTATATATATATATATATATATATATATATATATATATGAGTATATTAATCCGGAAGAAACTCAATGCATCATCTGGTCCCGGGCATGGCGGTAAACTGCATCCGGCAGCAAGGTTTCTGATTGGGAGGTTGTGAGAAGCATGGAACCACCTCTTAATTGCTGTTTCTCCCAGATCCACCCTGACCCCCGAGTCGTAGCACTGTTAGGGTCCCAGCTATGGGCAAATAATTAACCCTTAACCAGGGTCAAAACACTTGAAAATATAAAATACACTTTTATAGAAGTATATACAGAAAAATAGACTTTTTATAGAAAAATATACAATACTGTTTTAAATAAAAATATTATTACAATAATACATTTTTGAAGAAAAAAACTATTCTCAGCAAAACATTTTTGAATTTAAAACTAGAAGATATTTTCAATTTTCTAAATTAAAAAAAAATAAAAACAAAAAATCATTAAAATCTGACTAAATCAACCTTCTCACTATAACCGAACATTTAAAAAAAATACCTTAAAATCCTACCTTTTTGGCATTAAATAACCCACAGAGGTGTTGATATGCCGTTAAACAAAACTCAAACTCAAACTCAACGCATCATCGAAAACGATTATAAATTATAATTTGTTTCGACGGGTAAATTTTTATAACCCGTCTTTGAAAATACCAGAAAGGCAATCTGCATGTTCCTGAATTTTTTATTTCTCTGGGGTTTATTAAGATGAGAGCATAAGAGGTAGAGAAAAGTTAACATTATATATATATATATATATATATATATATATACACATGAACACCTGATAAATAGCAGAAATTGTGTGACTGACTTTAGTGTGGGCCAGTTCACTGTTTTGTCCGGTTCGCACTCAATGTTTCACTTACAGGCATTGAAGTCATTATATATTAAATCTAGGATGCCGTCTCTCTGTAAGCAGCGAGATTCTTTACTCGGCCTCCACACAATTACGATCTAGTGCTTGCCCCTCTCCTACATTTTTTCTCCCCTATTCATGTTCATCTTCACTTTTAAAATATTGATGAATTAAAAGTCCCAGTTGACCCTGATGATGTTTGGGATTAAAAACCAGTCAGTCATTTTCATGTTTCTTATTTTTTATTCTTTCATCTTTAAAATGCCAGTAAGTCTTAAATTTACTTTGTTTCTTGCTATTACAAAATTTTGTACTTTTAACAATTTATATATATTTCTGAAATCCCCCAAAAGAAGTAGTATGCAGGTAAAATTTCAAAAACAAGATCCTTTTAATATTAACTTTATCAATATTAAAAAAGGATCCAGGTGGAGGGATCGATATAAATGTTATTATCTATTTACAGAGCCAAATATGTATTTTATATCAAATAAAACTTAAGAAAGAAAATAACTTAAGATAAAATTTGTCGTCCAGTCATTGGAATAGAAGTGGTGGGGGGGGAAAAAAGAAGAAAAATAGGGTAGACAGGGAGGAGTTAAAGGAGAAATAAGAAGAAGGCATAAAAAGGAAATAAAGAAGGGGAAAAAAGAAAGGGAAAAAACTTTCGTATGTATGTGTATATATATATATATATTACGCTCTCACACCCTGATTGAGCACTCTGGAAGAATGGTAAACTTTGAAAAACAGTAGCCACTCTGGCATCTACGCATCGTTCATTCAGCAATGAATAAGAACACTCTCACCTATTGGGCGTGTATAATGATAATATACACGCTAAAAAGTCTGACTCCTTCTACCGAGCGCCCATAGCTCAGAGGTAGAATCGTCGACTGATGCGAATTCGGTCGGGTTTCAATCCTAGGTAAAAGGCAATCGGCTGTCTAACCGTAATGATGAGCTGTGGTACAGCGAAACAGATCTGTGTGCGGATGACTATATATATGTGATTGTATGTATATGTATTTTTTTTTAATCATATCACCCCAAGCAAGGCGGTAACGCCACTGATGCGCAGGGGGCTACGTAAGAGTAAGAAGACTGGAAAAGAGAAAACCAGAAACCACATCATAAGCAGGGAACAAGGGATGAGCCTCTTCACCTGTTTAATAGACGTGGGTGGAGTGTGAACTGGGCGATAGTTTAGTCTATCTACTCCAATTGAAAAAAAAAAGAGTAAAAGAATGGAAAAGAGTAAAAGATTGGAAAAGAGAAAACTGGAAACCACATCCTAAACAGAGAACAAGGGATGAGCCTCTTCACCTGTTCAATAGACGTGGGTGGAGGTGAACCGGGCGATAGTTTAGTCTATCTACTCCAATTGAAAAAAAAAGAGTAAAAGAATGGAAAAGAGTAAAAGATTGGAAAAAAACCGGAAACCACATCCTAAACAGGGAACAAGGGATGAGCCTCTTCACCTGTTCAATAGACGTGGGTGGAGTGTGAACCGGGCGATAGTTTAGTCTATCTACTCCAATTGAAAAAAAAAAGAGTAAAAGAATGGAAAAGAGTAAAAGATTGGAAAAAAACCGGAAACCACATCCTAAACAGGGAACAAGGGATGAGCCTCTTCACCTCTTCAATAGACGTGGGTGGAGTGTAAACCGGGCGATAAGAAATTTCATTCATACGGATTAATGAAATCATTGGAATATGTTTGCCAAATTCACATTTAGACCTACTATAATAGCCCAATTTTTATTTTTATTCTATTATTAGATTTTAAACCTAATGTGCGTTGTGGCGCAGTGGATATCGGCGCGGAACGAGAGATCGGGTAGCCGAGTTCGAATTCCAGCTGACTTCATTGCTTTCACTTCCGCGCAAATACCCTTGGGAAAGGTATTAATCCATCTCTTCCCTCCAGTTATGGGTTAAATAACAGGACAGATTGGGTTCTATAGCCTTGGTCGGCAACCAGTCTACCGCAGAAAGCAATGGCAACCTACTGCGGGATAATCTTCTGCCCAGTCAGTCATGTCTCTTTCGAGACATGATCGCCCAAGCGTGTTTCACGTATATGTTCTTCCTCATAATCGAGTCTTGAATCCCCCTCTCTGCCCCTCTGTATCAATGTCTGAACGCCAGATTTTTAACCTAATTTATTTTCTTTTTTAACTCCCCACCTTTTTTTATATAAACTTCCTGTGTATGGATATGTTTTTGAACGTCCTTCCGGTATGTGAATTTTTGTACCATATTTGCAATAAAATTTTGTTTTTGATCATGACTGAAGAAAGTGAGATTTCTCTCACTGAAATAGCTATACAACGAATGTAAAAAGTTTTATTTGATATAATATATATACAAATATATATACATATATATATATATATATACACACACACACGCACACACACACACACACACACATATATATATATATATATATATATATATATATAGCCTTTGAGATTTGAAAAAGAAATCACTCGACTGACTGTCGAGTGTAAGGGAAATTTTACTCGCCCCAAAATCATTTTACTCGACCGACTCCATTTTCTTAATAGTAGCCTTACGTAAACATAGCGTGAATCGCTAACGGAAAACAAAAAATGAAGTTTAATTAAAAGTTTGGACGTATTAGAAAGGATTTTAAACATTTTTTAAAATAATAACAAAAAAATTTGATCTTCCGTCTTATATATATATATTATGTAATAGTTGTTTCAATGGTTTATAAAAGCATAGTATCAGTACACAAAAATTCTTGTGTTTCAGAGCGCAAGTGCTCTTCATCTGGTGATTAGTGGAAACGAAAATAAATGGATAAATGGTGGAAACGATTCATTCTTGGGAATGTGATATGTAAGTGATGTGTGGGATGAGAATTTAGTATGTCTAAGCCGGTCTGTCGGCAGTTTGTAGCCATAGAGATACAGCTTTGGGTTAGGAGAGGGGGGCAGGCTTGTTTAGTTTTGGACAAGTCACTTTTTAGTTTTGTCTAGGTAATTCTTATATTGGGATGTTAGGTTTTTTTTTTAAAAAAAAGAGTAGACACTTTTTATTTTACTACTATCTATGAGTGGATGGACTGAAGTGACTTTTTAGTGTTGTATGAGTTTATTTTATTTTATTAATATAATATTCGTTTTTTTTATTTTGTGGATTAAACATGGATATTAGTTAACTTTTGGAGAGGATTATTTTATGTGGATGAGGTATTTAGTGGGGCTATATAATACTTCAAATAGGTAAATAATTTTAACTGTAAGTTGATTTTTATATTAGAACACGAGTTTTGACAAATCCCTTTTGGGTTAATTAAATTTTAACGAAAAATATTTTCGATCTTTACAAAACACTGCTAATTCATCTCTTCGGTTAATAGTTCGCCATTGTTGCGGTAACTTAGAATGTGCAGCTTTTCACTGAGGCATAAAGGGCAGATGTCGTTAAGCGAGGTACAGGTTCTAGTTTTTACCAGGATCTTCCATTTTACTCTGGATTTCTTTTTTGTATCCTTTAATTTCCAAAAATATGCAGAAACAGATGTTTGGTTATATATATATATATTTTTTCACTTATAAACGAGTTATTTCTCAACCTTGGTTTCTACCACGAGTAGTTTCTTCAGGCGATTTTTAATAACTTTTTAATACAAATGTGTACTAGTCTAACCCTATTAGGATCAAAAATTAAGTATTAAGCAATCAATTTATATATATATATATATATATATATATATATATATATAGGTGGATTTACTTTCTACTAAACTTTCCTCAAATAGACAGGACCTTCAAGGTTTGAATTCAGTTTTCTTCTTCTAGGCTGATTGCCACCCAATAATATAGGCGCTAGTCCGTCCTGCTCTTTTACCCATAAGATTTATTTATACGATGGATTCATACCTTTCATAATTGAGTTAAATGACTGGAATTCGAGCTCGTCTCTTCGATTCCTTGACCATTACTTCACCGCTCTTTTACTATTTCAAACTATATTCTAACAGGGTACGCGTATTTGAGTAGAGGCTCTGTTTCCTTTAAAACGTATTTAATTTCGTATTTAATATTAAAAATAGTTGGTGCTTTTATATTAAGAAGGAAAACAGGTCCTTTAAGTTCCATTGCGTTTATGAACTATTTAGTTAGTGTGGGAGTAAATTAGAAAACGTATACTTTTGAAAATCCCTCCAATATCCTATGCATATGAAATCAGTCCAGATCAAAGCATTTAAGTAGACAACGGCGAGTTACCTTGCAAATATTTGATAGTATTATGTGAGTGTGCAGAAACATTCAGGTATTCATAAGTAAGCGAGGGATTTTGCATATATCTAAGATTGCACTGAAAAGTCGACTCGACGTACGCCTATCTGGAAGATCTATCTATCTATCTATCTATCTATCTATCTATCTATCTATCTATCTATCTATCTATCTTAGTTTATCTAAGTATATTCATTATCTATCTATCTATCTATCTATCTATCTATCTATCTATCTATCTATCCTTTTTTCGTTGATATATTCCATGAATATCGATGAATTGAAATTCTTATCTTTGCAGGTGTTTTCAAATTCTCGTCGGAGATTATTTTTGCTATGAATAAACTTATTAAATTCTTGCATTTACAAATACTCTTTGGTGCAAACAGACAAACCAGCGATTGAGTAAGGATACCTGTACATGCGTACTTTGCTACTTGTGTAGCTGTTAATTTAACTTCAGGTCTGTCAATATGAAATTGTGTGATGTGGAGCAGGTGGCTTTTCATGTAAATGTATTCATTCATACAAACAGAGAATTAGTATCAGATTATGAATAATAGCTTCATAAATTGTAATGTAGGTTCTATATGACTGAAAAACCAAGATATTTCAACAGAAGGAAGAACGCAAATGGAAAACAAAGTCTATCAGAAAGAAAAAAATTAAAGAATCCATGAAAAGAGTTAAATGGATGTTATTTCAAAAGTAAAAGCGATAGTAAAAAGAAAAAATTCTATCAGTCAAAAAGAAAGACATTTTGGAGTAAAAAAAAGAGTGAAATTTTAAACAAAAAAGAAACGCAGTTTTAAGAGAAAATAAATATAGAACGTTTGAAAGAAAATTCAAACGAAAACCAAGCACAATTTTTTTTTTAATCATTTCACCCCGAGCAAGGCGGAAACGCCACTGATGTGCAGGGGATTACATAAATGTAAAAAGATTAATTAGGAAAGAGTGAGGAGTACAAACTAGTTAGAAAGGAACAATAGAAAGCTGAGAAAGTAGGTGCGATGACAGATACATAGGTGAAGAGAAAGGGAAGGTTATACGGGGGTGGGGAGAGAGCTAGAGTCCAGTGACGAGATGAGTATTGACTTTGCATTTAAATTTCTGGAGGTTGTAACCGTCAGGAAAGCAAGAATACGGGAGCTAGTTCCACAGGCGGGAAGTGCGAGAGAAGAAGCTGCAGGAGTAGAATTGTCGTCTGCATTTGGCTAACCTGACTGTGAATGGGTGGATTTCTAAAGAAAACAGGTAGGAAGTTACATATTAGGATATGAAAATAATCAAGAAACTATATTGACAGCAAACCGCCGACAAAGAAGAATTTAGAAAGCTCGAACGAAAGGAATTTAGAAACAAAAACTACATTTTGGTAAATGAGTTCAGAAGATATTCAAATATTGAAAGGGCTGTAAGTTTTCTAATATGTCTTCAACCTCCGATAGCGAGGCAGTTCTGAGGGCATTACAGGTCCTACCAGAATTCATTATTAGCAGTCAGAATCTTAACAACATAAGATATGCGGATAACACATTGTAGATAGCATACACTCAAAGCAATCTACAATAATTCCTATAGAAAACATGGAAAAACAGCGAGAACAAAGCATTAAGTATAAGCTAAAATAAACAGACTGCTTTGTTATTAGCAAAGGGATAAGCTTAAAATGCTAATTAAAAATCAGCGATGCCAAAATCAAACGAATCTGGAATTTTTTTAACAGAAGAAAGTAAATGTGACCCTGAAATCAGAAATTGCGTTGGAATATCGAATGATGCATTTTAAAAGCTAGCAGAGTATTACGAGACACTTATGTGTAAGTATGTGCGTTGTGGTGCAATAGATATAAACTTGGAATGACAAATCGGGGAGCCGAGTTCAAATTCCAGTTGAATTCCTTGCATTCACTTACGCACAAATACCCTTGGTAAAGGTTTTAATCCGTCTCTTTCCGCCAGTTATGGGTTAAATAATAAGACAGATTGGGTTCTTTAGCCTTGGCTGGCATCAAGTCTACCACAGAAAGCAATGGCAACCTACTGCGGGATAAACTTCTGCCCAGTCAGTCATGTCTCTTTCGATAGATTTGCGCCCAAAGCATGTATCGTAAATCACTTAACTGACTGATGAGTAAGTAGTAGTAGGATAAACTGGGTTCTATAGCCTTGGTTGGCAACCTACAACGGAAAAAATCAGTTATTCACCTTACAAAGGAAGTAGTCTTTAGCTTTGAAGTAGTCTTTAGCCTTGGCTCGCAAATCTTCCTGGAGATGGTGTCTCATGAATAAAAATAGCCGGCCATACACATCTGTATCAGCCATCGAAAAAGGTCCATGACGTCCAATCACAGCACCAGGATGTGAGTACAGCGACGCCTGACCGTTTTTATGGGGTGGGATTGTCGATCATTGTCCTTCGACCCACCATCGTTTGATCGAAGAATGATAATGAAGAGACAGAAAAGCTTCGTTAGGAACAAAGGAAAGAATACGGAACTATTACATGATATCTCTCTTTCTGTATGACACTGGATGCTGGACGATCTCCTCACAAATGAAAAAGAGACTTCAAGCAACAGAAATATGGTTCGACAGATGGATGCCGCGAATACTATGTGTCGAATATGTGAACAATAACGAAGTTTTAGAGAAAATGAACACAAAAAACACGCTTATGCTCAACATCAAGAATAGAAAGTTAAAATTTCTAGGAAAGCATGACTGGAAAACTTGATACTCAGAGGACAGACTAAAGGCAAGAGAGACAGAAGGACACGTAACCTACCTAGTGAGCTTGAGTAAATGTATAGCGAGACAATGTTGAAGTGAGATAACAAAAAACATTATTAAGAGCTTACAAAGAGCAAGAAATTGTGGAGAGAAATGATCACCTCCATCCTAAAGGGAAACGGTACGTAGAAGAAAAATTTATAAAAATCGAATTTAGGAACATTTTTTTTTAATTATTTCACCCCGAGCAAGGCGGAAACGCCACTGATGTGCAGGGGGCTACATAAATGTAAAAAGATTAATTAGAAAAGAGTGAGGAGTACAAACTAGTTAGAAAGGAGCAATAGAAAGCTGAGAAAGCAGGTGCGATGACAGATATATAGGTGGAGAGAAAGGGAAAGTTATACAGGGTTGGGGAGAGAGCTAGAGTCCAGTGGTTAGTAGATGAGTATTGACATTGCATTTAAATTTCTGGAGGTTGTAGCCGTCAGGAAAGCGAGTTCCACAGGCGGGAAGTGCGAGAGAAGAAGCTGCAGGAGTAGAATTGTCGTCTGCATTTGGCTAACCTGACTGTGAATGGGTGGGACCCAGTTGCCAGTCTGGTTGCACGAGTAAACACCTGTTGAGGAGGCATCAGTGACTTAAGTTCGTCTGAGCAGAAGCCATGAAAGTATTTATAGAACAGACAAAGAGAGGCCACATTTCGACGATGGGGAAGTGGCTGCAGTCGAGCCGCCAGATCAGTACTTATCACATTACAGACTCTCCTTTGGAGCCTGTCAAGAACACTGAGGAGAACGGCAGGGGCACTTGACCATAAATGGCAGCAGTACTCCATTCACGGACGGATGGTTGACTTGTATATATGCAGGATGGATTCAGGTGGAAAAAACATCCTGGATCGACATAGTGACCCAACCTTCTTAGCAGTAGATTTTGCTATGGATTCAATGTAGTGGTTCCATTTGAGGTCTAGAAAGCCATTTTGAAAGAGAAAGGAATTTTGAAGGAGAAAGAAATTTCGTAAAAAAACCCATTTGAGACAAATTTCGAACTTAATGAAGATATTAAGAAAGAAATTTCGAAGAAAAAAGTGAGAGATTTTTAAACGAAATTTGTTGTCTTTATAAATGCATTAAAGATATTTTGTTGTGTCGTTTTTTATCGTTTGTGTATGCTTTTATTCCAGTAATAATTGTGAAAATTTATTACAGCATTTTCTCTGTCCGTTTTATTTTATTTTATATTCAAGGTAATTTTGTTTTATTATATGCCGGTCATCCGTACGATTAACGGTGTAAAAACGTTTTATTCTAGCTGTCAAAATTGTGGACAAACAAAGTTAGAATGAAGTTTAAAATAATTTAATAAAATTTTTAAAACTTGACAAATTGTTAAGTGAAAGAAAAAATAAATGTCAAAACATCAGAGCGTTTAAACAGATGCAAAACAGCGGCTAGGTTGAGGAGAGGTTAGCAAAATGAAAGCTGGCATTGTAGCTGGAATCAGGAGAATGTGGATGCAAGATGATTTTTTAAGAGTCGAGTTAAAAACTAACCTTTTAAAAGCTGACATTTAAAATGAAACAGACAGGCCGTTTCGACTAAGAGAGATTTGTCAAATATCATCATCAGTGGTTTACTCCGATTTAATGCAGACTGTGCATCAGCATGAGATATTTATCAATATTAAGTTTATGCGCGTTGTGGTGCAGTGAATATCGGCTCGGAACGAGAAACCGGAAAGGCAAGTTCGAATTCCAGCTGAATAGGTTGCATTCACTTACGCACAAATGCCTTTGTGAAAGATATGAATCGGTCGTTTTTCCTCCAGCTGTGGGTGAAATTGATTTGCGTTGTAGTGCAGTGGATATCGACTCGGAACGACAATTCGGGGAGCTGAGTTCGAATTCCAATTGAATTCCTTGCAGCTACAAATACCTCTGGGAAAGGTATTAATCCGTCTCTTCCCTCCAGTTATGGTTAAATAATAGGAGAGATTGGGTTCTATAGCCTTGGTCGGCAACCAATCTACCGCAGAAAGCAATGGCAACCTACTGCGGGATAATCTTCTGTCCAGTCAGTCATGTCTCGAAAGAGACATGATCGTCCAAAGCGTATATCACGTACGGCACTTAACTGAGTGACTGATGGGTGAAATAGCCGGACAGATTGGGTTCTATAGCCTTGGTTGTCAAGCAGTCCACCGCAGAAAGTAGTGGCAACCTACTACGGGAATATCTTCTACCCAGTCGTGTCTCTTTCGTGACATCATCGCCCAAGCGATTATCACGTATGGTACTTAAGTACTATACGTGATAAACTATTTCATGCTGGCTCAAGGCTTGAAGATTGCAGTAGGTTGCCCGTTTTCTTCGGCGGTAGATTAGTTCCCACCCAAATCTATAGAATCCAGTTTGTTCTGCTATTAACTCTCTCAGGCTGGTTTTGAATTCAGAGTTTCATTGCCACTCAATAACATAGTTTGTTTTGCTATTTACTCACAGAGGAGAGAGATGAGGTGGATTAATACCTTTACCAAGAGTATTAGCATGTAAGTGAATATACTGAATTCGACTGGGATTCGAACTCGGCTCTCTGATTTCTCAGCTCGAAGCGCTATTTATTACTTTTAAATATACAATACATTGTAAAATATATTTATCGCTTATTTTTTGTACCAAAGAACAAGATTATCAAAACCTAGCAATGATCTCTACGCTTACCTAACTCGAAAAAACGCAAATCTGTCTTGTCACTTTTGGATATTTTTAAAAACAGAACAAATTTTCCGCTGACACCGCTGTTATTTTAACTACCTTTACTCCTTCAATTTAAAAAGCGATAATGAAAATTATAACAAAACATAAACATATGAGAAAAATGAATTTATACTTTTGTTCTTGAGAATTTACAACAGCAACAGCAAACACTATTTATTAGATTATCGTGATTCTTGAAAAAGGTCAATGAGGATCTGTAATTTTATCCGTCCTGACCTGGCATCTCGACTTCAGTCACTTTCTCACCACCATCTCGTTGTTTCTCGATCCTTTCTACAGAGATTTTCATGGCAATTGTTCCAATGAACTTTGTTCTGTAGCAAACAAAACAAGTTCTAGATTTACAAATTCAAATACTAAACAATGACTCATTGATTTTGTTAGAAATAAACAAATGTTCTCGAATTTGCAAAACCTTTACTTAGAACACATAAAACTCTCGAAATTTCACACCTCGATGCGAAATGTTTTTCAGACAATAGAAAACTAGGAAACATCTAAGAACAAAATTGAAAGACCAGAATTACACCCGGGAGTGAATTTCCAAATTAATTGTTCTTAGCCTCAGAAAAAGAAATAAAAGACGGAGCAAGCTCGATCGTCGCCAGAGAGAGAAATGAGACGAGCGTAATTAACACGTCAAGCGATCGCTATTATTGTCTCTATCTTTCTCTCTCACCTTTCACTTCTCACCTTCTTCTTTTTCACCATTCACCTTAAGCGATAACTTCAAAAACACTCCTATCCAAAGACAACGCGCATACACGCAAGGACTACTACAAACTCTCGATACCCTTAACTTCTTAATAATGTTTCTCATTGAACATTAACTTCTACCATTTAATGTTATTCTTTTCCATTAATAAATTTCTATTTAAACATACAAAAGGTATACTTTTATTCTTCCACACATTCCAATCTCCAACCTTCTGATGATAGCGAATAATCCTAAGTTGTAGGGAGTTTGGTTATGTATGACACAAGGCCAATTTAATAAACATTAAACATGACCCAACATCTACAGTTCCTTGGTCCGTCGATTGTATGAAGTTAAGCAGACTACTTTGGCTAATTTTACAGAAGGATCCTGCGGATATCATGGACCTAGCATGTGAGCCATGATGAGGTGTTGGAAAGAATGAAAACGGAAAGAAAATTAATATTAAGCATCAGGAAGAGACAACTGAAGTTCCTGGGACATGCAGTGAGGAAAGAGGGCTTAGAGAACCTGATACTAACAGGCCAGATAGACGGAAAAAGAGACGGGAGAAAGCAGCAGATAACATATTTGAAGGGCCTGAGCAGGTGGATGACAGAATGGAGGTTGCGAGATGTTACAGGAGAAAGCGTGCTAAGAGCCACGAGGAATAGGGAAACGTGGAAGGCGATAATCGCCTACGTTCTGAAAGAACAAGTCACACAGAAGAAGAAGAAGACTTTGGCTAATAGGTCTCAACGTTTTATTGTTGAAATATCTTGATGTAATCGTAAATTCTATTCCAAATGATTCTTTTCTTGCACTTCTCATATTCTTAATCATTTTTGTTTCTTTTGATTTCTGTCGTGACAATTTTGAAAGGTCATTAATAAAATTATTTTCGAAATGTACAATTATTGTCCAAGACACAATAAGCTTACTAATCAAAAGAAAAATTCCTTTAAATTGATTATGAAAGTATAGCTTTTTTACCGTCAATCATCATGGCTTATACTAATCTTCAGCGGATTTACTCATTATGCTTTCTCGGATTAACGTTTTCAACTGACATAAATTGAAAAAGGCTGAATCATCGTGAATATGACACTAAGGATGAGGACAACAGTCCGAAGAATGTAAATAATTTAATTATCTTTTTATTACGAAATATAAAATGTTTTGTTTGTGTTAATAAATAAATGTCATGGCGGCATCACCGACAGACTGAATGGATTCTTTCAACCATTACTTATACCTCCCCTCACAAAAGGTGAGAGGGAGTAGCATGACGAGACCGCCCTCAGAGCGACCCGAAATCAGCCGAGAGTCGGTCTGCGAACACTGCTACCCTATCGACCATTACAAGTCCTTGTTCTAAGCCCGAGGGTCGAATCATAGTATTTCACACTAACTCGTATTATCGTTCCTACAAACCAAGTCTTGTATTCTTTCCGTATTTAATATATATTCGTATTTTCCTATTTGGTTGTTTTTGCGTTATTCTTACTGGACCTTTAACCGGGTCCACGACAATAATAAAAATCTGTTTTACTGATCATCATAATTTAAGTGAGACGCGGAAGTTTAACGATAAGTTCAAGTGTGCCGTTTATACAAAAAGAAAAGGGTAGTTAAACATTTCTCTAAAGGCATCAAAGTTGTACAAGGTAAGCCAAGCTACAGTGGAGGATACAGTTAATAAATTGCTACAGCAAACTAGTAAACAAATGAAACAATGTAATCGAATATAAAAAGGAAGAAATAAACGCACAGATAAATAAACATAAGAATTATCTAAAATCTATGAGGTTAAATCCCCAGCAAATTATGAAAAGATATCGGGATATACGAAGAACAGAAAAAAAATGATATGCCAAAAGAAATAAAGAAACAGGCAAATAATCGACTAAAGGATGAATAAAGAAAACAGTGCATTGAAATGCATGTACGCATGCGCATGCAGCTGCGCATTAGCGCTATCATTCAAATATTTATTTAATAAGCTTAGTTTTATAACAATGTCATGAGTATGAGTCAGTAAGGAGCACACTCACTTCCAATTAGTAATGATCTGCGATATATATATATATATATATATATATATATATATATATATATGTATATATTATTCCGTTGTCATAGTGATTTTTAAACATTGAAGATAATCTTCAAAAAGGTCGAAAGCACTCCTAATGAAGGATGTTGCAGTTTGAACAGTTAGGAGGCCAGTTATAAGTGGTGCTCCTACAATCATCAAGTGCTTATTATGAACTGCTTATAAGGTCATGCGTTTGAAATAAGACCCTGATGAGTGCAAAGTGCATGAAACTCCGGTAGGTCCCACAAACGTAGGCTAAAGTGATCAATATCAGGGGTAGAACGTATGGAAATATAAAAACAAACATTCAAATTAACACCCAGACGTGACAGTTTGTTTCACGCTAAACGTTATATATATATATATATATATATATATATATATATATGTGTGTGTATAAATTAATTAATTTTGTATGAGTCAGATTTTTAGCAGTTTAAACGTTACATTTAGTGGATACTCACATTTGAGTAAACGATCTCTTTATTTACTAAACACTGTATTTATTTATTTTTATTTATTTTTGTTTAGTATCCTGAATTTTAGAGGTCGAACATTCATATATATATATATATATATATATATATATATATATATAAATTAAAATAGGATTAATTCTATTTTAATTTATATTTGTTCTGTAATATTTTATTACATGGAGCTCACTTCCTGTATCATTTTTTAATATTAAAATAAAATTCTTAATATTAATTAGGATCGGGTTTTTGGAATTTGCCTTCCTGCTTTTTCCGCTTGGATTAAATTATCTGAATAATATATATATATATATATATATATATATATATATATATATATATATATATAAAACAAAAACTTGATAGCACCGAGCTTAAATAGTATTTTATATTAGAAGGGTTTTTTTTTTTAATTTCACACTAAAGCTTTCGGCCGAAAGATTTTTTTAAATTTCACACTAAAGATCATATCTTTTCGGCCGACACTTAATCAGAGGATACCATTGGCGAGGTTACAAGCCAAATCAATGGTATCCTCTTCTGGAGCGTCGGCCGAAAGGATAAAAAAAAAGGGGAGAGAGATGAACACAGAGGAATTTTCTCTTTTTGTTTTCTCATCTTTCATATCCTCTTTCCTCAGACGAAAAACAATTCTAATAAAAGGAAGTGAATTTTTATAAATTTTCTTTTCGAAAATAATGTTTATTACCATCTTTACTATCTACTTAATGAGACATTGTTCTTTCAATGTCGAAACAAAATATAAAATTTTGTAGTAGTTTGCAGTTTGTACATGTTCTAAAGTATAATTTATAATGGCAATCGGATGTCTAACTGTAATGATGAGCTGTGATACAGCGAAACAGATCTGTCTGCAGGTGACTATATATATATATATATATATATATATATATATATATATATAAATGTATATAGTGTATCGAGGCAGCAAATAATTTTTTAAACATATACTGTTAAATATAAGAGATAATGAATGTCCATTATGTTTAATCATGAGCCGTTCTAAACGTCGTATTTTGGCTTTAATTTCAGTTGAAAATAAAGACAAAAATTCTCCAATATTTGGATAATTTTTTATTAAGTTATTTTATATATATATATATATATATATATATATATATATATATATATATATACGAAATCCATTACGTAATGAATGAACTCCGATATAGTTTTAATGGATACTCGTATTTGATCAAATACTCTGTTTTTTAATTAAACAGTGTATATCTATACATATCCACCGGCTTGAATTATCGAGAATTTTTGTTAGGTAAGTATGCATCCTCTGATAGGACCCGAAACGTCGTCCTCTAGGTCAAGCCGTCAATTGATTTGATGTGTTTTAGAACCGTTCAACCACGAAGAACCTACAGACAAGATCTGAAATAATAATTTTAAAATCATACATTTTCATGATTTTCCGAAAAATTAATATCGGCTCTGTTTTTATATCCTAATCTGAACAAATGTAAACAAAGACAATTTATTTATAAAATTTTACGAAACCGTTACGAAACGGATTAACTCCGATATATTTCTAATTTATTCGTTTAAAAATAATGTTTAAACAAATGAAATATATATAATTTAAGCATTATTTTTAATGGATACTCGTATTTGATAAGATACTTTATTTTTTTTTATATAATTAAACAGTATATATATATTTTTATCTACTTGCTTGAATAATCTAGAAATCTTATTTGGAAAATATGCGTCTACTGGCAGTACTCGAACCTGCGTTTTCTAGTGGAAGCTATCAATTGATCTGACGTGTCTCGACCGCTCGACCACGAAAGACTTTCAGTCAAACAAAGCCCAAAATAATGGTTTTAAAAACATTTCCTTTTTTCCATAATATTCATATCCTGTCTGATTTCGGATCCTAATGTAAACAAATGTAAACTACGACAATTTATTTACAAAATTTTACTAAACCCGTTGCGAAACGGACTAACTCCGACATATTTCTCACTTATTCGTTTAAAAATAATGTTTGAACAAATATCGGTCGAGTTTCGATCCCGGCCAGAAGCAAGTGGATATGTCTAGCCACACTGATGAGCTGTGATACAGTGAAACGGGCTTGTATGTGGATGACTAATATATATATATATATATATATATATATATATATATATAGTGTTTAATGAAATTTACACTATTTACATGAGGTCTTTTGTCTTAATCTTTCTTATTGGTATCACAACGTTCCGGCCAATACTCCCTCCAGCCTTCATCAATTGTATGTCGATCCGGGTAACCTATAAGATACGCTGGACTAAACGGAGGGCACGAAGGAGCAGAATTCAAAAATTTACTAAAACAAATTCTAACAGCCCGAAACAGATTCAGCACCTTAGGGAATAAAAAAAAAGTTTCAAAGTTTATTATTTTATGTTACGTTTTGCAAATTGCAGTAGATTAAATATTTCTCAAAGCGCGTTCATTTTAAGGGTTAACACAAATTATAACAAATTATGTGTTTCCATCTCTCGGCATCTACGTTTTTTTTAAATTTTAGAAATCTTCTCTTTCGTTTTGAATAAACTTATATATATATATATATATATATATATATATATATATATATATATATATATATATATATAGTGTATTTAGGCAGCAAACTCACTTTTACGCAAGTTTCATAAAAAATGACAGAAAAGCTTCTATGGTTAATTCTCTTATATAATCTTTTATGTGATCTTAAAAATATCAGCTATAAATACGGCGATAATGTGCTGACCGTGTTTAGAAGATAAGACATTTCGATTACGCTACATACATACACAGAACAATGTATATATTTAGTTAAAAGTAAAATAAAATTCATTTTCGATAAAGGTTAAAAGTATGGCCGAAAGCAATTCGATAAATAAAACATTCGCATAATTTTTATATATTTAATATTCTGAAAAGAAAAATATAAGATCATATAAAAAATTATATAAAAACTTATCCATATCACATTGTCTGTAATTCTAACGAAAGTTGCATATATATAAATTTTAAACAGTTCAAAAATAAAGCACTGTTTTAAATTAATATATATAATTATAAATAACAATATATATATATATATATATATATATATATATATATATATATATATATATATAATAATAATAATAATAATAAAATGATAATAATAAAAAATAATAATAATAAAATTATAATAATAAAATGATAATAATAAAATTATAATAATAATAAAATAATAATAATAAAATTTTTTTTTCCCTTCGAACACCCCCTTCCCCAAATGGGTTAGTCTTTAATAGATGTCTATTTATTTGATTAGTCCTTGGTCTGCCTTTGCCCTGACGAGCCGTTGTGCGAAACCGCGGTAGGTCTTGGCGATCTTGCGATTTTTTCTCGTGTATATATATATATATATATATATATATATATATATATATATATATATAATTCTATTCATAATATATGATTCTATATATTCTATATATAATATATATATATAATTCTATATGTAAATTATGTGTATTTTGGCAGCATTCTTTCATTAATACAGGTTTCATTCAATAATATAGACAAATTTTGGTTATTTATTTTGTGTAGGATCCTTTCGTATTGTCTGATAAGCTTGATGGTGCTATCGTTAAAAGACGACAAGAAATCACAGCAATTGTTGATATATATGAGTGAGATCACGTATAGAATATGTTCGGTAGTTGGGACTTGAGAAATTATAGCAACCCATCAGACAGATTGAGGGAACAGAGAAAAGCAAGCAATGCCTCACCACACTCGCGGACTTTCGTAAATAAATATCGAAAACAGGTTTAGGAGTGATAACAAAAGCATGAAATTTATTAAGAAGTACAAAAGACAGAAAATTAAGGAACATGTGCCCCAACGTTCTGGACATGGCACATTGAAAAAGCAGCAGCAGCATGTTAGCTTTCTTAGTTTTAACCTTGCAACATAAAGGTAGTATCTTGACTAAAATCCAGCCTCTTGATGGGGAGATTGGAGTTATCACTTCAGGGCAGAGCTTTGCAATGGTATATGAAGGCCGTGCGCTACTCAGACCACCTCAGCATTCTGACACAAAATCGCAAAGAATTCGGGACCTTTTCGAAATTGGAGAACCGATTTCAAATTCCAGTTGAATTCGTTGCATTCACTTAAGCGCAAATACCCTCGAAAAAGATATTAATCCAGCACTTCTATCTGCAGATAGATAAATAGCAGAACGGTCTACCGAGAGGAATTAATGGCAACCTACTGCGAGAAAATCTTCTGTCCAGTCATTCATGTCTCTTTCGAGACATGATCGCCTAAGCGGGTATCACGTATGGCACGTAAGTAATTTAAATTTGTAGCCGGCTGGGTTGCATGAGTCGCGTCTAAATTTCCTGGATAATATTCAAGTTCACTTTTACTGGGTTTCTTAGATCTGACTTCCGTGTTATTAAGGGTGGTGTGTGTTCGTCTGTGTATAAAAGAGTTTTAGATTTTTTTATTGAAACCCCTTAAGACGCAGACAAACAGGTTGATAAGACAGAAATCGGATCAATGAAATTCAACAAAATGTTGAGGGAATATCATGAAAGGTATTTATATGAAAATATTGAAACGTTTGGTCGAACCGAACGATTACGAAAATGTTCAAGTACGAAACTCATGAATCGGGGTACAATCAGCAGACAAAGTTTGATTTGTCAATTTATATATATATATATATATATATATATATATATTGTGTGTGTGTGTGTGTGTGTATTTAGGCAGCATTTTTTCATTGTGCATGTTTTCTCTGTCTTCTTTGAACGATAATGTTATTAAGCTTAACAGACGATATGAAAAGAATTTACATAAAATAAATACACAAAACTTGTCTATATTATTTAATGAAACATGCATCAATATATATATATATATATATATATATATATATATATATATACTGCCTTTGTTTCACCTTTACCAAACGGAAAGGTAGTAAAGAGTGAGAGAGTAGGAGAAGAAAGTCTATAGCATTACTGTAGCAGTAGCAGCTGAAGCTGGTGGTTGTAGCAATAATTGTATGTGTGTATATGTGTGTGTACTGTACAATATAGTAAAAATAGGTAGATTTGTAGTCGTATCCCGCAACATAATAACGAAATTTATGGCCTCTACACCCTTGGCCATTACTCAGTTGGTCTTTTCTGTTAATAATGGACACCGGAACCATGATTTTTCAGTAATAAAAAAAAAACTAACATTTTCTCTTTCAAAATCTCTCACAAAATAGCGTACAGTATATTAGTTATAGTCTGTGCATACGCCACTTAATATAATATAAGATTACAGTAAAGTAGCTTCTATGAACATTACTTTTATAGATATTTTAATAAAATTACACTGTGTGTTTTCGTTATTTTATTATCCAGTATCTTTATGTTTGAAGACGTTACTATCAATTGTAGTCTGACGAAGTAAAATTTTTCCAGGGAATTATAATTATCCTTCCGTGGAAATTCCACGGTTCCTCTAATATATATGAAAAATGGTAAAGTAAGGCACAAACTTCCATATTAGAAAGATATTCGTATGCATCCAGTAATACTTACTAATATATGTGCTCATTCAAATGCAGTTCTCAATTTATGAATTTATCCTTATCGAGATGGCAGAACGTTCACACTCCACCCACGTCTATTGAACAGGTTAAGAGGCTCATCCCTTGTTCCCTGTTTAAGATGTGGTTTCCGGCTTTCTCCTTTCCAGTCTTCTCACTTTGTTTTCTTTTTTTTTTTCAATTGGAGTAGATAGATCTATCTATCACCCGGTTCACACTCCATCCACGTCTATTGAACAGGTTAAGAGGCTCATCCCTTGTTCCCTGTTTAGGATGTGGTTTCCGGCTTTCTCTTTTCCAATCTTCTCACTTTTTTTTTTTTTAAATTGGAGTAGATAGACTGAACTATCGCCCGTCTCACACTACACCCACGTCTATTGAACAGGTTAAGAGGTTCATCCCTTGTTCCCTGTTTAGGATGTGGTTTGCAGCTTTTTTCTTTTCCAATCTTTTCACTATTACGTAGCCCCTGCACATCAGTGGCGTTACCGCCTTGCTAGGGGTGATACGATTAAAAAAAAATATCTGTAAATATTACACTTCTACTTTTAAAATATTTTTTATTCTTATGTGACTTCAAAATTTATCTGAACTATATAGGAACGTACAACTGCTAATCACAAAAACATATGCACACACACACACACACACACACACACAGACACACACACACACATAGATAGATAGATAGATAGATAGATAGATATATTATGGGCTCTCCGTCGATTTCGACGTATGAGTGTCTAACTCAGACTGTCACACAAAGAATTATTTAGAGTGGTAAAGGCTTGTGTAGCATCATCCATACTTTTTGTAACTGTTGATGACAAACAATCGGTGCAGAAGTTCGCATGAACAGCAGACCTCTGTTACTTAACCCATAACTGGAGGGAAGAGACGGATTAATACCTTTCTCAAGGGTACTAGTGCTTAAGTGAATGCAGAGTGTTTGACTGGAATTTAAACTCGGCTCACCGATTTCCCTTTCCGACATCTACCGCATCACAACGCTTACAGCACCTGGTATTCCCAAGCGGTCACCCATCTAAGTACTGACCAGGCTCAACGTTGCTTAACTTAACTTCATTGATCGAGCGGGAACCGGTGTATTCAACGTGCCGTAATATATATATATATATATATATATATATATATATATATATATATATATATATATATATATATATATATATATATATATATATATATATATATATATATATATATATATATATATGAGACTGGATGTGCTTTGTGTAAGAATTCGCTTTTGAAGTTCTATTGGGTGTATAAGAAACAGAATTTCAAAATTTACCTGAAAAAAAATTCAAATTTTAAATCCGATGTAATCCATGCCAAATTGAAAAATAATGCCGACATTCTTTCTTAGATATTATGTGTGACATTTCTTATACTCTGGAACTGCATTCATAAAGACGACTTCTCGTAATCGTTGTTGCGACAAGACCTTCCCTAACCTGTGCCACCTCGAACACATGATAGTGTCTGCATTCTTCCGATAGCCGTGTCGCATTACACGGGGCGTGACTGTTCTCCTGTGGACATCGGAGCAAAATAAAGCTCAAGACAATATGATGCTGTGAGTCTAAAATCGCATCTTTTTTGTAACAGCGCGTACACGAAACTTTATCTACGCAAAAGTTCGGATGAAATGAGAAAATATTAATTACATTTAAGCTAAAGTCCACTATATTAAATGCTTTCCTAATAACTACAACCTCAAGTAATGTTAATGCAATGTCAATCACCATCTTCTGTCTTCTTGAACCCTGGTACTTTTTTGCCTATTCTCAATCCACCCAGGTACTTCAAAGAAAGTTCAGTATTTTTGTGCAACATTAAAACTCCTACATTCCTCGTCAAGCATCGGGCATTTTTATAACTATCAATCATCAGGTTTTTGATATATGCATATCCTAAGTTCAGAAGACTTAATGTAAATTGTTTCGTCTTTTGATGTCCGGTTTTGTCCTTGATAACTAAAAGGATACATTTTAAATCAAAACCACTGATGCAAATATCTCTTTTGGAAATCTGTTGTGACACCGAGTACAAAACTTGCTTTTGTCCATCTTAGGATATATATATTGAGGTACCGTATATGTCAGCGTACAAGACAACTGTTTAACATTATCCCCACCATATGGGGACGTCTTATACTCCACGTATAAAATGAGAACCTTAAATCCCGCGATTTGTGGTAAGTTGTTAGAATCGTTTATTTTTTACGGTAGGCTAACTCCTTCCTTGGTAAGTATCGACACAAATATTTCCTAATGAAACAATTTTATTTTTACATTGCTTCTTATCTCATCATCCGACCTTCTTCAGGTGATTAGACTTTCGATCTGAACCCTTTATTTTGATCACTGGAGAAAATTGTTCCCGTTCAATGAGTCATGTCACTTACGGACGTCATGAATATGGCAATAAAGATGCGGGCAATCATCCGAACAATGTAAATAATGCAAATAATTATAATACCGCATCTCAGAAATATAAATCAAGTCAGGTTATGATAAACTAATAAAAGTGTAGTGTAATAAAAGAATGCTTGCTTTATATAGTATGTGCTATGATTGCACGACAACAATAAAACGCATATTTGCCAAGAGAGAAATACAAAACGATCATTACACACTGTAAACAAGGGAACTACCCGCTTTGTGTGCGTTGAAACCGCTTCGCCAGACGGAGAGTTCAGTGGAAAAAAAGATGTAATAATTCACGGAATAAAGTGGTAATCATAGTTTAGCCTACTATCCAGTTCTTGTCGGCACGAGGGGTGGTGCAATCTCAAACTTTCGTACTAGCATTATCCATGGCAACATTATTAGAATCAGCTATCACAGAACCCCACCATGGCCCCACCAACTATCGGTAAAAGAGGGAAATATGAAACGAGTTTCAAGTTGAAAGTTTGGGGTCGTCTTGTACAAAAAATATAGCCCAAAACCTACATTTTAACTTGAAAATTTGGAGGTCGTCTTAAACGCCTACTCGCCTTGTGCGCCAGCATATGCGGTATGTATTTTGCAGTAATATAGGGAAGATGGATTTTTCACTATTTTTAGAAAATTAATATTGCACTAAGTGTCAAAGTTGGAGTTTGATGTAATATATAGACATTAAAAATTAGAATTATAGCTTTTACCAATTTTTGAACATTTTATTTTAAAGATCGTCTGACAACTGGACAGAAATATCTTACTTTCGCATGTTCTACGTATCTCAAAATTTTACGATTTCAAGATTAAATCCAAATAAGATTGATATCTTTTGTATTAGATAAACTGAATGGAAAATATATTCTAATTATGAAAAACTAGCAGTAGAGCCGGGCGTTTCTCGGGTGTAATGAAAGCTTTAAAACTAATCCATGGTCCTGGAGCTCAGACACTTTGGACGTTGGCACGAAAGACTAAAACGCAATAGTTGTTTCCAGTTAAAGTGAAACCGTAGACCGAAAGAAAAATGAATGGATGTAAGTCAAATTTTGATTTCCTGGTATCGATCTCGAATAAGTTTTTTCGTCGTATACTGGATTTTAAAGGCTAAATAAGTCCTCTGAGTAAATGGTATCATGGCTTAGACTAAGAAGTACAATTATACCTACTTAGAGCCAAACAAGAAGCAAAAACTAAAATAAAAGGACTGAAAAAAATACAAACATACAAGCAGATAAACAGACACACACACAAACATCATGCCTTATATGTATATATATTATCGATTTTCTGCACTATTGTAAGAACTGCAACCTTGAAACTTCTGAATATCGTTTTTTATGTCTTTGGCTATGAGTGTATCAAATTTGATTAAAATCGGACCACTCCTTCTATAACCCGATTTTTTTCGATTATCGATTTTCGATATTTATCGGGGGTACCTCGACACAAAACCTAGCTAAGAACACTCGCAGACGCTTATAGTACAACTGTGTAAATTTTCAAGAAAATTGTTTCAGCCGTTTCGGAGTCTATAGGTAACGGACACACACACACAGACACACACACACACAGACACACACACACATACACACAGACGAAGTTCCATTTATAAATAAGTTTAGATGCAATTTAAAAAAGAATGTAAATTATTACAAAAAGGCTACTCAGTGAATTATATTGTTAGATCATTTATTAGATTATAATTAATAAAAACAAAAAAATAGGTTCATCTCACACTCAAATGCTGCTGGACACCATTTATGAGACGTAATATTCTAAATTTTCATTGTTCATTGAAAATCTCAATAAAACTAATGCATTGAATAATGTATTACATCATGATATTGTTCAGTATAATTTCCCTTTGAAGTAAATGAAGGTCTTATTTGATGGCACAATGATTTAGTAATAATCTGCGTGTATCTTGCATCTTGTCCATAAACAATTTGTGAAGCTTCAGTAAATCATAAATTTTATAAGGCTGTGCTATGCGGTTTTCATTGATCACCGGAATGAAACTGCAACGTTACGATTTTGAACTTAATCGTAATATTTACACTCATTTCCTCAAAACACGATATCAATTTGGAAAAAAAATCTTTACGGTTATTATTCACTATGTTAAACTCTAACTTTCAAACTGAGTGCAATATCAGGGTTTCAAAACTGACTTTCTCTGTTGTATCTTTTCTTGGACACGTTGAGGTCATATTTTTTGCATGAAATCTTGAAAGGGGTGAGTTCGTCTTGTACGTTAATCATGTCGTCTTTTGTCTCTGTCTCTCCGCTAGTGCGTTGTGGTGCACGATGTGCGTTATGGTGCTGTGGATGTCGGCTCGGAACGAGAAATCGCTGAGACGAGTTAGAATTCCTTGTATTCACTTACACTAAAATACCGTTGGGAAAGGTATTAATCCATCTCTTCCCTCCAGTTATAGGTTAAATAACAGGAGATATTGGGTTCTATAGTTTTGGTTGGCAACCAGTCTACTGCAGAAAATGATGGCAATCTACTGCGGCATAATCTTCTGTCCAGTTAGTAATGTCTTTTTTTAGACATGATCGCCCAAAGCGGGTATCACGTATGGCACTTAACTGGCTGACTCTCCGCTAGAATTTTTTAGTAACTGATTGTATTCTGTAATTTATCACCACAAAGTCATCTGTGGTAGGGTACACGTTGCTGGTTGTTTTTCGTCTAGGCAACCTCGACATTTTCGGCAAAGACATAAGAATAATCAAGAATCTCTACTGGCAGCAAACGGCCCGCATACGGACAGGTAACGACCTCAGTAGATACACAAAGATAGAAAAAGGCGTAAGACAAGGATGTGTCTTTTCACCGGATTTGTTCAACCTATACAGCGAGAATATTTTGAGGACACTAGATGACACACCAGGATTTGTTATTGGAGGCCACAACCTGAACAACATAAGATACGCGGACGATACAGTACTGATTGCGGACACGGAAAGGAAACTGCACGATCTCATACAGAAAGTAGCAGTGGAGAGTGAGAAGAAGGGACTACAAATAAACTTTAAGAAAACTGAGTGCATGGTCATCAGCAAAAGATACAACCCAAAATGCCAAATACAGGTGGGGGATAACAGAATCAAACAAGTCCAAGAATTTAAGTACCTAGAAAGTGTTCTAACAGGAGATGGAAAGTGCGACACGGAGATCCGAAGGCGAATTGGCATGGCAAAGGACGCGTTCCAGAAGATGAGCAAAATACTAACACACAGGAAAATCTCAATAGAAACGAAGAAAAGAGTGGTAGACTGCTACGTGATGTCAGTTCTTCAATACGGCTGTGAATGCTGGACAATATCATCGAAAATGAGGACAAAACTGGAAGCGGCCGAAATGTGGTTCTACAGAAGGATGCTACGGATATCGTGGACTGAGCATACAAGCAACGACGAAGTGTTAGAAAGAATGGCAACAAAAAGGAAATTGATGCTGAGCATCAGGAAGAGACAACTGAAGTTCCTGGGACATGCAATGAGAAAGGAGAGCCTGGAGAACCTGATACTGACTGGACAGATAGAAGAAAGGAGAGACAGAGGAAGGCAGCGGATAACATATTTGCAGGGTCTGATCAGGTGGATGACGGAACGGGGGTTGCCAGGAGCAACAGGAGCAAACATACTAAGAGCCACAAGGGATAGGGAGACGTGGAGATCCATGATCGCCTACGTCCTGAAAGGACAGGGCACGTAGAAGAAGAAGAAGAAGAAGAAGAAGAAGAAGAAGAAGAAGCTTGTTCATGCGTAGACATAATGACATTTTTCAATCCCCGTTTTTTCACGTCACCGTTCTCGAACCGTTACTTGGAGGCTTCATTGTTCTTCAACCTTACCAATAATCTTTCAAATTGTCCGTGCGACTGAGTGTTCAGTAGATGGTCACGTTTCCGATGCACCTTTCACGCTTTGAATTCATCGTTTTTTCCACTTCACCTTCTTTAATACACATTTTTTTTAAATCATATCACCCCAAGCAAGGCGGTAACGCCACTGATGTGCACGGGGCTACATAAGACTGAGAAGATTAGAAAAGAGAAAACCGTAAACTGCATTCTAAACAGGAAACAAGGGATGAGCCTCTTCACCTGTTCAACAGATTTCGGTTTCTGAAGATACAGCACGGTATACAGCACGGTATGCTGAGATGAATCTACAGTATCGACAGGTAACTGCCTAATAGTTGTCAAGTTCAAATATTTTAGCGATGCGATGTGGTAATTTCTACGGATGTTTTATTATTGTCGTAAAATTCGCCATGAGCTTATTAACTATGATTCATCAGAAAATTCAAATAGGTCAACAGTAAAACGTTCAAAGTTCTTTTCAGTATTAATAATTTACCCAAAATCTCACACCAACAGCCAGAGAACTGGAGGAGGGCGAGGGTTGATGAGTTTGGCCGACAGCCTAAAAGGTGTACGAAGATCACTGGCACACAACTTGGTGAACGAAGAAGAAAAACTGATTGTAGATAGACTAATTGGAGTAGATAGACTAAACTATCGCCCGGTTCACACTCCACCCACATCTGTTTAACAGGTGAAGAAGCTCATCCCTTGTTTCCTGTTTAGGATTCGGTTTCCGGTTTTCTCTTTTCTAATCTTCTCACTTTTTTTTTCAACTGGAGTAGATAGACTAAACTATCACCCGGTTCACACTCCACCACCTCTATTGAACAGGTTAAGAGGCTCATCCCTTGTTCCCTGTTTAGGATGTGGTTTCCGGCTTTTTCTTTTCCAATCTTTTCACTATTATGTAGCCCCCTGCACATCAGTGGCGTTACCGCCTTGCTCAGGGTGATACGATTAAAAAAAAAAATTCGGTAATGACGTGGGCGATCTGAAAAATACAATCACTTCTATGCCTTTTTGCTGTGAAGTATATGACCAGTTTTGATCTTTGACAAGCTATGATAAGCTTGGACAAGCTAAGTCAAGCTTTGTACCCAGTCATTACGTATGCGGGCCTGGTTAATATTTTAACAATGGCTTGAGTGTATGCACTCAGGTTCTCCTCATTAAAAATCGACCTTGTGTCACATCTCACTCCAGTGGTGATAAAGCTGGGTAAATACGCTTCTCGGCCTTTTGGCTGAGATCAAAGCGTAGTATCTGTACTTATCAGCCTAATCTGATTATCTTTCTCCACGTCTACCTTCCCTTCTTTTTTCTTTTATTCGTTTTCTTACTGAAACCAAATTATGTATTTCCCCCTCTTTCCTCGTGATCAAAATCGAAATAGTCCATTATTTATGAAGTGCTGACAAGGCGTGCTAACGAAAGGAAGGACAAGCAAAATTGTAATAGGATAATTAATATTGTTCAGCTCGTAATAACTGAATACGTTTTTCTTAGTGAATTAAGACCGGCTACAAAATTTATTCCGATCAGTAATCTGACCTGACCCTGAGAGCCCGACTTATTTTACACATTTATTTAAGTCAATGCAAGGAATCCAACTGGAATTCGAACTCGGCTCCCCGATTTGTCGTTCCGAGTCGCTATCCACTGCACCAAAACGCACATCTCATACAAATATAAAAACATTAAAAAGACAATTCTTTGTACAAACGTCGTTTGTTTTAAGAAAAACGGTTGTACAAAACGAATAAACAAAGCGAATAAAAAGCAACCTGTGAGAATGGAATGCAACTTAAACGTAAGCAACATGACGGAGACCGTGATCATAGAATTTTCCATCGGTTACTTAATAAGAACAGTTCATACAGAAACCTTGAAGAACTCACCTGCCATTTTATTCATTACACCCCTGTGGTGAGACGTGAGTAATTCCTATTTTTTAATCATTTCACCTCAAACAAAGCCAGACCATCAATACTGCACAAGGAGTTACAACGAGATGAAATACTGGGTACGGTGGGTATTAAAAAAAGGATAAAAAATGAAAGGGGTTCAAAAAATAGAAGATACCAATTGATTTCAAATTTACATTTTTGATGCTTGTAGCTATAAGGAAAGCAAGTAAACGGAAGAGAGTTCCATAGGCAAGAAGTGCGAAAAAAGAAACTGTTTGAGGTAAAAATGGCGGTTAAATTTAACTATTTCAATGGTAAAAGGGTGGGATCAAGATGCTAATTTATATGCGGCCGGGACAAAGCTCGTTAGAGCAATCGCCATGAAAATATTTGTAGAAAAGGCAAAGATAAGTCACATTATGTCGGTGAGAAAATGAGTGAAGGTGAGCTGCTAAATCAAGATCGATTATATTGCAGATCCCCCTTTAATCAAGATTAATAGCAAGAGAAAAACGACCAGATATGGCAACAGTATTCAATGCACGGACAAATGGTTGATTTATAAATATGTAAGCTTGATTTTGAGGAGAAAAACTTACTGACCCAACACAGTAACGCAACCTTCCTAGCAGTAGATACAACTATAGATTTACAAATAGAATTATATTCAGCCATTTTAAAATATTGAAAGGTCGGTTGATTTTGGATAACTTTTTTATTTATTTTTCCAGAATGCTTGTTGTTAGTTGTTTGTCGACATTACAGCAGTTCGTGATAAAATAGTTTGCAAACTATGTTTCTGACATCGTAGAAAAGATTAAATATTAATTTCATTTTATTTTCTTAAATTGTGCTCTTCAGGAAGTGTTAAAGAATATTGGAACAGTTACGACAAGCATTTTGTTTTTTAATAATAAGAATAAAAGCAATGAATGAAGCAGTATTATTAAAATACGAATGTACTTCTGCTGGCAATAAATACAAATATATTTGACATATTTATTTATATATGCGTGTGTACCTGCGTGTATATATATATATATATATATATATAGCATAGTGATGATCCCCTTATACTGTCTTAATATGTATAGGAAAGCTACTAAAAAATTGTAAGATTAAAAATGTATTTTTTAACAGTATTTAATTATTTCTATTATTATTATTATTATTATTATTATGTAATTTTTCATCATATTTCGATTTCTGCTTTGGTCTCACTACCAACCAAGTCTGCGGGGAGACCTAGGCATGTAGTGTCAAGTTGTTATGGCTCCATTTCATGTTTTTCTATCTTCCCTATCATCTCCAGCATTACATAGATAAAGTTTTCCTTAGTGTGTGGGCTGTACTTAATAAGACAAGTTTTTGTATATCTCTTATTATTATTATTATTATTATTATTATTATTATTATTATTATTATTATTATATATATTTGATATTTCAGACAGGCCTCGACAGACGCTTCTCACGACGAGCGCTTCTAGTTTAAATTTTAAAATCATTTGTTTCTGATGAAAGGCCGAGGCCGGTCTGAAATATATATATATATATATATATATATATATATATATATATACAATAATATATATATATATATATATATATATATATAAATAAATAAAACGTATATTTTTGGAATGATATCGAACCTATTAAACTTTCGTGGAACTCGTTAATTGCGATGGAGCCATTGGCGATATCTTTTCTTTTTCGATCTACGTACGACCTTCTTCCAAATGCAGCAAACCTCAAAATGTGGGGATACATAGATACAAATCTCTGTTTTTCGTGTAAAAAAACACCAAGGTACCTTGTGTTATGTGCTTTCTGCTTGTCCACAATTGCTCCAGATGTATACGTGGTGACACAACAAGGTATTAGAGGTGATCAAGGAGCTAATAAGAACACAATGTGAGACAACAAATCAACAGCTTGTGACAGCCAAAGAAACTAAGATCGAATTTCATAAGGAAGGTGAATGCTCTGCAAAGAAAAAACAAACAGCCCCCAATACGAAGCTGCTGAGCCGAGCCAGTGATTGGGAGGTTTCAGTAGACTTAATAGCGTCCCTAAAATTTCCAATACGCATCGCACAGAGAAGCAAGCGTCCTGACATCGTGTTGTGGTCAGACTCAAAAAAAGACTATCTTCTTAATAGAGTTAACAGTCCCTTGAAAAGTGAACAAGGTGTGGGCACACGAACTAAAGAAAAACCTATAAGTGTCACTGCATACCGAATGCATGGACAATGGTTGAACGTGTAAGGTGATGCCAATTGAGGTTGGGTGTTGTGGGTTTCTGGAACATTCAGTTATTTCTTTTATTTCAAAAATAGATATCACTGGCCGTGGTTTGAAAAGCGCTTCTCATCGCACTCGAGTAAAGGTTCAGCAAGCATGAAGCTGGATTTGGTCGAGATCAAAACAACAAGCAAAGAAAATGTTCGGACAATCACGATCTAATATGCGCAAGTGAGATATTTGCGTGGTCGTCTATAACGTTTTTTTTCCTGCACGAGAGTATTAATAACGGCAAACGCGTTCAGAAAATTTCATAACCGATATAAGCTGCAAAGAGGAACGATCATTTTGTTTACTTCATTACGAGAATGTACAAAGAGGGATAATCAACAAGTTTATCTTCATACCCTGCCTGTTGGCAAACGCTGCTGCTGGCGCCAGGGGTATCGGTCACGCCATAGCCAGCGAAACTGTGATATCACCCCTGGTCGGAGGCTGATGAAGACAGGGTATCGCACGCGCTAACACACGTATGTTATATATATATATATATATATATATATATATATATATTTCTGCGATATATGCGTTACTCTTCAAAAATGAATTGAGTTCTTCCGATGACTGGCGTATGTATACACTGCTTATATACAAGACGTTAACATTTACAATCTCTGATTCCGTGTGCCTATGACTTAGGGGGTAGCGACTCCGACTGACACCAAATCGGTCGAGTTTCGATCCCGGCCAGAAGAAAATGGATGTGTCTAGCCACACTGATGAGCTGTGATACAGCAAAAAATGTTTGCATGTGGATGACTAATTGACTAAGAACTAACCCTTCGATCATGCTAAAAAATACTACAAAAGCCAGAGCGAGGACCCCTTAGAAATGATACACCTTCATAGTACTAACAACACTCTTACACACACCACAAACCGTGATCTAATTTAAACATTTTTTAAAAGATTAAAAATTTTATAGGAAAAATCGATTTCCTAAATTCAAAATTAAGGTTAAATATACAGAATTAGATTAATTATTAAAACTGTGCTTAAATACACACATTAAATCTTACCTATTATATATACAAATATACCTATTACCAATTTACCTATTACCTTAAATACAACATTAAATACAACATTAAATCTTACCTCCTACATTAAATTCTACCTATTACGCATCCATTACCTACTTACCTATGACCTTAAATACTAACATGAAATTTTACCCTTTACATTAAATCTTACCTGTTACACACCACAAACTGTGATCTAATTTAAAATTTAAAATTTAATAGAAAAATCGATTGCGTAAATCCAAAATTAGGGTTAATATACAAAATTAGATTAATTATAAAAACTGTGCTTAAATACAAAAATATTCTATAGTTATACAAATAAGCGGTAAGTCCACTCCCATTCCTTCCCAAGCCCTACACCCCATACTCTGCTCCTCTAAGAAATCCAAAGGATAAAGTCTAGTTGCAAGATCATAAAACTTACATGCTATCTGCTAATGTTAAATCTGTCTACAAAATTCCAAGACACCCATTAATCAACTATATTCACTACCCACACCACTTTCTTCAAAATTCAAACGACCAATTCACAAGACTTATTCCCTTATTACTAAACCCCCCATCAACATCCCACACACAACTCACCAAATATAAGAAAAGAGGTTTTCCATTCCTGGCCACACCACCTGATGAGACATTGTAGTTCCAATGTCGAAACAAATGTACGATTTGTAGAGGATATATAAAAAAAATTGTCCATGTTCTAAAATATAATATATATATATATATATATATATATATATATATATATATATATATAAACGCAGGTACACGCACATATATAAATATTTTTCTGGTCATCATAAAACAGCGCTTGATGTAATATAACACAGTTATAAAGTTTATATTAATAAATATACACATTATACTACTTCTACAGTCCGACTCGGAATATATATATATATATATATATATATATATATATATATATATATATATTCTTCATTCCTCGACGACATAATAATTGCAAAAAAATAAAATATGATAAGTCACTGTTGAAGGGTAAACACGCAACAAGAGCTTTCATAACTGGTAGTAAAATTTAATAATTAATAGTAAGAAGAATGAACAGAGCCGACGCTGCTTCGCTATTGTTTCTGAACTGAGTGGCCCCTGCATCCCTATTTTCTCTCTCTCTCTCTCTCTCCATTATCTTGACTGCATATATATATATATATATATATATATATATATATATATATATATATGGAGAAATAGTAAACAGTAGCTACTCACACATCTATGCATCGGTCATTAAGTAATGGATTTGAACACTCTCAGCTGCTGACGTGTGTTCAGATTGTTTATAACACGCTAAAGTCCGCCTTCCTCTACCGAGCGCCCATAGCTGATGTCAATTAGGTCAGGATTCAACCTTGGCTAGTAGCAATCGGATGTCTAACGGTACTGATGAGCTGTGATACAGCAAAACAGATCTGTCTGCGGATGACTATATAACACAACACCCTGTAGTATTGGTAAGACCAATAGAAAGCCTATCACGTGATCAAAGAGGAACATAATTAAAAAAATTAAAACCATTCAAACAAAAACTAAAAAAAAAATGATAATAGAATGAAAAGAAGGAATGGAACACAAACTAAATTAGAAGCCCAAAAGACCTATTCAACAATATACAGTGGTCTATATCTAAGTTACTACGACACATATATCCCTCCAATCACGCTTATATATATATATATATATATATATATATAAGTAAATTAAACGTAGTGAGCCAACAAGGTTTCAACTAAGCGGATTTTCAGGGAATGCTGGCCAGCGTTCCCTGAAGATCCGCTTAGGTGAAACCTTGTTGGCTCACTACGTTTAATTTACTTATTCTGCTCTGCTTAAGTATTGAGCGCTTTTTTGTTAGTTGATAACTTGTTTCGGCTTTTTTCTTTGGGCTACGTGCTGACTCGGTCCGAACTCTTTTGACTGATGTTCGTGTACTTAGCTCTTTCTTTTTTTACAACCATTTTTTCCTTCCACGTATATACGCCTTGGGTTTTTCGAAACGAATATAGTTATAAGTTTGCATTTATATATATATATATATATATATATATATATATATATATATATACAGAAAATATAAGCAAGAGCCAACAATCAACCACGATTTAAATTATAGCTTGATTAATACTAGTTTTGGTAGAGTTAGTTCTCTTACTATTGGTATTGTTGTTGCTATAGTTAATATTATATATATATATATATATATATATATAACTGTCTTTATTATACTGGAGAGGATTTATAATATTTTCATTAATTAATTGCATAGCTATTGTTGTGACAACTTTAACATTATTTTTAATATTTAAATGTTCTACCATTTAATATCATCACCATTATTATTATTATTATTATTATTATTATTATTATTATTATTTTTATTGCAGTTGTTGTTGTTATTATTCTCACCGTCGCCATCTATCGAAGCAATTGTTGAATTTTACGTTTTTAAAGTGAAAGCAATGAATTTAAATTGAGTACCGGATATGAGCACTTTATGATATCTCGTGGCTTATTTTGACATTTTGTCAAATAATAACAAAAAGAAAAGGACAGAAAAGTTTTAAAAAAAGAAAAGAAGAAAGAAGCATTTTTGTAAAGAGAAAGAATAACTCTTTGACATAAAGGCAGTGGATTTCTTTCCTCTCTAGATCCCCCCCGCTACACGCATACACAGACTGAAGCCATGATAATGAATGATTAACATTTTCAAAAAGAAAATAGACATATTAAGAAGGAAACAAAAGAAAGAGTTAAAAAAAAAAAACAGAAATATATCCGAATATGTTGTACGACGCATAATTTATATATTAAATATATGTTATATAATAATGTATATATTATTTATATATAAATTTTAACGCTATTTTTATGAATAAAAAACAAACAAACCCTAAAATCAGTTATTGTAAATCGCCTGAAGACACCACATTGTAGAAACCTTGGTCACGTAATAACTCGTTTACAAATGAAGAATATATATATATATATATATATCAGCCCTGATAGGTTAGGACATCATAATGGAGCATTCACGAAACTTCAAAATCGGCCTAGCTGTGCTTAGTTAACTGAAAATTTCTCCATATTAATCTTGTTAACGCTCTTGATATCGAGCACTCTAGGACAAAAACCTGTTTGCCAAAATATCTTTTTATCATTAAACGACTAGAAACAACAATCTTAGCAGTAAACATTATCTCAACTCAAAACTATATATATATATATATATAGTTTTTTATATATTATATATATATTTATTTTTTTTAGCTATGTGTTTAATAAAAATTTTTCCTAAGTGTGTGTTTTGCTTTTTTTGTTCTAACCCCCCTTTTTGTGTTGGTATGGTTCCCCCCTATCTTAGTGTATATCTATTTATTTGGTTTTATCTTTAGTGTTTCAGCCTTTGCCCTGACGATCCGTAGTGTGAAACCGCGGTAGGTTTTGGCTCACTTTGGATTTTTGTATATATATATATATATATATATATATATATATATTTATATATATATATATATATATAAGTTTAATTGAAAATGACAGATAAGATATTATCATTAAGTTTTTTATAGAATTTTTCATGTGTTCGTAGGGCATTTTCTTTTTGGAACTCACTTTATATAAGAATTGCCCAAATCTTTCGCACGCTTTCGGCTATACTTTTAGGCATTATCAAGAATTAATTTTGTTTTATTTATAAATAAACATGTGGAAATCTTAGGCATATACAGTCTTGGAAAGTTTATGCATACTGAGTCTTGTGGGTGTTAAGTAAGCTCACTGTTACGATGTTTAACTGATTTTATTAAGTGTATGCTTTTTAAACTTAACATATAATGAAAAAAACATGAATGAAGGAAAGATGAAAGCGAAAAAGTCTGAGTAGGATCAAAGGTACTCTCTCTCTCTCTCTCTCTCTCTCTCTATATATATATATATATATATATATATATATATATGATGTTCGTCCCTCGCAGGCGAGGAAGACCACGACTTCTTGATTAGAAGTCATGACTTGCGCTTTAATAAGATTTAAGTGAGAGAGAGTTGCGCATCGTCGTCATCCCCACTCTCTCATCCCATTCCACCTAGGTCCGGTCGCACGACATAAGCGAGACTTGCCGGAGGCAGTCAGGGATGCAGTGGATGGCCAACAGTGATATTATTGTTTTCACTGTGCCCTGGGCACGCTCGACAACGCTTAGTTGGCATTTTTTAATTATTCCACAAAAGGTTGCCACGACCGGCTCTGGTAGACTGGTTGCCAGCCAAGGCTATAGAACCTAATCTCTCCTGTTAATACCCCATAACTGGAAATAATGAACGGATTAATGCCTTTCTCAAGGGTATTTGCGCATAATTGACTGTAGGGCATTCAACCGGGAGTCAAACTCGGCTCCCCGATTTTCTTGTCTATCGCCGCTTGATGTTGAAGAGGGTTCAATTTTTTTCTTTACATATGCTGTATCCCTGATATTTACCAAAAATAGAGTACACCATAAATCTATATTTTATCATTTTTATTAAATGCCACTGAAATCAAATTAAGCCAGAAATCTAATTTTAACAGATATATTTGCCAAAATGATGCAAAAATATCTTGAAATACAAAAGAGAAAATGAATTTAGTAAAATCGCCATTTATTTCAACCATGACCTCCAGAATACTTCAGAATCTCCTGCAACTCTTCTAGACGGTCTCCTTGTTTAATTTAGTGAATTTTGACATAATCCATGCCGTTTCCATATTTCTGTCGGAGTGAATTGCGTCATGGTGCTCTTTTTCTCACAGACGGTGCTCAACTGGCCCTACTATACTGTGCAGTCGACAACATATAAAACAGCAAATCGCTTGTGCGAAATTAAAATTATAAAATGTCGAACATTTACCCATCGCACGCACCCTGTATCTCTCTCTCTCTCTCTCTCTCTCTCTATATATATATATATATATATATATATATATATATATGGGAATGAAACCTATCTGAAATGTATATTCATACGATAATACAGAAAGAAAAAAGAAAGAAAATAGAAAGAAAAAATAGAAAGAAAGAAAGAAAGAAAGAAAGGAAGAAAGAAAGAAAGAAAAAAAGAAAGATTGAAATGTTCGTGTCGGTGGCACGCATGCTCAGGCGTGCGCATGCGTATCGCATTTCTTTTCTTAAAATTGGTTCAGTTAGCCGAGACAGGCTTAGCCTCGCTTATATTTCGGATTTAAATGGCAGAGTAGCAAGTAGGAGGAGTAAGATACTAGAACATTGGGCTTATACTCTTTTACTGAATGTTTCTTTTATTGACTTTTTCTTTTATTGAATTTTATATACATCATCTATTTAAGCTAGCTTCAACTGCAACACGAAATAAAACGTAAAAATTTAAAAGAGGAACGCTTTTATAATTGAATAATATAATAAGGATTGGTGGAGTGGTGTCGGAAGGGGTGGTTGGATAAGCTAAAGTATAATTTGAAAATATTTTCTGACGTAGAGCAAAAGAAAATGGATTTTTTGTTCAATCTCTCCTCTTTTTCCTCGCCCTTTCCCTCGCCCTGTCAGCTTTTATCTGACGCAGTAAAATTAATTGAAAAGATACATTAATAAAGTTTAAAATGAACAAGTGGAGTTGAATGGTGCGGGTAACATAGTCGAATAATGAGGAAACTAATACTCTGTGGACAATACGAGAAGGGAGGGGCTTTTGTAAAGTCAGAAGAATCGCTTAGGGATAAATACGAAGAGTGAGAGTGAGAGAGAGAGAGAGAGAGAGATAGAGAGAGGGGGAGGGAGAGGGTTGCTAAGAATTTTCTACAAGTTCCCGGTGTAAAATGCTCGCAAGATTGTCTCAAATCATGAAAATACATAGAATCATGTCAGTTTTTAAACTCATCGCTCGTTTTTTTTTTGTATCAAGGGAGGCTGATATTGATATCCTGTTGTTGCACATGAATTTAAAACTTGGGGTTCTAAATGCTAAATAACGACAAGAAATAGTTTTTTTTTTAATCAATTCCTTAGTGGTTTTTGAGGAAACGATTTTAAATATTAAGTTTAGGTTAAAATTCGTAGCGTTGCAATCTCATTGCGATGATCAGTGAAAATCTAATAGCACAGCCTCGTAAGATTTACTTTTTAAAGAAGCTTTCCAAACTGTATATGGACAAGATACATGACACACGCACATTATTACTAAATCATTACGCCATGAAATAAGATCTCCATTTACAGTTATATGTTATACGGTGCAGTAGTTTTTTTTTTTTTGTTGTTTTTTTTTTTAATCATATCACCCCAGGCAAGGCGATAACGCCACTGATGCGCAGGGGGCTACGTAAGGGTAAAAAGAATGGAAAATAGAAAGCCGGAAACCACAGGGAACAAGGGATGCGCCTCTTCACCTGTTCAGTAGACGTGGGTGGAGTGTGAACCGGGCGATAGTTTAGTCTATCTGCTCCAATTGGAAAAAAAAAAAAGAGTGAAAAGATTGGAAAAGAGATAACCGGAAATCGCATCCTAAACAGGAAACAAGGGATGAGCCTCTTCACCTGTTCAATAGATGTGGGTGGAGTGTGAACCGGGCGATAGTTTAGTCTATCTACTCCAATTTAGTGTTATTTTCAATAGACAAAGAAAATTTGAGACGTTTTGTCTCATAATTTGTGCCCAGCAGTAGTATGGTGTTATATACATTTTTATTTTGTAGTGAACAAAACAAGTTCTAGATTTAAAAATTCAAATACTAAGCACTGACTCTTTGATTTTGTTTGAAATAACCGAATTTACTCAAATTACAAACTTTTCACGCAAAAGCGAATCCAAAAGACAAAACTCGTGAAATTTCACACCTCGATGGGAAATGTTTTTCGACCAATAGAAATCTCGAAAACATCTAAAAACAAAATTTCAAATAATCTTCAATTGTCAGAAACAAATTATTTTACGGACCCTTTTAGATAGCCGACGCGAAGTTTGTTCTTCGCCAATGGAAAGGCCAGAATCACATCCGGGAGGGAATTCCCAAATGACCTTTTTGAGTTCACCTAACAGAGAGAGCATGACGAGCGTAATTAACACGTACCCTTGACAAAAGTGAAACGATCGTTATTATTATAACCTCTTTTTTCTCTCTCACCTTCTTCCTTTTCAGCATTCACCCTGAGTGATACCTTCAAAGACAATCCTACCCAACAATAAACGCTCATCAATACATACATATATACATACATACATACATACATACATACATAAGTTCCTGCCTACGTACACTTAAACTCACTCTTGCAAGGACTCCTATGAACTATTGATACCCTTAAATTTTTAATACTGTTTCTCATTGAACATCTACAAATTCATGTTATTCTTTTTTATTAATAAATTTATATTTAGACATACAAAAGGTATGCTTTTGTTCTTCCACAAATCCACCTGCTGATAACCTTCTGATAATTCTGGATAAAACCTGTAAGTTTTAGGAAGTTTGGTTAGGTTTCACACAAGCCCAATTCAAAAAACATTAACCATCTCCCTACTTCTACGATTTATTCTCTGTTTTTATCAATTATGATCTAACAGATCTTATTCATTGCATAGCCTTCTTTTTTTTTTTTTGCAATCTATTTATACACAGTTTCTACTTATCGAATACAGTAAAAAAATGCATATTTTGCTTGTGGTGATTTATAATTAAAATTCTTGTTCGAATACATATCCCATTCAAGGTATCTAATAACTTTATCTAGATTTATTCTTGAAAGGGTAAAAAAATTGTAAGCGAAAACCTGTGAAAATTAGGTATTTCGGTACATTTTTTCAGACGATATTCAAAACTAAATGCTCACATATTGCTGAAAGCTATGAATCTAAGTTTTGGTGTTAGACCCCAGCTTTCGCAGTGAGTGCAATATTGATTTTCTAAAGAACAGTGAAATAAAATTCCCTATTTTTTATTCGTTAAGTTTCGAGATAAAACCTCGTCGTCATTTAAAAAAAAAAGACGTTGATTAACTCTGACAGAAGACAAATAAAGGGTTAGGAAAGTGTGTAGGATCTGTTTTCTTCCTCTTAAAGACATGACATGGTATATTTCCGGGCGTTCCAACGCTGTTGCAACATCTACCTCACTGTCCCAAAGAGGGAATAGGTAGACACCGAACGCACGGTGACGGTGATCGCCAGGACATGGCAATTGTTACGATGCATGCGTATAGATATACCTTATAAAATAAACCTTGGCCACATTCTGTCATGAGTTTTACAACATATTTTCTGCTCTATGATATATTTTTATAGTTTATGATTTTTGTAAGAATAGATTCCTATTCCCGGAGATTTCAACCCTGGGACAGCATCTGTTACTGAACATTTTTAAATTGTTTCACCCCCAAGTAGACAATAAAACCACTAGGACACAAGAGAGAATATGAGGAAATAAAAACTACTATTGAGGAGTGAGGGTAAAAACAATAAGAATTACGAAACAGCGGATAATGAATGAAATTCCATTTCATTTTGGGAAATCAAAGTTGATTTGGAAAAAAAGAAGCTGGAAGAGAATTTCACAAGTGATAAAAGACAATTTTCGCATAGAACTCAAGATTAGATTTAGCCATTTCAGCTGTAATAAGATGAAACCTTGTCACTAATCTAGTACTTCATAAAGTCTAGGTGCCATAGAGAAAAGTTAATCTGAACAATTAACATGAAAGAATTTAGTAGTGGCAGTGACATTCCTTGCTCGGGGTGAAACGCTTATAAAAAAAAAGCACAGGGAATCTACGTTACAGCATTGGGAAAATTACTGAAGTTGAGATGCTAGAATAGGACCAATAAAATTGCAGATTCTTTTGAGGTTATCTAGAATCTCTAAATATATAGCATGTGCAAAGACCAGATTGAAAAATTGTCTAACAGCATTGAACTGTTATATGACAGTGAATGCTAAATAATCTTTTCACAGACGAAGAAGAGAATGGAAGCAACAAAAGTTTGGTTCTACAGAAAGATGCTGAGAATACCATGGACCGAGCAACGACTAAGTTTTAGTTAGAGAAAATAGAAACAAACTTAACATTCAGTTAAGTGCCATACATGATATACGCATTGGACGATCATGTCTCTTTCGAGACATGATTGACTGGTCAGAAGAGTATCCCGCAGTAGGCTGTGTTAGAATAGTTGCCAGCCAAGGCTATAGAACCCAATCTATTTTATTATTTAACCCGTAACTGGAGGGAAGAGACGGATTAATACCTTTCCCAAGGCTATTTGTGCGTAAGTGAATGCAAGGAATTTAACTGGAATTCGAACTCGGGACCTCGATTTCTCATTCCGAGTCGATATGCACTGCATCACAATACACATCCATACTTAACATTAGGAAGAAATATTTGAAATTTCTAGGGTACATAATGAAAAAAGAAGGCTTAGAAAATTTGTTACATGTTAGCTAGAATGTCTAAATATTATAAGAAGCGCACCAGATCAAATGGGGAGGCAATATTCGAATGATAGAATTATAAATGTGTAAGATTCTGGCGAGAAAGATTGTCTAGCACGAGAGATTTTTTAGCTGCAGACTTATAAATTGTTTCAGTATACTTTTATCACTGAAACTTTGTCAGATGAAAACTTCAGTGCGATAAAGAATATTTTTGTCCCTTTCTCTGGTGGTTAGCATCAGCCATACTGATGAACGATAAAAAGAGTGACAAAATGAAAAGGATAGGTGAAAGGTTGATTGATACAGACACTAGCGGGACAATGATCGCAGGTACTAGACGATTTTTGTTCTAGGCGCATGGGCACACTACGTTAAACAGAACTTGTTTCACGCTGGACGGACAGTTACATAGAGGACACTTGATCCCGGACAATTGCGTTCCAGGATATCTAGCCCCCCCCCCCCCCCACGAACAATGCATCTCTAGAAAATTGCGTACCTCTGATAATTTTTTGAAGTTACCAGTCTCTAATTGCAAACTAACTAAATTTTTTGAAGTTAACAGTCGCTAATTGCAAACTAACTTTTAATAATGCTAAAAAAGTAAAAAAATAACAACTCTGATTATCAAAAAAACTACAAATAAGAAAATCATGCCATTATTAGTTAAGTATAATCTTGAAAACATGAGAAATTTCTTTCTGTTATTAGTGAAGTATAATCTTGAAAACATGAGAAATTTCTTAAAAGTGATAGCTCACAAGATTCATAACTTTTCTTTCATTTGTGAAAGTACAATAATTTTCTATTTTAGAAATATTTTTTAAACTCTTTTAATCTGTCATTGCATTTATAACAAAAAATGAACTCGTAAATTTTTTATTTTATTCCTTTTTTTTAAATTTCCGATTGCTACCAATGCTTTTTTCAAAATTTATGGTAATTTTTTTTTATAATTATTTGACCCCAAACAAGACAGTTTTACTACCACTGATGCGCAAGTGGTCCCATAAGAGGAGTCAGTCAGTTTAGTGCCATACGTGATATACGCTTGGGCGATCATGTCTCTTTCGAGACATGACTGACTGGGCAGAAGATTATCCCGCAGTAGGTTGCCATTGCTTTCTGCGGTAGACTGGTTGCCGACCAAGGCTATAGAACCCAATCTGTCCTATTATTTAACCCATAACTGGGGGAAGAGACGGATCTTTCCCAAGGATATTTGCGCGTAAGTATATGCAGGGAATTCAACTGGAATTCGAACTCGGCTCTCCGATTTCTCGTTCCAAGCTGATATTCACTGCTCCACAACGCACATCTATAAGAGGAGAGTGATGAGAAAAAGGAACAAATAGTGGGTGTATGAGAATGGGTAAGCAAAGGACGAGAATACTGGTGTGAAGAGAGCTGATGAGAGTAGAGTGGATGGGGTAAGAACATAAGAGAAAGGATGCGAGTCAGAGTGATAAAAGATGGCAACTGAGTTTACATTTAAATTCTTGGAGATTGTAGCTTTCAGCAAAGCAAGTATACGGAAGAGAATTTCACAGGCGGGAAGTGCGAGAAAAGAAACTGAGGGAGTAGAAGTTGCAGTTGCATTTTATTGGTTTCACTGTAAAAGGGTGGGATCTAGTCGCTAGTCTAGTCGCTCGAGTAAATTCATGCAGAGGGGTTACCAGGGAGCTAAGCTCATTGGAGCCGAAGCCGTGAAATTACATGTAGAAGAGGTAGATGAACGCCACGTTACACCGATGAGAAAGTGACTGCAGCTGATGAAGTCGGAATCGATCACATTGGATTTTCTCTTGCCTGCAAAAGCTTCAAAAATTATCTGAAATACGCAATTATCCAGGAAGGCATTTGTCTAGGGATGTAAATGTCCTGATACGTAATTGTCTGGTACGCAATTGTCTGGTACGCAATTATCAGGTACGCAATTATCAGAAACTCAACTAACATAGTACCCTTGATTCATATTCCATTGTCTCGAGGAGGCGAGTAATATTGGATTAAAATATAATACATGTTTTCCTTTTTAAACTTTTTCAAAGCTTGGTCCCGAAGATTTTAACTCTACAGCACATCTGTATAAAAGGTCAGATTGATGAATACCAATGCCAGTAGGGTGGTAGTCTGGGGACAGGGAAACATTTGTCTTTTGCTTGTATGTATAGCACTCCATGTTAAACTGATACCTCGTTACAATATTAGTGAACAAACACTCAGAGAATTGAGTTTGAATTTGAGTTTTGTTTAACGGCATATCAACCTCGGTGAGTTATTTAATACCAAAAAGGTGGGGTTTTAAGATTTTTTTTTTAATGTTTGGTTACAGTGAGTAGGTTGATTTAGTCAGATTTTTAATGATTTTTTCTTCTTTTTCTTCTTTTTTATTTTAGAAAACTGAAAATTTCTTCTAGTTTTATTTTAAAAAATGTTTTGCTGAGAATAATTTTTTCATTCAAAAATGTGTTATGGTAATATTTTTCATTCAAAAATGTATATTTTTCTACAAAAGTCTATTTTTATGTATATATTTCTATAGAAATGTATTTTTTTACTTTCATAGTGTTTTGGCCCCAATTTGGGGGTTAACTATTTGCTCATAGCTGGGACCCTAACAGGTGCTACCACTCCGGGTCAGGTTGGACCTGGGAACAACAGTAATTAAGATGTGGTTCCATGCTCCTCACAACCTCCCAATCAGAAACCTTGCAGTCGGATGCAGTTTACTGTCATGCCCAGGACCTCAAAAAATTGGGTTAAAGGGAGATAACTAAGACATCCAGAAGTGGCATGACTCATGAAACAAGAATAATTTCTTCCAGAGATCGAAATATAGGGTTAAATTCAAAATTCCAATCCCTTAAAGAAGGCCGGAGCGTATTACGGCCGAAACGTTGTGAATATGGCAATAGAGATTAATAATTACAATTCTTCATCTCAGAAATATGAACAGATATTGTGTGTGTGTGTGTGTGTGTGTGTGTGTGTGTGTGTTTAGTAGGCATACAACCTGCAAGCATGGATACTAATCCATGCTTGCAGGTTGTATGACGTTTTGTGTGACTGTGAAAAAACTCAAGTTACATCGATTGTGGTTGTAGGTAGACATATTCTAGATTCTTTAAGTATGGATTTTAATAAAAGTTGATAATAAATTAAAGTGTGTTTGATGTATGTTTACAGATGGCAATATTTTCATAAGAACTCCTTCAATATCTATGTACAAATATACAAGCAAATTTCCTGTTCAAAGTAGGGACGAAGCAGTACACATCTTCGAGGTTCTTATTTGTGTTCTTGTAAAATACGAAAGCGAATAAGTACCATCTTTGGGTAGGCGACTGCATGGTTTTCTCGGCAAAAGCGATCGTGTCAAGCATTTCAGATCGGAACGTTGGGCGTTATAAATTCACTGAGAAGAGAGAATTTTTTTTTATAACAATTTATGCAGTTTCAGATTCACCCATCGAAAATCCGATTCCAATACTAAGAGGAATAATACGCCTCTATGCTTTGATAAGGACGTTAGGTCTCAGATCATTCTTATAAGCTTTTCTCGCTGGACGACTGTATGAGAAAAGCCAGTAATTTATAATCTAGGTAACGGTTGGTTCCACGGAGTTAAACCCATTCCTGGCATCAATCTAATCAGTAACAAAATATCGTGACATTTGAAATAAGTTTTCTAACAAGAGCATAGCAATACACTCTCTCATATGTCTCGACAAAGTTTTATTTCGTCTCGCACAATGCTATATATATATATATATATATATATATATATATATATCACGACATAAGAATAGAACTAAAGCAAGTGATTTCCACAGGGAAGATTTAAATGGTGAATATGTAATTTTTATATTCGGCTTGCAAAAACTATACCCCACATTAAACTGTATCGGGAGTTTGATAAATACTATGAGAAGGAACGCTTTATAACATTCGGATAGGGTATCGTTCATTTCTCCCTTGAAATTATGAGGGACTCTAACTCTGAGGCAGTCTATTCCCCATTTCACTAAAGAGGGGGGATCTGTGGGTAAAGACATCAGTGTAACAAAAGTTAAACGGATTGGATCCTTTTTCTCTCTGCAAGCGTATTTGATACTTTACCGTAAACAGATGGTTTCACTTGAAGAATTGTTATATAATTGCGGTTAATTGATTATGATATCTGCTTCATTATTGATGACGGGTGGTTGGAATGTGTGTGCATATAAAAATGGTTGTTATATTTTCTATACGGTAAGTGAAATAATCTTCATGAAAGATTATGAAAGAGAGTTGAATTTTGCCAACATACGCGCGCGCGCGCACACACACACACACACACACACACAAAAAAAAACTCATGAAAAGAAATATCATATAATTCAACCCATCGTACACCAAAGCGTAAAAACAAACGTAGAAAAAATAATCATTTAAACATTTAAAAGCTCCCCCATCAATCACTCTCTAAAAGATATTCAACAAAAACAGAGTAAAAACAGATACAGTTGTACCGAGAAGTAAAAAAAAGCACAACATGAAAACAACCAAACAAACCATAAATCAAACTCACGTGTAACAGTAGAACAAAAAATAATGTCCGCTAAACACCAATTACTTGCAGAGCAATGTAATGTACCAAGCCACTGTAAAATCGGCAGATGACGAGAAAAATATACAAAGGCGTCACTGAATGACCCCTGAAACGAAATAAACTATGCATACAAAACATTATTTACAAATAGTAAATACACCGACAGCAAAATACTTTCAAAATATAAATGGGAAATAAAAAAAATAAATCACCCCCCAAAATATCATGAAACATTAGGAAAATGTTATCGGCCTACAACAACAAAACCAAAAAAACTGTAAACTCTGTTTGGAGGAAAAAATACCTTCAATCACCTTCCCAGACCAACTCAAATTACTAAATAAATGATCAGAACAACATCTCAGAATGCCAGGTCAGGACCAATAATATTGCTGATTCTTCTTTAGGATTTATCAGTAATCTCTATACGTATAGCAGGAGCACTAGACTATATGTGACAACAATATTCAATGCTTAAAAGAATGATAAAATTATAAATATGTAAACATTTCTGGCAATAAAAATTGTCTCGCACGACTCAGCGAACCAACTTCCCTGGCAGCTAGCCTCGAATTTGAACCAATATTATCGTTCCACTTCATTTCAGCAAGAAAGTTTTAGCCCAAGATGGTAGAACGAGTCACTCCTCTAAATAATAGCTTCAGCCATGTTGATGAAAGACAGAAAGGGGTCTACCTGTTGATCGATAGAGACCAGATTCGTTTGGAAGCTTTAAATTAAACAAGCCATTACTTACCCCAGGTAACAGCAGATTATAGGCATTTTTGTTTTTAGATGAGCTGTAAATAGTTGTATGATTGGCATAAATACCGAGTTTAGAAGTGACACTACCAGGATGTTTGTATATATATATATATATAATTTAAATGACGTGCTGAGTTTTCCTTTTGATTGAGCTCTCTGGAGAAGAAAATTTTAAAAACAATTTCCACTTCGGCTATAATGCGTGACTCTTCAGAAATGAATTGAGTTCTCTCAGTGACTGGCGTCTGTATACACTGCTTACATACAAGACGTTAAAATTTCCCTTCTCTGACCCCATGCGCCGATGGCTTAGGGAGTAGAGACTCCGACTGACACCAAATCGGTGGAGTTTCGATCCTGGCCAGAAGCAAGTGAATGTGTCAAGCCACACTGATGAGCTGTGATACAGCGAAACGGACTTGTATGTAGATGACTAATATATATTTATCCGGAGCAATATGATATTCATAAAGGAAAACTCAACACGTCATTTAGATTGGTTATAAATTATAATTAATTTCTATGAGCTAAATTAGTTCATTTCATCAGATCACACTATATTCGGTATATATATTTTACAAGAATAAGCATTTCTTAAAATGAAGAGGAAACAAGAAAAAAGATTTAAAGACAGAGACATTGACGTTATCTTAATTGGGGATCTAGACCAGTCGCGAAGAGGTCTTCGTTCTTGGTTGGTGACCATAATGTCATTATACGTCCACTCAGAATCTCATGTATACGTATATACGTGTAACCCTACATATTAACACATTCACGTATACTTATCTATATCCACATACGCACATGTCAATAAATTATAATTTATAACAAATCTAAATGACGTGTTGAGTTTTCCTTTATAAATATCATATTGCTCCGGATAAAATCTAACGAGCTCTCTATTCAGATATAACACTTAATATTTTATATTAAGTTGATCTTGGATTATGCTCACTGTTTACGGACTGGACATATATATGATCTGTTTCGCTGTATCACAGCTCATCAGTACGGTTAGACATCCGATTGCTTTTAACCCAGGATTGAAACCCGACTGAATTAGCATCAGTCGGCGATTCTACCTCTGAGCTATATGCGCTCGGTAAAAGGAGGCAAACTTTTAGCGTATGATGTAGCATACGCCAGTGGCCAGAGTGCTCTAATTCATTATATATATATATATATATATATATATATATATATATATATATATATATATATATATATATATTCAGGCACATATATATCACGCACGCATGCACACACAGGGGGAAGATTTTATTAATTTCCTATTTAATTTTTTCAGTATTCTAATGTATTTCTTTTTACTAAAGATAAGGAATGTAAAACACATAACCCATAAATTAGTCAACAACAATTTTTCCTACTTTATTTTACAATTCATCATTGATAAACAAATAAAATTATTCCTTCAAAAAATACACGAGACCAATATTAAAAAGAGCACACAGCAGCTAAACATCATCATATTTTACTGCAAACCAGATGCACATTAATTATAAACAAAACTATACGGAAAATTCTACGGCTATATCGTGTTGAATACACCGGTTGCCGTCCGATCACCGAAGTTAAGCAACATCGAGCCTGGTCAGTACATAAATGGGTGACCATTTGGGAATACCAGATGCTGTAAGCGTAAGGACCAAGAATGGTCCATCGGTCCTCTAGGTTTGGGTGTTAGGTGCATGGCTAGCAACACTGCCCCGTAAAAAACAGTTTGTCACAGAAACAGCAACAAAAAGTTGCTGCCCTATGTACCATCTGGGTGTGATGGATAAATGATGATGAGACGAAAAATTAAAATAACATATTTCTGCCGCAAATCCTCAAAAGCATGCAATTTTTTAAATATGTTACAGAAAAGAGAAGACCGCAAAACTTGTTGCTTCTAATCAAAATAATAATCCCATCAAATCTAAATTAGTGTTGAAAACAGAAGAATATTATTTAAATCTCAATACCAAATTAGTGTAGCACAATATACCATAGATTATCTCCTACCATCAAACTCACATTATTTCATATTTAAAAAATAATAAAATCTTTCCTGTCGGCTGTTGCCAAAGGTTGTTGCCCATATATATATATATATATATATATATATATATATATGTGTGTGTGTGTGTGTGTGTGTGTGTATTTTAAACTAATCGATATATATTCCACAGATTGATTTTTATATTTAAAAAGGGCTCCAGCTACTACGCCAGCTATGAAGTATTGAGTTCTATAGCAACCTGTCTAACGCAGAATTAATGGCAACTTACTGAGGGAAAATCTTCAGCCCTGTCAGTCATGTCTCTTTCGAAACATGATCGATCAAGCGTCTATCTCATATGGTACTTAGCGCTAACTGATATTATACAGAGATAGTTTCTGTTCGTAGTGGAATTGTAAAATAAAATAAAATGTATTTAACTTATTTTTTCAATCTTTTATGATGAGTAGAAGATAACATTCACCAAGGAGGCGTAGCGCTATATATATATATATATATATATATATATATATATATATATATATATATTGGAAAGTAAAGATTACAGGTATATTACAAAACTACTGATCATTGAATTTATTTTTTAAAAAGTGCTCAATACTCAGTAAAACTTAATATTGTAATGTTGCTTTTTTTTTTAATCATATCACCCCGAGCAAGGCGGTAAGACCACTGGTGTGGAGGGGGCTACATAAGAGTTAATAGATTGGAAAAGAAAAAGCTGGAAACCACGTCCTAAACAGGGAACAAGGGATGAGCCTCTACACCTGTTCAATAGACGTGGGTGGAGTGTGAACCGGGCGATAGTTCAGTCTGCTATTATAACAGTTTATAAAAGCAGTTTATCACTGCACAAATTCATGTTCAGAAGAGTGATATTTTAAAACAAATGGTGAAAATGATTTATTTTCGAAAATAGAAAACGAATTCATGATTATTTAGAAAGTTAAGGAGGGGTGGTTGGAGGAAATTGAATATGATTATGGTTATGTCCGGATTACTCAGGCCAAAGTGAGATTATGTTGTACTATAAAGGTGAGTTGTTGAATTATGAAAGTATAAAATGACACTCTGTCTGTGGAAGATACATATTTGGAGCACATAGTATTTAGATGTATAGGTAAGATGTTAGTTTTATGGATAAGTTAATTTTTGTACTACAGAATTTGTTAAAGAGGCTTACTACTTAGGTTAAAACGGAAATTAAGTAAATATGGTATACTAAGCTACTAAATTGGCTTTTACCGTTGAAATAGTTAATTACAATCGCCACTTCTACTCTAACATTTTCTTTTCTGACACTTCCCCCTGTGGAACCCCCTTTTATTTGCTTGCTACCCTGATAGCTGCAATTACCAAAATTTAAAACCCGTTTATATGTTATCGTTTCTTCAGTATCCCTTGTACCCAGTATTTTCTTTTACTGTAATACTCTGCGTACTAGTGGCAGTCACGCCTTGCTTGGGGTGAAATAATAACAAAAAAAAAACTTGATGTCTTATTGAGATAAGCAAAACTGTTTCACAAGCAGTTTCTATTTCTCTTGGGTTTGAACATAAACGGTTATTCTACACTCATGTTAGACGAATCAAAACTTTATAAATACCTGAAGGGTAAACAACGACACACGAGCCATGCTCCGAGTCAAATCACACTTATTTCTACTGTATTTCAAATTTAAGAAGAAAGCATTCCCCGCCAATAAATGCCTCATTTTGGAACAGATTGCTGCGGAAGTTCTCTCCTTCACACTTCAAACTTAGCATCTTCTAGGTCGATCTTTTTTCTTCTTTAGTCTCATAAACACGATTGCTTACAATCTCTACTTCACATTCGACATTAGGTTTACGGCCATATCGGGGGAAAACAACGGTTGAAATACTCTATCTCTCTATGACATTCATTTGTGTCTTTCGTTCGTTCTTTCTCACCTTCTTTTTTACAAACTATCTATTTCATTTCTCTGTCTCTCTTTCTGTCGAAATAAAGATAAATAAAAGGAAATACAAAGAGAAATAGATAGCTAGATGGATAATTTATAAATTTCAGTCATTTTAAATATTTCAGTTCAACAAATTATATCGCAAGCTATCTCTTTCAATCTATCTATCTATCTATCTATCTATCTATCTATCTATCTATCTATCTATCTATCTATCTATCTATATATCTATTGCGACTTCTAGACCATAGAAATAGAGTCTATCTATCTATCTATCTATCTATCTATCTATCTATCTATCTATCTATCTATCTATCTCAATGTATCTATCTATCTATCTATCTATCTATCTATCTATCTATCTATCTATCTATCTATCTATCTATCTTTTTCAATGTCAATATCTATCTCTTTCAATGTTTCTATCTATCTATCTATCTATCTATCTATCTATCTATCTATGTTAAGCTTCTATGTATTTTTGTTCACTATATATATATATATATATATATATATATATATAATCTTATAAGCAACAAATATCTTCTGGTTTTAAATAGATTGTAAGGAGTTGATAATCCGTACACAACGAATCACATATACTTTGAATGTCTCTCGAGCATTGTAGTTAGTGAATTTCAGTATAAAAAGAAGCTAATGATGTTCAAGCGTATGTAAGTTGTCTTTTCAGAAATGAACTTGAAAAGAATAAATCCTTATGTTTCCTTTTCAAGTTTTGAACATCTCCTGATGAGCCAAAGCTTACAGTTCATTGCCAATGACCAAATCATGTGCGAGGTTAATCTTATGAACGGATGGGATAGAGCGAGATAATACAGCGCGAAAGGAGATAAGTAGCAAGCGATTCGGGTTAACGTGATTCAAGGACCATTCCATGTCAAATTATGACGTCCTCGATAAACGCTCAGAGAATTGCATCCCCGAGTTTATCTCAGATGAGTAAATCCAATACAGTACACTGGTTGGTACGCTCAGAAATAAATCAATAATCAGTGTGAATCAAGAAATATGCGCAGATATAAGCATTATCAGGCAGAAAACGTGCGTGGATAACATATATATATATATATATATATATATATATATATATATATATATATATATATATTGCGTGCAGACTGTCTTTGTACAAGTAAACAAGGTGTTAACGGAAGATTCAGGGAAGGTAAGAATGAAAATTGCTGACACGAAATAAAAAGAATGTTATAAGAAAGAGGTTATATATTATATGGTGAAGAGCTTTTCGAGTTTCAACGTAAATATTCTGGGAAAACACGATATATGTTGAGTAACTTAAGAGATGAACAGACTGATTACTCTGAAAAAAGTTATTCGGAACTTTTTAGAAATAGCCTCGTAACGCAATACACAGTGGGGTGGACAAATAATAGAAAAACCTTGAAATTTCAAGCCAATTCATTTTTCTATAGTGTAGGACCGCCTTTGGCAGTAATTACAGCTTTAATTCTACCTGTGATTGACTCATACAAAGCTGAAATTGTTTCTAAATGAATTTTTATCCATTCTTCAGCTAAAAACAGTTTCCAATTCTGTCACTGATGATTGGTTGACTCCTAAACTGTTTTTCAAAAATCAACCATGAAGGTTTAATGATGTTGAGATCTGGAGACTGTGGTGGTCATATAAGATGTTCTACATCACTAGAATGTTCTTTGTACCGTTCAGCTACAGCTTTAACAGTATGAATGGATGCATTATCATCCAGAGAAATGTCATTTGTCTCTGGAATCCGTTGCTGAATCATAGGATAAAATTGATCACTTAAAATGCTTAGTCAGGCGATTTGTATTACAAAAACCGACCAAAAGCGAAACCATGGTAGCGTAATCGGCTGATGTCTGCAGATGACTATATATATATATATATGTATATATGCATATATATATGTGTGTGTGTGTGTATGCATATTATTGTGTATTTGGGCAGCAATCCCTCTATTATGCAAGTTTAGTTGAAAATTCGTTGATATTATCCTCCATGTGATCATATAATCATTTTATTTTCAAAACATAAACGACATAAAAATTGTCTGAATCTTATTTCTCCAAGCGCTTTATGTAATTTATGTTCTTTAAAGTAAAAACATATATATATATATATATATATATAATCACATAAAAATGTATAAAATACTTAACCACAGCACCTTGCCTCTCATTTTTAACGAAACATGCATATATATATATATATATATATATATATATATGTGTGTGTGTGTGTGTGTGTGTGTGTGTGTGTGTGTGTGTGTGTGTGTGTGTGTGTGTGTGTTGCGCATTTGGGCAGAAAACTTTATTTTATGCAAGATTTATTAAAATGACACAAGAAGTTATGATTGTTTTTTATATAATTTTTTAATGTGATCGTACAACATTGCTATGCACCATTAGCACTACATATATCAGACACACAGGTGACTTACTCCATGAATTTACAAACGTTAATATGGCTAACTTAACTTCGGCAAGTTTGGATATTAAATCACTCTAGGCTAACATACCCATTAAAAAATGTCTAAACATTCTTAGAAACCATCTCAAAAAATCCAAAGTAACGCTCCCCTTACCTATCCAAAAAATCATCTATCTATCTATCTCTCTCTCTCTATCTATCTATCTATCTATCTATCTATCTATCTATCTATCTAATAACTATCAATCTACTTATTCGATATCTCCCCCTCTCTCTCCCTCTATTTTTTGTTCAGTATTTCTTTCTATCTATCTATCTATCTATCTATCTATCTATCTATCTATCTATCTAATCAGTTTTAATATTTAGTTTATAACAATATTAATAGGATCTTTTTGGGGATTTACCATGAAGCCGCTTCATTTTGTATATATGTATATAATCGGAAAGAGACAGTTGAAATTTCTAGTACACATAATAAGGAAAGATATCTTGGAAAATTTGACACTTGCATGATCTATTAGGGGCAAAAGGGGAGGAGACAATCACTGAACAACATACCTAACGTATTTGTGTAAGTTGGTAGAACAGTTATTATTTCGATAATGAAAAATAGCATTGCTACAAAATATAGAAATCGTGAATTAGTGGAGAGCCGTTATCAGCAACGTTTTGATAAAATACGGCGCATGGTTCATTCCCTCCCGTAATATGCCGTTGCATTCACCCACGGATGATTTTTAGACGGCTGTATATAAAGATAAATGAATAGGTAGTGATAAAAATACATACTGAAACCTAAATAGACGGTATGTGTAGGCTGAGTAAATCTTGTCTGTCTATTGCCATATTTATAAATAATACCTTCTGCTTACGTGATCCTTAGATAATTCACAAATTGTTCTCAGGAAGGACAGTCTCGAGAACCCTCAGTTACCGAGTGTAACCTACCACACTTACCGAGAATCCACGAGATTTAACTATGCAGTTACTGGGAGAACCAGGGGACATAATCTTTGGAGGCGAGGAACCGCAACTGTTTAAATTGTGTTAAAGTTATTTACAGTGACAGTGTAGAGAAAATTATATTCTTCAAATTAAATTTGAATTAATATCCTAGTTCAAAATGTATGCAATCATTGACAGCATTTTAAAAGCATTTTCGTTTAAAAGGTTTTTTAAAACTCCTTCTCTACATCCCAACGTTTCATCATATATTTTCTTTATGATAGGATCAAACGACTGTCTCAAACGACATAATATTAACGAGATATTCGACAAGAAATTTTTAAGCAGAATGTAATTGAAGAAATATAAAAAAAACTGTTAAAGATTATATATATATATATATATATATGTGTGTGTGTGTGTGTGTGTGTGTGTGTGTGTGTGTATCCGTTCAAATCTTTTTGAGGAAAATAATTAAAAACTGTCTCGTTATATATTGTTTTATTCATTCTCGATTGAAGTCTGCTGTCGGCGGCCGTTATGTTTGATGCCAAATCTCTGCCTCTTCACAGAATTTAAAACCATTTATTTTGATGCTCTCGACTCGACAAAATCCAAAGAACTATCTGCAATATAATCGTTCTTGACCAGGCATCACGGTTTCTCACCGACGTGACTTGGCTTCCTTCTGTGTTTTCTACAAATATTTCCATAACAACTGCTCTGATGAGCGTTTTTCCTGGTGCCCCGACCACATGAATTTAATCGTACTACGGGATGCGACACAAAGTCAGACATGACGTGGGGAACCCGATCCCGGACATTCTGCTGAGGGGTCAAAATTTGCCCAGTCCCTGCTTTTTGTCAGTCGAATCTGTCCAAAGTTTGCCTGTCTTTCTCATCCGAATTTCCAATCCGTAGACCGAGCCCACACCCAGTCGTTTCTTTCCTAAACAGGACATGCATGTGAGTTGTGAAGCAACATATGTCGGCTCTGAATGGGAAATCGGTAGAACCGAGTTCGAATTCCAGTTGAATTCGTTGGATTCACTTATCCGCAAATACCATTCGGAAAGGTATCAATTCATTTCTTCTCTCTCCATGATAAACTGTTTCTTCCTGATGCCAAGTATAAATTTCTTTTTCGTTTTTATCTTCTTCAAAATCTCGTTGATGTTCACGTGTTCTGCTCACGTGTTAGACGTGGCAGAAGCAAGGACATGTTGAAAGATTTTCATAAAAACAACTCGGAAGCTCGCAGGTGGGGTCGATTTAAAAGTTACTTCATGTTGGATAAATTAATCTGGACATAAGATCTCCGATTGAGATTGTTCCCATGTATTTAGATGTGACTTCTGTACTATTATATCATGTACGGACTTCCATAATAAAACACTATCAACCGAAACGACCTGAAATGTTATTTCTTCATTTATGGTTAGTGTCTTTTCAGGACGTAGTGGCACCTTGAGGTTGTGTAATGGTTAACAAACTTGTCTCGATAGAACCATTGCAATTGAGTAGTGAGTTCGATCATCACTGGGTGCCTCATACTTTTGGCTTTGTTCCAAATTTAAGCTATGATTAAAAAATGACCAGTCAGGACGTAGGCGATTATGGTCTTCCACATCTTCATGTTGTTTCTTAATAAGTTTCATCTTGTTATTTCTTCCAAACCTTGTTCTACCATTGATTTACTCAATCCCATTAAGTAAGTTACACGCTATTTTTCTATCTCTTTATTCCTCAATCTGCCCTGTGAGTATCAGATTTTCCAAGCTCTCCTTCCTCATTATGTGCCCCAGAAATTTGAATTGCCGCTTCCTGATGTTAAGACAAGTTTCCTTTCTCTTTCCATTTTTCTTTAAAATCTCGTCTTGGCTCATATGTTCAATCCATGGTATTTACTTCATTTTTCTATTGACCCATAATTCTTTAGATTCGAGTCTATCATTTACCTTTGAGAAGACTGTCGAGTATTTTCTGCCATATAGGAGGACAGTTATCAAATATCAGTCTAGAACTCTTTTTTCCCAACCAAATCTTCCTGTCTCATTGCTCTGTTTAGCTTTTCAAATGCATCCTTGGCCATGCCAATACGCCTTCGAATCTCAGTGTCGCACTTGTCGTCCTTTCTAGAAAGCGTTATTACAGAAAGATCTTCACAGTTCAGGAATGGGAACTTTGACCTCACGGATTCTCCGCTTTCCAGTCGGCAAGGAAGTCATCCACGCGAATCCATTAGCGAATTGGTTCAATAAGTAAGATTCAAATGCTCGATGCATGGATGGGACATGCATTGAACGAAAGAGAGGGATAAAATGAACGGAAAAAATACGAACAACGTCAATTGCCATCTCTTATCTCCTTGACTCCTATTCTTCTCTTATTCTTTCCCAACACCCATGTATCTTCTCCCTTTTCACTCTACTGTTACGCAACTCTCTTCACACCAGTATTCCCATTCTTCTCTTAACCACTTTCTGACACCCACTGTAATAGGTTTCTCTTTCTCTTCGCTGTCCTTCTACGTAACCTTTCACTCTCCCCTTATGTATCCTCCTGCGTCCTAGGGACAGTACAGCCTTGCTTGGAGTGAAACGATTATATAAAAAAATCTATATGACAACTCAATTTATACGTTTTCACGGAGGAGAAAAGTATTTAATATGTTGCGAAAAAGTTGTTTCAGTCTCGGAAAATGTTCTATACATATTCAAATGATTCCCTTCGCTCTCTTTTTACGTAACCTTTTACTCTCCCCTTATGTATCCCCCTGCATCCTAGGGGCAGTACAGCCTTGCTTGGGGTGAAATTATTATATAAAACATCTATGGGACAACTCAATTTATACGTTTTCACGGAGGAGAAAAAGTATTTAATGATATGTTGCGAAAAAGTTGTTTCAGTCTAGGAAGAAGTTATATACATATTCAAATGATTCCCTTCGCTCTCCTTTTACGTAACCTTTTACTCTCCCCTTATGTATCCTCCTGCATCCTAGGGACAGTACAGCCTTGCTTGGGGTGAAATGATTATATAAAACATCTATGGGACAACTCAATTTATACGTTTTCACGGAGGAGAAAAAGTATTTAATATGTTGCGAAAAAGTTGTTTCAGTCTCGTAAAATGTTCTATACATATTCAAATGATTCCCTTCGCTCTCCTTTTACGCAACCTTTTACTCTCCCCTTATGTATCCCCCTGCATCTTAGGGGAAGTACAGCCTTGCTTGGAGTGAAATGATTATATAAAAAATCTATGGGACAACTCAATTTATACGTTTTCACGGAGGAGAAAAAGTATTTAATAATACGTTGCGAAAAAGTTGTTTCAGTCTAGGAAGAAGTTATATACATATTTAACCCTCTAGGACCATTCGTATCATATTTGATACAGTATGAAAACAAGCCTTGAAAGAAATATTTTCCTGAAAAATTTTTTAAGAGAAATATTTTATAAATTTCAAATGAAAGCAGTACTGACTGCTCAGTCAATGAATACCAAATGTTTCCTTATAGGGAAATACCAAATGTTTCCTTATAGGGAAATACTGTATCAAATATGATACGAATGGCCCTAGAGGGTTAAATGATTCCCTCTTTCAATATATTTAAAATTGACGCCGTTGAAAATCTGCATAAGCGTCATGTCACCAACACTTTCCGTGCACAAAAATCGTCTGTCAAAAATCGAAAGCATTGATTATGTCTTTATTCTAGCCTCGTAAGCAATTTCCTGGACTGTTGTACGACGGTTTGGTTTGGTTTATTTTGTTTTACTGTATATCAACCTTAATACCGACTAGAGTTTTAGGATAGATTCATATGAACAAAATATGTATTCTTATTAAGAAATCATTTTGTAGATCAGTTTTCATTGACATATTTTTGTAAATCGGGTTTTTGTCAAGTTTCATATGTATCTCTCGTAATTTTTTTTCAATAAAAATTGCTGGTAATTTTTCTTTATAAAATTACTGCTGGTATTTTCACTATAAAATATATTTTTATGCTTTTATAGTGTATTGATCCCAGCTTGGGAGCTAACTATTTGCCGATGGGACCCTAACAGGTGCTACCACTCCGAGACAGGGTAGAATTGAGAAGATCAGAAATTAAGAATCTACGCTTCTAAAAACCTCCCAGTTAGAGGCCATACAGCCTGATGCAGTTTATCGTCACACCATGGACCGTTACATGACTATTCCCTGAAGCTTCTGAATTGGTTTCTCGTTTCGACTTGTTGAGTGATCTGCCTCTACATGCCCCGCTCTCCATGTTTGGAGCGGTTGTATCACTTTTTGATCTGAGTTGTGACCATGACCTAATTGCCAAAGGCCTGTCAGATATTGTGGAGGCTTTTCAACTTGAGTATCACCAAGCTTTTGGCAAAACCTGATGCAATATCTCCGTCCGATGCGTTCAGTCATCCTGCGTGAAAAGGAAAACCAGAAAAGCGTGCACTATACGTCTGTACTCTAGACGTAACAGTCAGAAACTGACGCGGCCTACCCGGGCGAAATGTTTCACACATGCACAACGCAAGGATTTTTCCAAAGCAGCATTAGTTTTAGCGGGGAAAATAAATTCGGATAATTTTTGAATTCATCTCGTATATACTTTTGCTTATTCGGTGTAGTGTTGCATATTGCACTCTGATTAAAACAAACGAAAGGGAGCACCTGCAAAACGTTTGATGTTTGGCTTTCCTGCATAAAAAAGAAATCATTATAGAACTGAGGTTTTTTGTTAAAATTTAATTTCTGTCGTACTTTCACTTTGTTTCTTTCTGTCAGTCAGACTGATCAATTATATCCGGTTTAGCGTATATATATATATATATATATATATATATATATATATATATATATATATATATATCGCCCAAAGTTTGTAAATTTATCGTAGATTATATTTCAGATTACGACACTATTTCAGAACTCTTGGGAGTGAACTGAAAGTTTGGAGAATTCATTACCAAGAGTTATTTTTACTACAAAATTCTTCAAATAGAACAAACTCTAATACTTAAACCAGAAATCATAAAAAGGGAAGGTTATATATTTTTACCTACAAATTTCTTCAAATTTTATAAACTCTCATACTTAAACCGTAATTCACAAAACGTGAAGATTAGATATGTTTACCTACAAAATTTTTCACCAGCCATAAAATACGACGCGGATTTTATAAACGTCTCTAGATGTGGCACAAAGCCAAGAGTCTAAAGGATCAAACTCACTTCTCAGTCGTAACTGATCTAGCAAGGCAGGCTTGTCAACCATTTAAACACGCCGAAAAAACTAATAAATTTTAACAAGAATTGATTAACCGATAAATTTTGATAATCCTCAGGTACATTCAGTAATTTGGTGGGGGAACACCGGATATAATAGTTGACTGCCTACAATCTTATGAAAATAAATTGGACAAATGTATAAATCTATTGTTGATAATTTGAATATTTAACTCATCATACCGAACTTTTTTTACTAAAATGAATGGGTTAGATTTATCCAGATGGAAGGAATAGCGGGGAAAAAAGGGAAGAAGGAAAAAGATGTTGTTAAGAGGGGGAGTTAGGTTAACGATTATAATTTTTGAATGCGGATGTCATATTTAGAATATTGCAATTTATAAAACAGACGATAAGATAACCTTGGATTTAAATTTAGGTTAAACATTTTCAGATACAGATTAGTAAATTAGGGGCAGTAATAATCTGTTAAATTCAGAATTTAGAATTTTGAAGAAAGTTGGGTTGTTAGGGGATATTGTTGATTCATAAAAGTTTGGCTAGCCTTTATTCATTGGTTTTATTAGAGTGGGGGAATAGGGTGGTGTAAAGGGTGGAAAAGGATGGGAATGGACCTATCTTTAATGTTCATTTGTACAACTATGGAATACTTTTGTATTTAAGCACAGTTTTATAATTAATCTAATTTTGCATATTTAACCTTAATTTTGAAATTAAGAAATTACTTTTTTCTTTAAATCTTTAAATTAGATTATAGTTTGTGGTGTGTAATAGTTAAAATTTGATAAAAAAAGGGTGTTAGTACTATAAAGGTTTATCGTCTCTAGGCGAGGGGGGTCCTAGTTTTGGCTTGTGCAGTATTTTTCAGCATGATTGTAAGGTTAGTTCTTTAATGTGTTTGCAGTTTACTGTGGTTTCATGCCTCTGGTTCAAAATTTTGTTGCTATTTATGTATTTAATGATTTCAATGTTTTTCTTGGAGACAAAGAAAACATGGTTCCTTTATTGATTTAGCAGTTTTTGCTTGTTTGAGGATTTTCCATTTAACTTTATGTGTTTTATTTTCGCTTTTTAACTTCCAAATGTGTTTGGAAAGAGACGTCATGTTTTGTTTTTCTTTGTTTTTGAAGGATGAGAGGTGATTGTAAAAGCGCCTTTTAAATCCGTCTTTATTGTACAAAAAATTATACACGATAAAATCCTTTGTACAATAAAGACGGAAGCTGATGATGGTTCGCCTGAAATAGGCCTACACTTCTGATTTACTATGAAAAACGTGTCTGCCTTAATTTTTTTTTATATTTGCTCTATATGCATTTATATACATATATATTTAGAGCTCTCTTAGAGAGTTATCCTACCACTGTATGTACAGGGTACTCCTTTGGATTCTTCTATATCTACACCGCATGCATATATAAATATACTTTTTTCTGTCAGCCAGCCTGCAACTTGGGGAGTTTAGCCAGTGTGATCTTATTTTTTGAATTATTTATTTATTTATTTTTATTTTTATTTTTTATTTTATTTTATTTTTTTTCGGTTCTTATCTTTTCTGCCTAATTTTTGTGTAAATTGTTCTTAATTATCAAATTTAGGTTTGGTATATTAGGGTTTTGGTTATATGTAGGAATTCTAAGACCGGCCATGTTTGTTTTTTTATTTTATTGTTCTCTCTCCCTCCCTTGCTAACTGGACACATGACTTTGAGGTGATCCCCCCCATCACACTACTGTCTGTTACTGCTTACTTAAGGTAACTTAAACTTTCCAGAACTGTATAGAAGAAACAAAATGAAGATAATTTTTGAAATTCTCTTAACTTTTTTCTGTCAGCCAGCCTGCAACTTGGTGAGTTTAGCCAGTGTGATCTTATTTTTTGAATTATTTATTTATTTATTTTTATTTGTATTTTTTATTTTATTTTATTTTTTTTCGGTTCTTATCTTTTCTGCCTAATTTTTGTGTAAATTGTTCTTAATTATCAAATTTAGGTTTGACTTATACTAACTTCAGTCACACATTTATTCTTTATTTTAATTGGAGTAGATAGTACCTTCTATCGCCCGGTCTCACACTCCACCCCCTTCTTTTGGACAGGAGTAGAGGTGATCGCCTTGTTTCTTGTTTAGGAAGGGGTTCCCGGTTCATCTCTCCCTTTTCGGTCTTTATGTCGGTTCGGCTGGAAGCTTTTTGCAGTTGGTGAGTATGGTGGCAATGTCTCTTCATTCTGAGGGTACCGGGTTGGCAGTTTCCTGGTTGCTGCTTCCGACTGGTAGTTAGGAGCCCGAACTCTTGCGTAGCGTCTCGAGAGGCTGCTCTGATCAACAGTTGAATAATATCGGGGTTCCTGTAGTGCCATTTCGCGCATGGACGGGCGTCCCTGCATGAATTTCCGATGGGCAACCCCGAGGCCACATTATGCTGCAGGCGGCGCCATTCACCATCCTTCACCTGCTGCAATGAACGACCATCTGACCCTACTCTAGACCTCTCTCTATCCACAACTATAACCAGCATGAAATTAAACAAACAAAATAGCAAGCCTAAACCAGCTAGTCGTAAATCGCCCAAACCTATCTGCGTTACCTTCACAAATATACGAGGTATTCGCAGTAACTTTAATAGTGTAGAGTCTTTCCTTCTAACTAACTCACCCGATATCTTAGCTATATGTGAGACTAACCTTGACCCTTCTATCCCCTCTTCAGAGCTGTTCGTTCCTGGTTACCTTCCTCTCTTCAGGAAGGACTCCAATGTCCATATGCATGGACTTGGTGTATATGTCAGCGAACAACTCCCCCTAGCCAGGGTCACATCTCTTGAATCCCTTGATCATTCCTTCATGTGCTTCCGTCTCTCACTTCTAAGCTCGGTTAGCTATCTCTTCTTCCTCTACCGCTCCCCCTCCTCATCTGACTGTACGTTGCTTGATTGCATCTCTACTAACATTGACAGGGCCATTTCTTCTCACCCATCTGTCCATATATTTGTGTTTGGCGATTTTAACGACCACCACACCAAATGGCTTGAAAACTCATCCACCGACCTTGCTGAGATCCGCACCATGCACTTTTCAATAGCCCAAGCTCTAACGCAAGTGGTGGACTTCCCCACGCGTTTCTCTAAAAACCCTAACGGAAGGGACTCTTTACTCGACCTTTATTTTACCTCCATCCCAGACTCCTGCACTACCAGGCAACTCTGCCCCCTCGGAAACTCTGACCACGGCGTAGTCTCCGTAAACATATCAATCCGCACTAACTCTACCCAAGAAAACCAGACCAGCAGAATATCATACTGCTACCAAAGAGCCGACTGGGACTCGTTCAGGGACTTCCTCTGCGACGTCCCCTGGAACAACGTCTTTGATCTTCCTGTCGAAGACTGTGCCTCCGAAGTCTCCTCTTGGGTTAAGGCTGGCATCGATGCTTTTATCCCTGCCAGAAAATTCCAACTAAAACCAAATTCGTCCCCCTGGTTCTCACCCGCTTGCTCGGCCGCTATTGCCCACCGGAACCATTTCTTCCGGCTCTATCGAAGCTGCTCGTCGAACCAAAACAGGCGCCTTTTCACCTCAGCACGGAACAAGTGTAAAAAAGTACTGAACGAAGCCAAGAGGGCGTTTGCTACCAGAATTAGGCAACGCATAGCATCCTCTAAGTTTGGCTCCAAAGATTACTGGCGTCTCTGCAAAAGCGTGCTCAGCAGGAAGAAGACTTCAATACCCCCACTAATCAATGAATTTGAAGTTCTCACCTCCCCAGCCGACAAGGCTGAATGCTTTGCCCGTAGATTCTCAACCAATTCGACACTGGACTCGTTAGGAATACCTACACCAGACTTCCCACCCAGAACTAAGGCTCAACTAAATAACATCCACATTTCACCCTCGCTGGTCGCCAAAGCGAGCGGCGGTGACGGAATCCCAGTCATAGTACTGAAGAAATGTGCGCCAGAACTCTCCTCTGTCCTCTCTAAACTCTATAACCTCTGCCTATCTGCTTCCTGCTTTCCTGCCTGTTGGAAGTCCTCCTGCGTAGTACCTATATTTAAGAATTCTGGCGAACCCTCAGACCCCGCCAATTACCGTCCTGTTAGTCTCCTTCCAATCTTTGGCAAAGTTTTCGAAGCCATTATCAACGCCGAGGTGATTCAGCATCTTATGGCCAACGGGCTTCTCTCTGACAAACAGTATGAGTTTCGCTTCACCAGGTCTACTGCTGATATGCTAACGACCATTACCGAGTACATATACCAGGCACTCGACAAGATATCTCCAAAGCATTCGACAGGGTCTGGCATGCTGGCCTCTTGTGCAAACTGCGGAGCTATGGGATAACTGGACATCTGTTTGACCTCATCCAGTCCTTCCTCTCTAACCGCACATTGAAGGTGGTATTAAATGGGCATGCCTCCCAAAACTACCAGACAAACGCGGGCGTCCCTCAAGGTTCTATCCTAGGTCCCACGCTCTTTCTGATCTACATTAATGATCTCCCCGACACCATTAGATCCCAAGTTGGCATGTATGCCGACGACACAACAATCTACTCCCGCATCGATCAGAAACCAGGTCTGGACGACAAAGTGAACCTCGCTGCCGCACTTGAAAGGGACCTCCAATCCGTAGTGACCTGGGGTAGGGAATGGTTGGTAAATTTCAATGCCTCCAAAACAAAGCTGTTATCAACTAACCACCATAGACAATCGCATCTACCTCCCATTAGCATGGGACAGGCTAGCCTCCCAGAGAGTAAAATACTACGCCTCCTTGGCCTTACACTTTCGGCGGACCTCAAATGGAATGACTATATTGAATCCATTGCCAAATCTGCTGCTATGAAAGTGGGCTCCCTGTGCAGGGCCCGGAAATTTTTCCCACCTGAATCTATTCTGCACATATACAAATCTACCATCCGCCCGTGTATTGAATATTGCTGCTATATCTGGTCGGGTGCCCCTGCTGCTCTCCTTGGGCTTCTTGACAAAATACAAAGGAGGATCTGTAACGTGGTTGATACTGACTTGGCAGACCGGCTGCAGCTGCCCTCACACCGGCGTGATGTGGCTTCCCTGTGCCTCTTCTACAAGTACTTTCATGGCTTCTGCTCCGATGAGCTTAGATCACTGGTGCCGCCTAAGCACGAATTTACACGAGATACTAGATTAGCAACTAGGTCCCACCCTTTTACAGTTAAACAAATAAGATGTAACCGTAAATTCTACTCCAACAGCTTTTTTTCTCGCGCTTCCCGCCTGTGGAACTCCCTTCCACAAGTCTGCTTTCCCGACAGTTACAATCTCCAGGTGTTTAAATGTAGGGTCAATAGATACCTCCTATCAAACTAACTCCCAACTATTCTCACAACACTCTCATCTACCCAACCCTCATTCTCGGTATCACCTATCACCCACCCTCTGACATTTCCTATATTTAATCAGCCTTTCTCCACTCTACGTAGCCCCCTGCACAGTAGTGGCAGTGACATGCCTTGCTCGGGGTGAAACGCTTATATAAAAAAAAAATATAGTAATGAACTTAATCACAGTAAGTCAACACTAATAGTAACAGACTAAATATATATATATATATGTGTGTGTGTGTTTGCGTGTGTGTGTGTGTGTGTGTGTGTGTGTATTTAGGCAGCAAATTTTCTTTTTGACATGTCAGATTAAATAAATTGCAAACATTGTGTCTGCTTATTTTTAGTAAAATCCCCTTATATTCACGGATAATCTTTCGCGTATTATAATTGAAAAATGTGAGAAATGAGCTGTAACATTGACAGATGATTCTATTGTTCATTTCCCGATGTTCCCAAGTACTTCTTCCGAGATCATCTTCAGCGGTGTGAGTTGCGGTCACAAAAAATAACATCAAAACTGTGTTACAAAAAATTACTGTAAATGTTCTTCTTGCTTCGCATATAACGGTTGCCAAATTGCTTAGTGTTCATAAGAAAGTGAAAATTATCCAAAATGGATATTTTTATATCATAATGTCATGGTCATTCACGTGTTAAAGCATGAAAAATATCTGTGTATTTTTTGTTTTGTTTTGTTTGTTTGTTTGTGTGTGTGTGTGTGTGTGTGTGTGTGTGTGTGTGTGTGTGTGTGTGTGTGTGTGTGTGTAAAGCAGATATTTAGGAATGGATTTTCAGTTATCAATCCAACATATTTTATTAATTAGACTTTTTTATTGTTAATGGATACCCATATATGAGTAGATGCTTTGTTTTTTTTATTGAACAGTAATTTTATTTGTTTATTTTTACCTTACTGCTGGAGTATTGAAGAAATATTGTTAAAATAATGTGCTTTAGCCGGAAGTATTCGAAACTGCGTTCCCCTAGGAAAACCCTTCATTTGATCTGACCTCTAGGCTGCAAAGAAGCTGATGGTCAAGCAAACACCAAATAGTGCTTTTAAATACATATTTTCCGGATAGTAAAAAAATGAAATTATTTGCCCCTATGCATATTGCATAAATGAATATGTCTTTAACTTTATTGAATTAACTGTGTTGGTATTTTCGCAGTATGGCCGCCAGACATTTTGTTGGCGTTCGATAACCTCGTTTTCAATGCTGACAGTTTCTTTGTTTTTATTTTCTCTCTAGAATATGTCTACGATTTCTTCGCACGAAATATGTGCGTATATGTTGGATGGAATACTGTTTTCAAAACCAATGAATATTAAGTTGAGCATTTCGAGGTGTCTTGGAAGTTCTACTCCAATCCATTATCATATATACACTACCGACCATAATTATTAGGTCACCCCAGTTTTTAAAATGAATCATGTATTTCATACTATTTTTATTAGTTATTGCCAAGTGGATAATTCTAAATGAAAACAGAATGGTCGTTTTGGTATTATTACTTTGCAAAATGTTTTCAAAGCCTTTGTTTCGGCCAGAAGAAGAGGCTGTCATGGGGAAGAGATCAGAAAAGCTGGACATCAAAACAGTTTATTTGATTCACATATTATTGTGCAGTATTAACAAAAGAACCATTCTGTTTTCATTTAGAATTATTCACATGGAAATAAATACTAAAAATAGTATGAAATACATCATTCTTTTAATCTGGGATGGCCTAATAATTATGGCCGGTAGTGTACATGCAGATAGATAGATAGCGAAGAGATTGAGACAGATGAAAACATCAACGACTTTCACAGCATCATCAAATTCTCAATCGAATATTCAGTCATTTCCATTCTGTTTCTGGATGTGCTAGTACCTCAAAACAGCAACCACATCTCCATGTCACTAAAACATTAATTCTACAGATGGTTAATGCTACCTAAATTTTAACAGCTGCGACCCTACCTAAAAAAATCAATAATGTATAGCCAATGTTTATGCATAAAACGTATATGTTCTGACACGTTCCCAATAGAAATTATGCCATTTTTTCGTCCAAATCTGTGAATTTGTTTTCCTCATGCTAAGTAGCGGAAAGAAACACGTTATGAAATTCACTATTATTTCTCCAAAATTTTGATTGTGTTAAAATTATTCAAATCTCAAACGATTGTTAAAAATTATCATAAAATATTGTCGATTAATTTAAGATGGTATGATCTATTGTGACATGTCTCCGACTTAGATAGTAAATTTCTAAGCCCAGCTTAGGGGCGGCACAAGGTCGAAAGTATGGAGCACCGAGTAAGGATTGAACTCACTACTCAATCGTAAAAAATTCAAGCGAGGCAAACTTACTAACCTTTACACCACGTCGATGTGCTCCAGAACGATTTTTTAGATATAGTATTTATTTTCAACTTTTTTAATTAAATTGTTCACTTATATTGAATATGGTAATTTTATAAGCGCAGCTTAGATGTGGCACAAGGCCGAAAGTATGGGACACCCAGTGAGGATCGAACTCACTATTAAATTGTAACGAGACAAGCTTGTTAACGATTACACCACCTCGAGGTGCCCCACCTATATTGCATATGGTCCATTTAGCCATTTAAATGCCAAACGTGATAAACGCTTGTGCGATCATGTCTCGAAAGAGACATGACTGACTGGGCAAAATATTTTCTCACTGTTGATTGCTGTTACTTTATGCGGTAGACTGATTGCCGACCAAGGCTATAGAACCAAATCTGTCCTGCTATTTAACCCATAGCTGGAGGGAGAGGCGACGGATTCATACCTTTCCCAAGGGTATATGACCCATTCAGTCAGTTAAGTGCCATACGTGAAACACGCTTAGGCGATCATACCTCGAAAGAGACATGACTGACTGGGTAGAAGAGTATCCCGTAGTAGGTTGCGGTAGTTGGTTGCCGACCAAGGCTATAGAACCCAATCTGTCCTATTATTTAACCCATAACTGGGGGAAGAGACGGATAAGTACCTTTCCCAAGGGTATTTGCGCGTAAGTATATGCAAGGAATTCAACTGGAATTTGAACTCGGCTCTCCGATTTCTCGTTCCAAGCTGATATTCACTGCGCCACAACGCACATCCATAAGAGGAGAGTGATGAGAAAAAGGAAGAAATTATAGGGGGTGTCTGAGAATGGGTAAGAGAAGGATGAGAACACTGGTGTGAAGAGAGCTGATGAGAGTAGAGTGGATTGGGTAAGAACATGAGAGAAAGGATGCGAGTCAGAGTGATAAAAGCACCCCGATTTCTCGTTCCGAGCCGATATCCACTGCATCACAACGCACATCCTTATGATCCATTATTGTTTATCTAGCAGTAAAATTTGTATTTTTAATACCTTATGAAAACTGAGATGTAGTTGAGTAAGGTGCTTCGTATCATAGATTTAAGGATGGAACGCACGAGACCCTTGCACCAGTCCTGGTTAAGCTGGCCTTCCTTAATATGTAAGCTGAAAATCCTTTTTTATGTGTCGTGTCTCATTAGGACGTAGGGAATCATGGCTTTCCACAATTTCCTGTCCTTCGTAGTTTTAATAGATTTTGTATTTTTTTAATTTTCTCCCAAATCCCGTTCTGCCATCCATTTTCACAACCTCACTAATAATTTATGTGTTGTCGTCCCCTGTTTCTCTTGCCTTTTATCTGCCATGTGTGTATAAAATTTTCCAAATCCTCTTTCCTTATTAGGTACCATAAAATTTCAACGGTCTCTTTCTATTAAGTATGGTCCTGGGTATGATGGTATACTGCATCCGGCAGCAAGTCTCTGATTGGAAGGTTGTGAGGAGTATAGAACCACCTATTAATTGCTGTTGTTCCCAGGTCAAACCTGACCCGGAGTGGTAGCGCTTTTTAAGGTCTCAAACTGGGCTGAAAACACTATGAAAGTACAAAAATATTTTTTTAATACAAAAATGCATGTTTTTGAAGGAAAAACAATTATTACCAGCAATACATTTTTAATACAAAACTAGAAGAAATCTTCAGTTTTCTAAAAATAAAAAAATAAAATAAAATAATTTAATCAAAATCTGACAAAATTTCTCAATATAACCGGACATAAAAAACATTGCAAACCCACCTTTTTCACATTAAATAACCCACAGAGGTTGATATGCCATTAAATATGCCATGATATGATATGCCATTAAATATGCCATGATATGATATGCCATTAAATATGGCATGGTATGATATGCCATTAAATATGCCATGATATGATATGCCATTAAATATGCCATGATATGATATGCCATTAAATATGGCTTGGTATGATATGCCATTAAATATGCCATGATATGATATGCCATTAAATATGCCATGATATGATATGCCATTAAATATGCCATGATATGATATGCCATTAAATATGGCATGGTATGATATGCCATTAAATATGCCATGATATGATATGCCATTAAATATGCCATGATATGATATGCCATTAAACAAAATCAAACTCTATTAAGTATATGTTTCTTTTTTCTTTTTAGCTAAAACTTTTTGCTCGCATATTCGGTCCCTGATATTCTCATTATTCTCCGGTAGAACCACATTTCTGTTTCTTCAAGACTTTTCTTCATCTTTGAGGTGAATGCCCAGAATTCACTGCCATGAAGGAGAACTGATAGTGCATCACAATTCAGTACTTTTTTCTTTGTTTCTATCACTGAAGTTAACCAAGATCGAGCTTAGACAGTACCTAGATGGGTGACTTGGTTTTGTTGCATTCACAAATGCACTAATATATTTGGGAAGGGCATGAATACAAATTTTTTCTCCCCTAAAATAGGTTAAAAAATAAAACTTGAAAATCATTATTATTTTAAAAAATGAACATAATATTTACTCGCAAAAAATAAATTAAAATGTAGAATTACTCTTGAAATACAAAAATATTTATCGGCTTAAATAAGGTTGATAAGCCGTCAAAATAGATAAATATATCACACTCATTAATCATAATAATTTTAATAGTAATCTTTTAACTTGAAAGGCTTAACCATGTTGAAAAGGATAAAAAAAAAAAAAACGGTTTTGGTACGATCACCGAAGTTAAGTAAGATCGAGCCTATTGATAATCTAGATGGGTGACCGCTTGGGAATGCCAGTTGCTGTAAGCTTGGATTTGCAGATGGTGTAATAGATAATGGCTCAGAATTGATAATCGTATATCCAAGTTCTAATTCCCGTTAAATACTGTTGGAAAATCTTACTTTACTTCCCCAGCTACGTGTTAATTAATAAAACTTGTATTACTTAACCATCAATATCTATATACCACTTCCGCAATTTCTGCATTACCCTTCATCAATGAATTGAGTTCTTACGGTTACTGGCGTGTGTATACCCCGCTTATATACAACACGTTCAAATTTGCCTTCTCTGATTCCATACGCTTATGGCTTAGGGGTTAGCGTCTCCGACTGACAGCAAATCAGTCGAGATTTGATCCCGGCCAGAAGCAAGTGGATGTCTAGCCCCACTGATGTGCTGTGATACAGCAAAGCAGGCTTGTATGTAGATAACAAATATATATATATATATATATATATATATATATATATAAAGGATTCTTACAATTAAAAAAATTCTGGATTTTAATAACCTCATAAGGGTTGATAAACCGGATAAATGAATGAATGAATCAATCAATATAAGTTCCTTATAACGTGTACAATTGAACTCAGTACATTCACTACTATATGCCGTAAAAAATGACTCAACCAAAGAAACTCTTTTTGCATTTATTCTTTTCTGTTTATGTAAACTGTTTATGTAAAAATTTCCCTTCTCTGATTCCATACGCCTATTGCTTAGGGGTTAGCGTCTCCGACTGACACCAAATCAGTCGAGATTTGATCCCGGCCAGAAGCAAGTGGATGTCTAGCCCCACTGATGTGCTGTGATACAGCAAAGCAGGCTTGTATGTAGATAACAAATATATATATATATATATATATATATATATATATATATATATATATATATATATAAAGAATTCTTACAATTAAAAAACTTATGGATTTTAATAACCTCATAAGGGTTGATAAACCGGATAAATGAATGAATGAATCAATCAATATAAGTTCCTTATAACGTGTACAATTGAACTCAGTACATTCACTACTATATGCCGTAAAAAATGACTCAACCAAAGAAACTCTTTTTGCATTTATTCTTTTCTGTTTATGTAAACTTTTCTTAGCTTTTTGAAGGCAGCTTTTGCCATCAAAATGCGTCTTCGAAATTCAGTGTTGCACTTCTTATTTTCTATTAAACTATTTCTTATATATTTAAATTGGTAATGTTTAGTTCATCTTGTGCTTACTAAAACATAACTCTATACCGTGATGTGATTCTACTATACAATCCGTCCTATTCCAAAGTATGGTTTTATAGTTCCTTATCTTAAACTGATCTCCGTCAGACCATAATGGCGTCCTTCGATATGCATTTATTACAAGAATTTAGGCTTTAGTATCTGGCAGGATAGAAATTCAATTAATACTCGCAAATCCGGTTGATTAAACAGAATTAATCGTAGAGTTATCGAAACTGTAATACCCGTAAAGATCAGTACATATGTACTCTTACTCTATCCACTCAACTTTCAATAGTTTGATAAAGACAGAAACTAACAATAATTTTTGATGGAATTTTTATCATGATTTCTTATTTATTTAAAAGCATTTCTTTTCATTTATTGATTTCTTTTTCCTTATTTATTTGCAAGCATTTCTTTTACCTTTATATCGTAATATTCTGTAGCGTTCTCCGTTTTCTTTGCCCGATTGTTAACATAAGCCGCACGGATCGGTAAAATAAGCTTCTGGTCTTATACTTCCGGTTTTTTATTTCCGGTTATGTCTTTCAAATTCAATCATATCGTCTTCTCGAATTTCTTTTGGTTACATAATGAAGTGACTGAAATAAATGTCTCGTTCCCTAAGTTTATAGATGAAACACACAGACGTTTGATGGAATTTCTTTCTACCCAATAACATCCACTTTTTGTTCTCATTTGAGTCAGTCCCAGTCTGTCTTGTCTTGAAGCCAAAACGCTGGGATCGATTGCTTGTCCGTATCTCCGTATTTGTATGTTAAAACCATTTTCAATTTATGAATCTTTTGCCTTATTGCTGCAGCTTTGAAGCGGATGTGTGGATATCAGCTCGGGACGTGAGATGGGAGAGTTGAGTTCGAATTCCAGCTAAATCCGTTACATTCAATTACGCCCATGGGACAGGTATTACTCCGTCTCTTCTCCCCCAGTCATAGGTTAAATAGCAAGAAAGATTGGGTTCTATAGCCTTGTTATCAACCAGTCTACTACAGAAAGTAATGGTAACCTACTGCAGAAATATCTTTCGCTCTGTTAGTAATGTCTCTTTCGAGACATGATCGCCCGAGCGTGTATCACGCATGACATTTAACTGACTGTTGCTTTCCCTTGACTTGGTATCATTTGACTTACTCCCGGTCTGTATCGTCTTGAAGCTAGAACTCTGCGATCGATCGCTTGTCCGTATCCCTTTTTGTCTGTTAACGCCATTCTTAGTTTGTAAATTCTTTTGCCTTATTACTTTTGCGTTGCAGCCTATGTGCGTTGTCGTGCAGAGGATATCGGTTCAAAACGGAAAATCGACGAACCGAGTTCGAATTTCAGTTGAATTCGAATTGTAATGTTCGCTTGCTTAATACTACTTCTTATCCTGTTCTTTTCTTTTTCTTGTTATGCTTTTTTAAAAACTCTACTAATTCTGTTTGTTGGCAGTTCTGTTTATATTTTTTGTGCTTATACGAGGATTATTGGAGGCAATATATATATATATATATATATATATATATATATATATATATATATATATATCAGAATTAGTTTAACATCCGGAAATTACTCATAGAAAAATTCAGATCCGTGCAAAGAACTAAAATTATTTCATATTATTTTAAATTTAAACAATTCATCTAATTTAGCGAAGTTCTGAACTTTTACAGTCACGTTCTCCTGATTCTCCAGATTATGCTTTTTATTTTTTAGAAGAGAAGACTATGATGCTTGTATAAAGAATTAAACTCTAAATCATTAAACAATTTAAGGATATCACCAGTGCGAAAAGTTCAGGACTACAGCAAGAGTTAGTAACCAATGGTATGAAGAGCACTATAAAAAAAGTGTGTATGTATGTAATTGAAAATTGAATTAAGATTTTTTATATGTGTTTGAAATTCAAAAGATATTTCTTGTTTGAATTATTATTCCGTCTAAAACTATTTTGAACTAGCAGTATAGCCCGGCGTTGGTCGAGTGTAATGAAAGCTTTAAACTAATCCATGGTCCTCGAGCTCAGACGCTTTGGACGTTGGCACGAAAGACTAAAAAGCAATAGCTGTTTCCAGTTAAAGCGAAACCGTAGACTGAAAGAAAAATGTATGGATGTAAGTTAAATTTTGAATTCCTGGTATCGATATCAAATTATCTGCACTGTTGTAAGAACTGAAACCTTGAAACTTCTGAATATCGTTTCTTATGTCTTTGTCTCTGAGTGTATCAAATTTGATTAAAATCGGACCACTCCTTCTATCACCCGATTTTTTCGATTATCGATTTTCGATATTTATCGGAGGTACCTCGACACAAAACCTTGTTAAGAACACTCACAGACGCTTATAGTACAACTGTGTAAATGTTCAAGAAAATCGGTTCAACCGTTTCGGAATCTATAGGTAACACACACACACACACACACACACACACACACACACAGTTCCATTTATAAATAAGTTTAGATAATAAAAAAAAATGTTGAAATTATATACTTTAAAATCCTGAGGAGAATTCGTGGACAAGATACATTACTCCACCCACGTCTATTGAACAGGTGAAGAGGCTCATCCCTTGTTTCCTGTTTAGGATGTGGTTTCCGGTTTTTCTCTTTTCCAGTCTTTTCACTCTTACGTAGCCCCCTGCGCATCAGTGGCATTTTCGCCTTGCTTGGGGTGATATGATTAAAAAAAAAATTACTTTTATTTATGTTACTTGTTTACGCTTCATAGTAGTAATAGTCTTCGTTTAAATAGCTAACACGAACCATTCTTGTAACGCTACGGAACTAATGTGTTTTAGTCGGGTGATACGTGACATTGTGGCAAAATTACTGTAGCGTTGCAATCAACTATTTTCTTGGCCCCACCTTTACGGTAACAAGTGTTGTGGCTGAAAAATGGGTATAGAATTAGAATATTCAAGGAAAAAACTAAGATAGGGGGGGAAAAAAAGAGTAACTATCAATTGCAAAAAGCCTGAATGCATGGTTTGTCAGTGCATTGAATACGGTTGCCATATCTAGTCGGGTGACCCTGCCATCCATCCCGGTGTTCTCAACAAAATCCACAGGAGGTTAGGTAATGTAACCAATCCCAATATGACAGCTTGACTTCAGTCCCTGTCCCTCTGTCTTTTCCACAAATATTTTCACGGCTTTTGTTCTGGCGAGTTTATCTCTTTGGTGTCCCGTCTAAACGAATTTACTCGAGCAAATAGATTGTAAACTAGGTCCCACCCTGTTACAGTCATAAAAATCAAATGTAGCCGCTAGTTCTACACTGGCAGTTTCTTTTCTCGCACTTTCCGCTTTTGGAACTCCCTCCATTATACTTGCTTCCCCGATAATTACAATTTCCAAAAGTTTAAGCGCAACGTCCATTACCATCTTTTATCTCCATGATTCCCATTTTTTTATCTTTTCTCCGACCCCCCACCCTGCACCTTGTTTTTTTTTTTTTTTTTCGCCCTCCTCTCATGACGGTACTGCTCTGCTTTGGGTGAAACGATTATTAACAAAAAGGAGGAGCCCTATATGCAAATTACAGATAGGAGTTACCATACATAAACAGGTGCAACATTTCAGATATCTGCGAAGCATATTAACAGATGACGGAGAGTGCTACACTGAAATCTGAAGGCGCATTAAGATGATGACTTTCATCATCTTAATGCGCCTTCAGATTTCAGTGCCTCTCCCCAAAGCTGCGCAAAGTATTAAGAAACAGAAAATTTGGTTTGAAACAAAGAAAACAATACTGAACTGTTATGCAGTATCAATCTTCTTCTGTGGCAGTGAATGCTGAACAATCTCCTAACAGCTGAATAAAAGATTTAAAGCAACAGAAATATGGAACTACAGAATGATGCTAAGAACACTATGAACCGAACATGTGAGCAACGACGAAGCTCTAAAGACAAAGATTGGTTAGTTGTTTTTGTTTTGTTTTTATTTTGATTGGTTGCTTTGTTTTATGGCATATCAACCTCGGTGGGTCATTTAATGCCCCACCAAAAAAAAATTAAAAAATTAAAATAAATTCATAGATATATGTCTCTATTTGTTATATTTTCATAGTAATTTGACCCCAGTTTGGGAGGAGTAAGTATTTGCCCATAGCTGGGACACTAAAGGGTGCTACCACTCCGGGTTAGGGTAGACGTGAGAACAATAGCAATTAAGAGGTGGTTTCATGTTCCTCTCAACTTTCAAATCATAGGCTTGCTGCCGGATGCAGTTTACCGTCATACCCAGGACCTTACAGATGATGACGACAAAATGGCCACTTGTGAAATGGTACATAAAAGAAGATAAACCTGGAAATTGAGGATTAGGCAAACCAGGCATGGCAGTAATATTCTATTTTTGGTTTGATCTGACTTTTGTCACGTCAGTGTATATTAGTGAAAACTTCGTTAGAAACAAAGAAAAAAGAAATAAACTGTTAAATGATGTCTGTCTTCCAGTAAATTCTGAACAAGCTTCTCAAAGATTTTGAAGAAACTTGAAGCAACAGAATAGTGATTCTACAGAAAGATGATGAGGATGCCATGGACCGAACATGAGAACAACGAGAAGGTTTTAGAGAAAATCGAAACAAAAAGAAAATTTATACTTAACGTCAGGAAGGGACACTTAAAATTTCTTGGACTCGTAATGCGAGAAGAAGGCTTGGAAAATCTGATACTCACAAGACGAATTGAAACCAAGAGGGACAGAAGAAGAAAACAACGCATAACCTGTTTTGGCAGTGATAGCTTATCAATCTCCTCACATATTAAGAAAACACTTGAAACAACGGAAATGTGGTTGTACAGAAGGATGCTGGGGATACCATGGACCGAACATGTGAGCAAAAACAAAGTTTTAGAGAAAATGAAAACAAGAAAGGAAGCACATACTTAACATCAGGAACAGATAGTTGAAATTTCTGGTGGACATAATGAGAAAAGAATGCTTAGAAAATTTGAATATCACAGGACAGATTGGGAACCGGAAGAAACCTACCTTGATGTTATTGTTCATAAAATTTGACAAATATTTTTTTACCAGCTGATTTGTGTGTCACAACACATTTTTTTTAACCCTTCTGCAGTTCGAGATGGCCGAACTCCCAAGTGAGTATATCTGTCTACTTTGTTTTCTGGGCCCGCTTTTCTATCGAGAAAGATGTCACAGTAAATAGCCAATTGTCGTGATTGTCATCGCTGACTTATTCCGGCAGAAGCACAATCATCTCCGAAGAACAGAGCTATGTCGAATCTTAACTTACAATAGAATTTATTTGACGACCATAGATGTATAGTCCCTAGGTAATTGCGAATTGGCAAAATAATAAAATATTCCTAACAAGGAATAAGTAACGTAACGGTTATTAGTCTCTAAAACGGAATCTATGAACTGAGTTCAAATCCCGTCCTCGTCTATTGCGTTCAATTTATGTGGGAAAAGCATGAATTCTCCCCTCATCTATAGGTTAAAAAGCAGTTTAGACTGGGCTCTCATGCCTTGTATTTAAGCTAGTCTAGTACAAGGATTATTCTATATTCAGTCGAGAATGCAACGTGAAATGACTACAATATCTTACCAAAGAACGTATGAAAATACATAAATAATAAAAAAAAAAGAATCTCTTCGGAACATGGTAAGTCATGACTCCCCACTTCTAAGTGTTACTTGTTACTCTGAGTAAAACTTGACTCTTGAGACATTACTCTTTATTTTTGACGAGCTTCTTCCCCTGGTGACCGAGCTATATGAATCCCACGCTTTTACTGTCAAAATAGTCAAAAGTAACCCTCACTTCTACTCTAACAGTTTCTTTTCTCACACTTCCCGCCTGTGTTTTTGAGAAAACGAAAGCAACAAAGGATGCTTATATTTAATCTCAGGAAGAGAGGGTTGAGATTTCTGAGGGCACGTAATGAGAAAAGAGTGCTTGGAAAATTGATACCCAAAGGACAAATTAAAGACTAGAGGAAAGCAATGCACAACCTACCTACGTCGACTTATTGCTTACTTCCCTGAAAGGTGCAATGTCCAAAAGTTTGCGATAGAAGGTGGCGATTGACGTGCAACATCAATCGCCACCTTCTATCTCCATCTTTCTTTTATCCTTTCTTCGACATCCTCTGTGCCTTGTTCTTTTTTCTTTTCTTTTTTCGGTCCTGGGTATGACGATAAACGGCATCCGATTGAAAGGTATTGATCGTGGATTGCTGTTATTCCCAGGTCCAACTTGACACGGGGTGGTAGAACCTGTTAGGTTCCAAGCTATGGACAAATAGTTTAACCCCCAAACTGAGGTCAAAGCATTATGAAAGCAAAAAACAAAAAACAAAAACAAAACAAAAAAAAACAAAAAAAACAAAAACAAAAAAAAACAAAGAAGATGTTTATCGTAAAAATTCCAGCTATATTTTTTGAAGAAATTACCAGCAATATTTACTTCGGTTTTTTATTTCCCATAATTTAGTGGCGTATATTCTAAGTAGTATTGCTTTTTAATGAAAAACAAATAGTTTAACCCCCAAACTGAGGTCAAAGCATTATGAAAGCAAAATAAAAAAAACAAAAAAAAAAAAACAAAAAACAAAAAAAAAAACAAAGAAGATGTTTATCGTAAAAATTCCAGCTATATTTTTTGAAGAAATTACCAGCAATATTTACTTCGGCTTCTTACTTCCCATAATTTAGTGGCGTATATTCTAAGTAGTATTGCTTTTTAATGAAAAACATCTCTCAGGCATTATAATAAAGGAAAGTGAGAAGAAAGTATTAATTGCAAGAATACAAAATGCAAGATTATCTGCAAACAAGGAAACCCAAGATGCATCTGTAAGTGTCATTATTTTACATTTGAAATCGCTAGATGCAACCGTAAGTTTTATGCCAATAGTTTCTTCAACCGAACTTCTCGCTAGTGGAACAATCTTTCTTTTTTGGTCCCCAGTCAAGTTTGAGTCTAAAAAAATTAAATGCAATGTGAATCGTTATTTATTAAATTACTCTTCTTTTATTGTTATTTCTCCTTAATAATATTTATCTTGTTCTTATTCTTTCACACTCAGTAACCTCTTGCGTATTAGTGGCTTTACTGCTAAGTTTATGATGAAATGATTAAGAAATATACATATAAACTTGTTTCAGATATACATTTAACTAAGTCGTACCTGAGATTACCCCCACATGTCAACCTTGGTGAATCGGTTGCGTAACTAACTCGGCATAGTTATAGCTCATCCATTGTCTATTATGAAAGATCCTTTTGCATGACACCATTAAATTTCAATGCCACTAATCCGGTCTGCAAGATTCTGCCCTTGTTTCATTCAAATTGCTGTTGCCGATGAGTTCAACTCATTATTTAAATGATGTTCAAATTTGCAATATAAATTCGTAAAATGTAAAAAGAGCCAGAAGTATTATAAAGTTGTGGAGAGCCATGATCTTCAATAGGCTTAAAGAACGCGAGAGATCATTTATCATTCTTTGTCCATTATAAAGGATCTTTTTGTATGATACTATTGCAGTTCCGGGCCACAAATCTGGTCTATAAGATTTTTTCATTTACCACATTCAAATCGAGTTTTTATTTCCGTTTTTTATCGTCGTCTCCCCCTGTTTTTGTTTCCTATAATTGTATTATCTCACGCTCAGTAGTCCCTTATGTCTTAAAGGCTTTATTGTCTTGCTTGGGGTGAAATGATTAAAAAAATGTTCCAGTCATAGTCATAAATAATTTCCCTTTCCGGAATCAATTGTATAAAATATATCACGCGAACTACTAATCAATGAACATGGTGTAACGTATGTTACAAGTTAACTTCGCAAATAGAATAACAAAATTGTAGCAAATCCTGATATTAGTAACATCACTCGACAAAATCACATTCCAGTAATGTAGCGATGTAACCAATCCTATTACAGAAGAAAAAGAAACAACCAATTAATATAAACTGCACAAGATACCGCTCATTCCATTCCAAAATAGCATCACTTACACAACTATAATGAACACATACTCATATTTAGACATGCGCAGGTGAGTAGCAGTCTCGCGTCCATCATTTTGACGTCATCAATCGAACTAAATGGATCGGCATGACAGCAAATTCTAACCACTGTTATTAATCTTCTATTTCAAAATGATTATTTTTTCCCCACTCTCTCTTTTTTGTGCTTTTCACAAGACGCACTGATAGCCTTTATTGTCGATTAGAGCTTAAAGACATTTAGCGTTATCTTTGTACGCAGCAGTGACTATGAGTATATTTTTTTAATTCGTTTACCCCAAGCAAGGCGATAATGCCACTAGGACGCATGGGGTGTTATGGGGAGCGAAAGAGAATGAGAACATTTTATTGGGGTGAAGTGCAAAAAACAAAACAAAAAAAAAACAAAACAATAAAGTAATACTATTTAGAAAGATCAAATACGGTTATTGGCGTCGGATTTAAATGTTTTAAGATTGTAGGCTGCAGCGAAACAAATAAATCATGACGTAGCTCTATAGGCGAAAAGTACGTGAAAAAAAAAAAGACAGTCGCTTACATCTAGCTAGTTTAACAAAGAAACGTTGAGACGTACTTCCCAGTCTAGTAACACTCTTGAATTTATGCAGTCAATACAGCCATCAGGGAATCTTTATCAGACACATTCACCGTGAAAATATTTGTCGAGAGAAGCCATATTATGCCGGTAAAAATCTAACTTAGCGTCGACGTACAAAGCAACCTTTTAACTTTAATCCACTAAAAATGTGGGACCGTCTTATACTACGGGTATAAACTGTGAACTGTGGTTTATGACAAGTTGCTAATATGAAAGATTTTTTTACGATAGGCTAACCCCTGCCTCGCCTTCTTTTTTGGGTGATGTTGAACAAAAGCACAACTGAATGTGTGTCTCAACAAGCTGTTTAAAAATCGCATTCGAGAAAACTTAGAACGGTAAAAATAGTGGATTGTTAGCGGGAAAAGTCATTAAACTACTGCAATAGCCTACAAAAAACAGCACCTACTCATGAAGTATTTTAAATTATGGTAGTTAACTGACAATATTTCCCGCCGTTTTTTTATTAGAATTTGAGTAAAAAGAAAGTATATGCTTACTAAATTTATTTAATAAATTAATTAAAATGCGATTTAGGAAGGCCGTCTTGTCCACCGAATATAGCCCGAAACCTATATTTTAACTTGAAAATTTGAGAGTCGTCTTATACGCCAAGTCAGCTTGTGAGCCAGTATATACTTCTTCTTCTACGTGTTTTGTCCTTTCAGGACGTAGGCGATCATGGCCTTCCACGTCTCTCTATCCCTGGTGGCTCTTAGCACACTTTCTCCTGTAACACTATGCAACCCCCGTTCTGTCATCCACCTGCTCAGGCTCTTCAAATATGTTATCTGCTGCTTTCCTCTGTCTCTTTTTTCCCTCTATCTGGTCTGTTAGTACAGGCTTCGCCAAGCCCTTCTTCCTCTTTGTCCGAGGAATTTTAGTTGTCGCTTCCTGATGCTCAATATTAATTTCTTTTCCATCCTTTCCAAAACCTCATCATTGCTCACATGCTCGGTCCATGATATACGCAGCATCCTTCTGTAGAACCACATTTCAGTTGCTTCAATTTTTTCCTTCATCTTTGATGATATTGTCCAGCATTCACTGCCATATTGAAGAACAGACATCACATAGCAATCTAGTACTTTGTTCTTTATTCATAGTGAAAGTTTCCTGTTTCTTAATATTTTACTCAGCTTCTGGAACGCGTACTTCGCCATGCCAATTCGCCTTCTGATCTCTTTGTCACACTTTCTGTCTTCTGTTAAAACATTTGATTTTAGTATCCCCCACCTGTATTTGGCATTTTGGGCTCCTCTTTTTTTTTTACAGTAAATATAAATAAATGTGATATTCCCCTGATTAAATTGCTTCTTTTAAATGAATAGCGAAAAATAATTACATTTGAAAGTGATTACAGTATATCTAAGCGTACAGTGCAATCTTTTAATTTAAAAAAATCCACTCTCCCAAAATAGGGACCGTCTTATACTGCCTTTCCTTCTTTTTTCGATGATGTTAGACAAAAACCCAACTAGATGTGTATCACGACAAGCAGTTTAAAGATCTCACTCGAGAACGGTGGTCGAGTCGATGGTTAGCGGAGGGGAAATGTCGGTTAGTCTACCTTAATAAGTCAGTCAGTTAAGTGCTATACGTGATACACGTGTTAGGCGATCATGTCTCGAAAGAGACATCACTGACTGGACAAAAGATAATCGCACAATTGCCATTGCGGTGGACTGGTTGCCAGTCATAGGCTAAAGAACCCAGTTTGTGCTATTGTTTAACCCGTAACTGAAAAGAAGAGACAGATTAATACCTTTCCCAAGGGTATTTGCGCGTAAGTGAATGCAATGAATTCAACTGGAATTCGAACTCGGCTCACTGATTTCTCGTTCCGAGCGGATATCCACTGCACCGCAACGCACATCCTTAATAGCCTACCGAAAACACAAACCCATTCATAAAATATTGTAGGTTGTGTTAGTAGGCTGATAGTATCTCCCCACCTTGGGTTCATCAAAATTTGAGTGGGTAACAGAACAGAACTAGGGAAGAAAAAATTCTTCTTCTATTTGTACCTCACCCCTCGTTGGATGCATTATTTGTACCTCACCCCTCGTTGGATGCATTATTTGTACCTCACCCCTCGTTGGATGCATTATTTGTACCTCACCCCTCGTTGGATGCATTATTTGTACCTCACCCCTCGTTGGATGCATTATTTGTACCTCACCCCTCGTTGGATGCATTATTAGGAAATAATTCACCGATGGAACGGTATTGTTGAAAGTAAAAGGAATTACAAACTTATTCTCAGAGAGACGTTTATACCACTAAGGTAAGCACAAAAACTATATATACAAGTGTCCCACGCCGAGATTAATATATCACATATACCTATCAAGAAAGCAGAATATATATTTACTGAATTTATTCAATAAATTCAATAAAATAGATGCTAAAATACGATTTGGTGTGGTCTTCGTATTCGGCGAATATAACCCGAAACCCGCATTTCAAACTTGAAAATTTGAGGATAGATTTATACGACTAGTTTTCTTTTACGCCAGCATATACGATCGAGATTACTTACAATGTATACTTGTAAAATATTTTACTCGTAAGAAGAATATTTCACAAAACGAACGCGGGCGTCCCTCAAGGTTCCACGCTCTTTCTGATCTACATTAATGATCTCCCCGACACCATTAGATCCCAAGTCGGCATGTATGCCGACGACACAACAATCTACTCTCGCATCGATCAGAAACCAGGTCTGGACGACAAAGTGAACCTCGCTGCCGTACTTGAAAGGGACCTTTTCTCGCGCTTCCCGCCTGTGGAACTCCCTTCCACAAGTCTGCTTTCCCGACAGTTACAATCTCCAGGTGTTTAAATGTAGGGTCAATAGACACCTCCTATCACACTAACTCCCAACTATTCTTAGAACACTCTCATCTACCCAACCCTCATTCTCGGTATCCTTACCCGCCTATCACCCACCCTCTGACATTTCCTATATTTAATCAGCCTTTCTCCACTCTACGTAGCCCCCTGCGCAGTAGTGGCAGTGACATGCCTTGCTCGGGGTGAAACGCTTATAAAAAAAAAAAAAAAAAAAAAAAAAACACACAAAATAAAAAAGAACGTTAGGATGGTAAATCCGATACTGAAATTAAAGAAAAGTAATTAGATATGAAGTTTTTATATATTCCTAGTTGAATTTTAGTTTGCTGGAATTTAAAATCGGCTCTTGAATTCGGAGAGACAAGTTGGAATTCCATTTGAATTCCTTGCCTTCACTTACGCGCAGTTACCATTCGGATAGTTATGACTTCATGTTATTTCCTACCAGCTATGGGTTAAATAGCACGATAGGTTAGTAATCAATCTACCACAGAAAGAAATGGCAACCTACTGCAGGAAAATCTTCCGTTTAATCAGTAATCTCTCTTTTGAGACATGATCGCCTAATACGTATGGCACTTAACTGACTGAACCATTACTCCACCTTGACTCCAATGCTTAATTTTGGGTAAATCAATGAATCTTTCTCTTCTCCTCCAGTCATGTGTTAAATAGAGTGCGCTCTTTAGCATTGGATGGCAATCAGTTTAAATAAAAGAAAATCCTGAATTCGAAACTGTGGAAAAGCCATTATGTATCCTAATATTGCTTGGGAATTTATAAATTATAAATTAAAACATGTTGAGATTCGTGTTTACTGAGACCGTGACATTAAGGAAACGTATTCTCGTTAGAAATAGAGGAATTTAAATAGATCCATAAAATAGAGAGCGGAGTTCGAATTCTAGTCAAGTTCATTACATTCACTCTAGAGCTCTTCTCTTTTCAGCTACGACAGACGGGGCGTTTCTGGTCTAGAAAAATATCAAATCAGCCTGGAGGGGGCCCCGTCAAACTTGCCGAGGACACACCACAGCTACTGCGATCGCAGTACAAACAGTTTCCTTTAAACCATTAGGCTACGAGACTCTTGATTTCGATTCTCGTTCGAACTCCAACACCACACCGAAAGTGATAATAAGGAAAGGATCTGTTCCATATTCCCATTAATATTAGCACCACGAGGTCGTATAATGGTTAGCAAGCTTTTCTCGCTAGGACAATTACAACTAAGTAGTGAGTTTGTTCCTCACTGGGGGCCTCAAACTTTTGGCTTGTGTGCTTCATCTAAGCTACGTTTAGAAAATCATCATATTCCTATTAAGAGCACTTCTTTTTCTGACGTTTCATAAGATCTAGAGTCCTTTAAATAAGTTAAAGACAACCCTCTTTTCAGTTGGTGGTTGTCGATTTCTTTGCAGGAAATTGCAAAAAACAAAAGCCATTTAGAAATAATTTCACGTGCACAATCCCAGTTCGTTTTGATCGTCCCCGAAGGATGGTTTTCCAACGTATCTAAACGTGACCCATAAGTCACTTGGCTGCTTCATCCTTCAAACTTGAAAAACATATTTCTCGACATCAATCTTCTCCAGCACTTGAACAGTGATGTACAATAATTCAATTCCAAGAGGCCATTTTAAATACGTAGGTTCAGTCAATTTACTGTAGCCCATTATTTACTATTTCTATATTTCCCTTCAATACGAGTTGATAGACTATCGCCCGGTTCCTACTTCTCCATGACCTTTTCAGTAGGGGGAGTGATTTATCCATTTTTCTTGTTTAGGACTGGATTTCAGCTTCCTTCTGAATATTTTTTAGTTCTTTTCCCAGTACACCTTGCATCTTAGTGACATTATCGCCTTGCTTGGGATGGACTGATTTAAAAAAAGAATCACCAAAACGAAACACTTATATGTTAACGCTTCCACTCAGTTAAGATCAGAAGCCATGAGAGCCACTTCTATTGTCGCATCAGACCATCATATAATAATTCTGTTTGTTCCGTCCTTAGTTACTTAGTTACTTTGTTAGTTAGTTCCTCCGTCCGTTACGCCACTTAGTCTATACACGAGTTTCTCCTTCCCCTCTATCTCTCCTCAGCCTTTCTCTCACCTTTGCCAAACGGAAGGGTAGTAAAGAGTGAGAGAGTAGGAGGGGAGAGCCTATAGTATTACCGTATCAGTAGCAGCTTAAGCTGGTGGTTGTAGCAGTAATTGTGTGTATGTCTATATGAGTGTGTTCTGTACAATATAGTAAAAATAGGAATGTTTGTTGTCGTATCCCGCGATCTAATAACGAAATTTCTGGCCTCTACACCATTGGCCATTACTCAGTTGGTCTTTTCTGTTTACAATGGACACAATAGCCATGATTTTTCAGTAATAAAACATTTTCTCTTTCAAAATCTCTCACAAAATAGCGCATTTTGGTTATGGTCTGTGTGCATTTGTGGTCCAGTGGATATCGGCTAGGAACTAGAACACGGTGAGCCGAGTTCGAATTCCAGTTGAATTCATTGCATTCACTTACGCGCAAATACCCTTGGGAAAGGTATTAATCCATCTCTTCCTCCCAGTTATGGGTTAAATAATAGGACAGATTGGGTTCTATAGCCTTGGCTGGCAACCAGTCTACCGTAGAAAGCAATGGCAACCTACTGCGGGATAATCTTCTGTCCAGTTAGTCATGTCTTTTTCGAGACATGATCGCTTAAAGCGTGTATCACGTATCGCACTTAACTGACTGTAGTTCTAGTTAGCAAGCAATGGTCATGTGGAACAACACTAAAACCTTCGGTTTCAGCTTTTAAGCTTGCACTACGTAATCACTGATGGGCATGGGATTTGTCTACATAATCTTGGTACAAGCAGAGTATTGACAATGAAGATGTTTCCGCAATTAGTACCTTGCGTTTGCTTTTGCTTTCTTTCATATATAATTTGCCGCTGCAATGGGTGGCTTATGGGTTATTTGCACTTCTTCATCCACTTAAAATTACCTTTTGAATTCGAAATCGTTCTTTATCTCTGAATAAAGTTTCTTATTTTTTTCATAGTCTTGGACGCAGATAATCATTCGGGTTTCTGTTGCTTTCAGATATCTTTGAAGAATAATAGTCGTTGTTTTATAAGACAGTTTCAATTGAAATAGTCCACTACCTCCTTCTGATCTGGGCGCTTACAGACTTAGGATGATAAATGTGGTGGCAAGTGAGAGCCTTTCTCATTTTGATACGCATTCACAAGTAAGAGGCTTTTTTTTCATTTTTGACATCCATTCTCTTATGGTTTAATTAAAGATGTTGAAAATGTATTGCGCCACAGAGACAACTAAAGTATTTATATCTGCTCAGCATCGTTACAGTGTAATCCAAAGTTGACTTGCAGGTGTAGAATAAATAAAAATGTGCCTGAGCAGGTGTCTTCAACGGGGATTAGCTAATTGTCCTGGTAGACAGGCATCCTCTGATATGAGTGGCCAGCACACATACATTAATATTATGACCTTCTTTCGAATGGTCTATCTTTTTCAACCTGATGACTTACTTTATGTTTTATTATCAAGTCGTACGATCGTCAAACAAATGGCAGCTTTCGCAGAGGCGACGCAGACTTCCGAAGCGACGGGATACTATTCCGATTTTTCCTCGATATAGACCCTAACGCCTAATAGAGAGTCAGTTAAGTGCCATACGTGATTCACACTTGGAAGATCGTGTCTCGAAAGAGGCATGAGTGACTAGGCAAAAGATTTTCCCGCAGTAGATTGCCATTATTTTCGTTATTTTGCCAAACAAGGCTGCAGAACCCAATCTAACCTTCTATTTAACCCATAGTTGTAGGGAGATGAGATGGATTAATACTGTTTTCAAGGTTATTTGCGCGTAAGTGAATGCAACGATTTCAAAAGGAATTCGAACTCAAAGATAACTTAGACAATATGTGCCTCAACATTCTGCTAACCTTAATCGAGAAGCCAATGTTGAGTTTCTAAGCGTCGCTTCATTTTTTTATAATCATATCGCCCCAAGCAAGGCGGTTTACTGTCAATGTTTTGCAGGGGGTTACATAGAAGGAAAGTTATGAGAAAGAGTGACTGGTTCTAGGGGGTTTTAGTAAGTGGGTAAGAGAAGGATGAGAATACTGATGAGAGTGAAGTGGACAGAGAAAAGAGCATGAGAGAGGATGAAAGTGAGATAGGAGATGACTATTGACTTTGCATTTAAATTCTTGGAGATTGTAGCTGTCGGAGAAGCAGGTAAACGGAAGGGAATTCCATAGGCGGGAAGTGCGAGAAAAGAAGCTGGTTGAGTAGAATTTGCGTTTACATTTTATTAGTTTCCCAGTAAAAGGGTGGGACCTAGTTGCTAATCTTGTGGCTCGAGTAAATTCCTATATAGGAGGTACCAGTGAGCTAAGTTCATCGGAGAAGAAGCCGTGAAAATATTTGTAGAAGAGACACAGAGAAGCCACATAGCGCCGGTGAGAAAGTGACTGTATCTAAGCTGCAAAGTCGGGATCGATGACATTACAGATTCTCCACTTGATTTTGTCAAGGACCCCTAGGTGGATAGCAGGAACACCAGACCAAATATGGCAGCAGTATTCAATGCACATTATTCAGATTTTAGCAAAGCATGCTTGCTAAACGTTACAGCACGTGTCCACATTTAGAGGCCAGAGAACTTTTTCAGCTCTTAAGTATTTTTGGCCGTAATATTATTATTGATTGCTATTCATAGTGCTCCAGCCTTATTTTTTTCGACACTAGAATTCATTGTATTGTGTCAAAAATGTTAATTGCATGTTTTCTGTGGTATTAGAAATAATTACAATGTTTTACGTATGACTCAAGTATTATTTATATTCGTTTCTTTCTTGTGGATTAATAAGCAAGCGATGAATTTAATCTAAAGCGAAAACAGAGGTGTTAAATAATATTTGATGATTATTTTCCCAGAAAGTCCAATTTTACGTGTTACTTTCACAAAATTGTTATCGTATGTCTAATGACGCCAGTGTCTTTGCTTCGACGTAATTACAAGAACTGTTATTTTTTAAATTTTTTCACTTCAAAATATTATTCAAGAACGTTATTGTTTCAAAAACGTATCATATAATTATGCATAAAATTACACTATTCTTTCAGTAATATTGGACATCAAAATACGGCTTTTTTTCTGATTGACATTGCATTTTTCGAGTAAAATAATCATTCAAGAGAAAATGTTTTTTGAACAAAATCTACCTGATGTTTTTAATGCGTGCACAATAGCAGTAAACGTTTTGTATGTTGAATATTTGTTCATCTCTTTCTTTTGTTGAACAGGCAATTGTGAGGAAGAAGAAAAGTCAAAATGAAATGGAGTGAGATAGAGTGAGATGTGTGTCGTCTGTTTTTTGTTTTTGTTTTTCACGTCTAGGGCAGACGACTCTTAGCTCTATGTAATTCTCTGTCTTGCGTTGATGAGAAGGTGAGAGGGTACCAAAATGCAGGTCACCATGACTTGCACCCTGTGAACGGCTCGTGGTCCTCTAAAGAGAAAAAGGCAAAATCACGCGTTTTGACGACCAAGAATAGGATAATTATAATAATAATAATTCTGAGCTATTAACCATTACACCACCCGCACATCCAAGCTTACTGTACCTGTTATTCTCAAGCGGTCACCCATCTAGATTCTGAAAAAGCTACATCTCGCTTAACTTTGGTGACATACGAAAAACGGTGTTTCAATGTGATATGGACGTAAGTTAGAAGAGTTCATACATTATGAGGAAAAAAGTCTTGGAAAGAACCTATCGAAGGCAAAAATCACAGAGTTAGGCAGCAGGACACTTACTTAATATGAATGGGTGAGTATTTTTGAAGAGAATGGAAACAAAAAGGCAGCTTAACATCAGGAAGAGACAGTTGGGGTTTCAAGAGCACGGAATGAGGAAGGAAGCCTTGGAAAACGTGATACTCACGGAGCAGATTGATTTTGAGTTTGAGTTTTGTTTAATGGCTTATTAACCTCTGTGGGTCATTTAATGCAAAAAAGGTGGAGTTTTAAGGTATTTTTTTAATGTTCGGTTTTAGTGAGAAGGTTGATTTAGTCAGATTTTAATGACAATTTGTTGTTTTTATTCTGTTTTTTAAAAACTGAAAATGTCGTCTAGTTTTGTATTAAAAAATGTTTTGCCGAGAATAATTTTTTCATTCAGAAATGTTTTATGGTAAAATTTTTCTCTTCAAAAATGTATTGTTGGTAATAATTTTCCTTCAAAAATGTATATTTTTCTATAAAAGTCTATTTTTCTGTACATATTTCTATAAAAGTGTATTTTTTACTTTCATTGTGTTTTCACCCCAGTTTGGAGATTAACCATTTGCCCATAGCTTGGACCCTAACAGGTGCTACCACTTCAGGTCAGGGTGGACCTGAGAACAACAACAATTAAGATGTGCTTCCATGCTCCTCACAACCTCCCAATCAGAGGCCTTGCTGCCGGATGCAGTTTACCGTCATGACCAGGACCGGTGCAGATTGAGGGAAAGAAGAACAGCGGAAAGCAGTACGTGCCATATTTGGTAAGCTGGGAAAAATGACTGGCAGGACAGGGTTTGAGAAAAATAACAAAAACACTTTTTAAGAGTTACAAGAACTGCAAGATGTCTCGAAACAACATGGCACATAAAATAATAAGACTATACTGGTGGCAAGGTCTCATCATTTTACAGTTCAAATTGCTAGTTATAAAATTAAGTTCTATGCTAACAGTTACTTCTATCCAGCATCTGGCTTCTTGCTTCCCAGACAACTTTAACCTTCAAAAATATAAACGCAAAGTCAGTTGTTATCTTCCGTTTATTTAATTTCAGTTTTTTTTATTGTTTTCTCTCCTTAATAATTATTTTTCTCAAATTCTTTCATACCCAGTAACCTCTTGCATTCACAGCCGTATTGAAGAACTGACATCACGTTCGAAAATGAGGACAAAACTGGAAGCGGCCGAAATGTGGTCCTACAGAAGGATGCTACGGATATCGTGGACTGAGCATACAAGCAACGACGAAGTGTTAGAAAGAATGGCAACAAAAAGGAAATTGATGCTGAGCATCAGGAAGAGACAATTGAAGTTCCTGGGACATGCAATGAGGAAGGAGAGCCTGGAGAAACTGATACTGACTGGACAGATAGAAGGAAGGAGAGACAGAGGAAGGCAGCGGATAACATATTTGCAGGGTCTGATCAGGTGGATGACGGAACGGGGGTTGCCAGGAGCAACAGGAACAAACATACTAAGAGCCACAAGGGATAGGGAGACGTGGAGATCCATGATCGCCTACGTCCTGAAGGGACAGGGCACATAGAAGAAGAAGAAGAACCTCTTGCGTTTTAGCGACTTCATTAATTTTCTTGGGGGTGAAAAAATAAAAATAATAAGTTGTGAAATAATTAAAATGATAGCGTTATAATAAGAATTCACTTACCCTGAAGCATTGCAAAATGCAAATCAACATGAATTAATGTATACTCATGTTAATTTTTTGAGCATACACTTCCATGCTGGCTCGACGCTTGTTGAAAAGGAACGTCCAGAAGACTTTCCCGTAGTAGAATGTCATTTCTTTCTACAGTAGACTGGTTGCCAACCAAGGCTATAGAACACAATCTGTCATGTTCTTTTATTCAGGCCAATCAGTTAAGTGCCACGCGTGATACACACTTGGGCGATCATGTCTCTTTCGAGACATGACTGACTTGGCAGAAAAATTTTTCCACAGTAGGTTGCCATTTTTTCTCCAGTAGCATGGTTGCCAACCAAGGCTATAGAACGCAATTTGTTCTGTTAGACAATTCTTTTATCTAGGTCAATCAGTTAAGTACCATACGTGATACACGCTTGGGCAATCATGTTTCTTTCGAGACATGACTGACTAGGCAGAAGATTTTTCCGCAGTAGGTTGCTAATCCTTTCTAGACTGGCTGCCAACCAAGGCTATAAAACCCAATCATTCCTCCTATTCAGCTCATACATGAAAGAAGAGATGGATTCTTGCGAGTAAGTGAATGTTAACAAATTCAACCGGGACTCGTTGATTTCTCCATTACACCACACGGGTACAGTTATCATTAATTCATCTTTACCTCTTTTAGGGTCAACCATTACATATCCTACATATTTTTATAATATTTTTCCAGTAAACTTTGACCTTTAAAAATTTAAATGCGATATCAGGCGTTAACATCTGTCGTTTTAATTTTAAATTTTATATTGTTCCCTCTCCTCAAATTGTTTTTCTCATTCTTTTGCGTTCAGTAAATTCTTACGTTTTAGTAGCTTTGTCGCCTTGTTTGTGGTGAATTGATAAAAATAAATTTTCAGAGTCAAGCAACGCAGTCATCTGAAGAGGTGAGATTATCAGGAAAGAAAATTACTTTCTGAACGACTACCTTATTTAATTAAACCATGTGCTTTGTAAGACCTTCGTTAGTTGCTTCGGTGTCAAACATCGTAGTAAATATTGATAAAATGTTTCAAACATATCGTAGAAAATGATACCAGACGATCGTCAGCCTGATTCAATCATACGTTCAAGAGGTGTTTGCGTTGTTTTTTTGTTTTTTTTTATTATTTACTTGTGACTAATGGAATCTCACGGAGTTGAAAGGTATAAAAAAGTTAGATGAGAAAATTACGAAGTAAATAAATGCGAATGTAGCTGACAGGAAGCGTCAAAGATGAAGGGAAAAAAAATATAAACAAATATCATTAGAGGAAGAAGGGTTAAAATGTCCTGCAAATAGGAAGGAGGAATAAAAAAATGTGAACCTCTTTTGTTTTATTTAGTTTTCTTTCTTTTTTTATACAAAATAATTTTCATATCATTTATTCGACATTTTCATTCAATCACTTATATGGTTTTTACTACTCAATATCTGTTTTCAATAATTATATATATATATATTTCCACAGAATCACTTCATTCAAACATGTTTCATTGAAAAATATAGACATATGAAGTCTATTTTTTTTATTTTTCTAGTTTCCAATCAGTGTCTTGATGTTAAGAAGGAAGGTGCTGTAATTTTTTCCTACCCAAGTACTTTCGATCTTCTCCAAGATCATCCTTAGTAGTGAGTTAAAAAGACAAACGCATTGTAACTGTGGTCGTTGTGAACGCGCTGTTATAATTATTTTAAAATTTTAAATTTATCCGGTAGATTTTGTTGCAAAACAAGCGTCCCAATATTGATATGTGTATTTATTAAAATATGCTTAATAGCTCTGCTATTTTATATTGAGAACTTTCCTATCAACACCAGAAAAATAATTTAGCAGTGTATACCAGCGTGTATACACATGTGTACTTATTTACTTTCGTATATATATATATATATATATATATATATATATATATATATGTGCGTGTGTGTGTGTGTGTGGAAAGAGAGAGAAAAAAGAGAGAGAGCATTATAGAATATTTTATTTTCAAAACATGGTTAGCATATTCTGGCCGTGTACATAGTTGATATTAGTGGGTGTTGGCTTTTTCTTTACCTTTCTTACTTTTTTTTTTGATTAATGAGTGTCTTTGATTTCTAGACAGATTTAACATTAGCAGTTAGAATGTAAGTTTTTATTATCTTGCGACTAGACTATATCCTTTGGATTTCTTAGAAGAGCCGGTAAGGGGTGGGATGCTTATTTTGTACAGAATATTTTTGTATTTAAGCAGAGTCTTTATAATTATTGTAAATTTGTACATTTAATCTTACTTTTGGATTTAGGAAATGTTCTAAAATACAATTTATAATAAATATTCACAGCTCTATATATTATATAACGAGCACTGTTTTAAATTAATGTTTCGGACGTTGTAAAAATTCTTCCATCGTTCTGTATTCACTCGGATATATATATATATATATATATATATATATATATATATATATATAACGTAGAACACTTGGTATATTATCCAGGTAAATTCCAATAGAGACGAACTCAAAAGAACTCAATGTTAAATTCATTTAATTTAACAGAGTAATATAATTTAGAAAAAAAATTCTGATAGACAACAATTTCAAAGGGTAATACATATTTCACTGCACAATGATGACCTGGCGGCTCATCAGACCCAAGTATATATATATATGCGAAGCAGGAAAGGATAAGAGAAAGATGGCAATTGACATAAATTCTTGAAGATTGTCGTTATCTGGGAAGCAAGTGTATGGAAAGGAATTCCAAAGGCGGAAATGTGAGAAAAGAAACTGAGGGAGTATAAGAGACGAGCAAATATATTAAGAAAAAACTCAAGTCATAATTAAACGGTTATAAATCTAAATCCAGAATTTATTTCAGCAATGTAGAAAACGATTTTTACAACTACCTTGTTCAGACAGTTGATGAATAAATAAATGTTAATTTCACTCATTTTTTTTCAAAATATTCTCAGTAAAAAATTAACTTTTATTTATTTATCAACGTTCTGAACTAGGAAATTATAAAAAATTCTTTACATTGCTAAAATGAATTATCGATTTATAACCGTTTAATTATGTGCTGAGTTTTCATTTCAATATATATATATATATATATATATATATATATATATATATATCCGCAGTATAGCCCGACGTTTCTCGGGTGCAATGAAAGCTTTAAAACTAATCCATGGTCCTGGAGCTCAGACTCTTTGGACGTTGGCACGAAAGACTAAAAAGCAATAGTTGTTTCCAGTTAAAGCGAAACCGTAGACTGAAAGCAAAATGAATGGATGTAAATCAAATTTTGATTTCCTGTTATCGATATCAAATAGGTTTTTTTCGTCGTAAACTAAATTTTGAAGGTTAAATAAGTCCTCTGAGTAAATGGTATCATGGCTGAGACTAAGAACTACAATTATACCGACTTAGAGCCAAACCTGAAGCAAAAACTAAAATAAAAGGGGTGAAAAAATACAGACATACAGGCAGATAAACAGACACACACAAACATCTTGCCTTATATATATATATATTATTGATTTTCTGCACTATTGCAAGAACTGCAACCTTGAAACTTCTGAAAATCGTTCCTTTTGTCTTTGTCTATGAGTGTATCAAATTTGATTAAAATCGGACAACTCCTTCTATAACCCGATTTTTTCGATTATCGATTTTCGATATTTATCGGGGGTACCTCGACAAAAAAAAAACAATAGCTAAGAACACTCGCAGACGCTTATAGTACAACTGTGCAAATTTTCAAGAAAATCGGTTCAGCCGTTTTAGAGTCTATAGGTAGCGGACACACACACAGACACGCACACACACACATACACACGCACACAGACAAAGTTCCATTTATAAATAAGTTCATATATATATATATCACCTCGGTAAATAGGTTGAATTAATCTGATGAGACAATACATCCTTGTCTTATCGTCCTTTCTTGCATATTTGCTGTATTCATTTATTTCAATTGCGTTATGTTTGGAAAGATTTGACAAATAATTCATTTCAGATTAATATTCCCTGCATATGTATAGAAAGAAAATTAAAACTTGAAAATCATATCGAGAATAACTATATATTCGGTGGAAATATCAAACTAGTATAGTATTAAATAATATACTATTAGATGAATAAACTATAAAAACAGATTTTCTTTTATAAAACTTATTTTCAATTTTAAGCAAAGGGATCTGATGGCTCGGACATTTGACTCCATGAAACGAGTACAAATATTTCTGCCTCATCCGCTGTCACCTTCACTTTCAAACTATTGCCCTTATAGCCTGAATCCTTCACTTCTCCCCTAGTTGTGGGTTAAATATTTGCTCCAAACGGGCTCTTTATATTTGGTTCAAATCAGACCCATGAGTCATTCAAGGTAGATGGTTCCAATTGAGGTTGATTGACGAAATAAAAGGAAATGAATGTAGTTTATGTGGTTATGAACATTGAAGAAGTTAAAATTGTCGTGATTGGGGAAGCATTGTCTCGGGAGTTTGTATACGAAAGGAATAAGAATAGGACACTTGTTTTGCAAAAATCCATTGCTACAACGGATAAATTTAAAATTCTAAAATAATTGTAACATATCGCGTTCATCCCTGTTTTTAAAAATCGCCATCACAACATTAGTTTGTCTTTGTAATTCCCCGCTCAGGATGATCACGGTGGATAGATCGATAGTACTTGGGTAGGAAAAAATTACGACGCCTTTCAAGATGAATTTCATTTTAACATTAAGAAACTGATCAGAGATGTAGAAAGGATTATTTTAAAAACGAATAGACATATCTATATTGTTCAAAGAAACATGCTTGAATGAAAATCAGTCAATTAAATGCCATAAGTCATACACGCTTGGGCGATCATGTCTCTTCCGATCCATGACTGCCTAGACAGAAAATTTTTGCGATAGTAGTTTGCCATTTCTTTCTTCGGTATATTGGTTGCTAAACAAGGCTGTTTTTTGAACAGAAAATGTGAAATGGAAATGCCCCGCTAATCAATGCATAAAGAAACGAAAAAAAATTCGGTTCTTCAGCAACACTACCGAACCGAGTTAACCCGCACGGAAGTATTTCTGAGTCGACCGCCATGTTGTATATATTCGTGTTGTGTTGTCTTTTCCCTTTTCTATTTTATTGTACCGTGCCTTTTATTTTCTTCATTAGCCCTGTTTCATTTCTTAATCAAATTTGAGAGAAAAACAAAGAAATCATCTCAAAACACGACAATAGCGTTCATGTGTCAGATCTCGCAGTACGGTATGCCTACATCGACAATATCTACTATTCTAAAAAGGAAGGGAGCGATAAAAGCAGCTGATGTTGCAAAGGGAGTGGCTGTTGTTAGATGTCACAAGTTATAAGACTTGGATGTCGACAATGAAGACATTGAAGACCTGATTGAAGACACCGTATTGAGCTTACCACCGAAGAGCTCGTACACCTTTAAATTGAGCAGCGAACGACTTTGGACGAGAAAAATGTCTTCTATTTTATCTTTATTCCGATGGAGAAAATAGTTTCAGTTTACAAATATTTTCTGATACGAACAGCCTTCAGGAACGGATTTAGTTCGTGGATCTGGGTTCCACTGCTTTATTAAAACGACTAAGGGAAGTAAGAACTTTAAATTGATTTAAGATGGGACAGGAAATATTTAAATTACGCATTGATGATTATCAAATGGTTTCATATATTTATAGTAAAAATGAGAAACGAATGCTTGAATAATTTAACACTCGCAGGATATACTGCAGTAGAGAAAATGATTGAGTTAGTAATTTATATGGAAAAAATGTTATTTAAAGTATAAAAAATTAATTCAATCAACAAACGACATTAGGCTGTAGATATAAAATATTGACGTAGATGAAGAATAAATAAATATTACAGATGATACATTAACCAGAAACCAGATTATTAATTTATGAAAATATGTTTTCCCTGTGTATTTTTATCGGTTTAAACTGGATTCGACAATTGTGTTTTGGTTTTCATGCTTGAGAAATAATAATCGTTAAGATAGAAGCTATGAACAACGACAAATTAGAGGCTTTATTTAATGGCTTTAAATTAGAAGCTTCATTCAATGGTCTCTAAATCGGCGCTAATTTGTAAGCATTATTTAATGGCTCTAAATTAGAGACTTTATTTGAGGGTTTTATTTAATGGTTCTAAATTAGAGGCTTCATTTAATTATCTAAATTTGAGGTTTTATTTATTCGCTCAAAATAGGAGGCTTTAATAAATCCAACTTAGAGATTTTATTTAATAAAAGACTTTAAGACTTTATTTAATGGCTCAAATGTCGAGGCTTTATTTAATCGCAATAAATTGGAGGCTATATTCACATCGGGGACTTTATTTAATGGACCCAATTTGAATGCTTTATTTAATGGCTCTAAGTTGTTGGTTTTTTAGATTGCACCAATTTGAAAACTTTATTTAATAACTGTAAAGTGGAGGCATTATTTAATGACTATAAATTAACGGCTTTATGAAAGTGCTACAAATTGAACACTTTATTTAATGGTTTTAATTTTTTTTTATTCTATTTATTGCCTGTATTATTAATACCCAAACTTTGCGTATCATGACAAAAAAAACCTATCTTATAAATTTAAGATAATAGAAAAAATCTTGGTTTTCCGTAGCCAATGATATTCGGACAGCCTTTGTAGCACAAAACCTGTAAGGTTTCGTTGCAATCATTTCTGCAGTATTAGGCGGCATATCATTTCAAAAGACATCGGAAATGTAAATGAAAGCCTCCCCTCAGGTCAATACCTAATCTTCACACACTTCAATCGCACCGCTAGGATAAAGAACCCCTATATAACATAGAGTTCGTAACAAGTAGATTCCGTTTCGGTTTAGAATGTTGAAAGATAACCAGGAGGTAGTCGGGATATCTATCGTTTCAGATTCTCCTAATACATCAATACTTTTATTGCCCCCCCTCACCCCCCCCCACAAAAGAAAAACTGTTCAAAATTACTTTTTTTTTCTTTGACGAAATGGATAACCGATGTTCGTGTTCGTTTGTTTCTAGGGACTAAATTCTCCTAATCTCCGACATTTTTGTCTCGTTTATAAAGGATCAACTCCACTCGATTGATTATCGATGTACAAAGAGCCGAGCAATTTTCACCAGATTTTTTAAAATGACCCTAGATTTTAATAACCCGTAACAGAAAGATCTAGGAACACTTCTGTTTATCAATGTCCTATAAGAATAAAAGATAATCAAGGAAATAAAGCCACCAAGACGCAACTGGTTAAGAGAGTATGAGAAACAATACTATTAAGAACAGGGAATAAAAAAAAAATAACCAGATCGCGTTTAAAGCTCTTTAAAATATTGAACAGAATTAACTCAGCCGTTTTGAGGTTGTGACTGATGTTTGAGTCGTATCTTGAAATATTTCACCCCAATCAAGGCAATAAAGCCGCTAAGACGCAAGAGATTAGAGTGTTAAGAGTGTGTGAGAAAAAGTACTATCAAGCAGAAATAACAAAAAATGAACAGGAAGATAATGATCGCCATTGCATTTAAATTTTCAAAGATCAAAGTTGAATGAGAAGCAAGAAGCTGGAAGAGGGTTTGTTTGTTTAGCGGCATATCAACACCTTATGGGTCATTCAATCCCTAAATTTAATTTTCTTGAGAACTTTACTAATTTCTTTTACAAAAATGTATTTCTGGTAATTTTTTTTTATTATGATAATATATTGTTGGTATTTTTACTATAAAAATGTTTATACTTTCATTGTGTTTTTGTGGGGGTGGTTAACTATTTGCTGGCACCCTAACAGGCGCTACCACCCCGAATCTGGATGAAACTGGAAACAACGGCAATTAAGAAGTGGTTCTTTGCTCCTCAGAACCTCCGCATCAGAAGCCTTGCTGCCGGATGTAGTTTATCATCATACTGAGTGTTCCACAAGCGATAACATGCTATCTTCCTCCAGTGATGGTGTGAAGTTTTTTTAAATGATTCCAATTTGGAGATTTTATCTAATGATTCTAAATTGTAGATTTTATTTAATGGCTCTAATTTCGGGGCGTATTTAATAGCTTTAAATTAGAGTTTATATCCACATGAATAGCTTTGTTTAATGGCTTCGATTTGAAAGCTTTATTTAATGGCTCTAAATTAGAGGGTTTGTTTAATTGCTCAAATTTGAAGCCTATATTTAATGGTTATAAAATAGAGGCTTTATTTAATGCGAGGCAAAGTATTCGGATAGATATCCTTAAGTAAAAACTACAACACACATCACCTCCAGCATTAATTATTAATCGAAGAGAGACATGGTCCATCCATACCAACTACTTTGAAAAATTAATGGACGCTATAAAGTGTGATGATGAAAGATGAAGATGGATAAAAATCGTGAAAAATGTCTCTCTGAAATAAAGCAAAGTAATAAGAGATAAAGGATGTGCTTTGCAATACAGTAGATATCGGGTAGCCGATTTCGAATTCCAGTTAAATTAATTGCATTCACTTTCGCACAAATACCCTTCTTCCTCCAGCTATTGGTTAAATAGCACGACATTTTGGGTTCTATAGCCTTGACTGGCAACCAGTCTATCACAGAAATTAATGGCAACATAATGTGGGGAATTATTCTGCACAGTCAGTCATGTCTCGAAAGAGACATGATCACACAAGCGTGTATTTTGTATGGTACTTAACTGTCTGAATAAGAGATAGAAAAATAACGTTAGAAATAAAGTATTTTGAAGTGATATTAAATGTGCCAGCTTTATCGGAGGGAATGCTGCATCTCCGAGGAAGAATAGAAAAAAAGAGCGTACATCATCATTGATCCATTGATTAAAATGTGGAAAAACTTGCGTGTTCTCTGTACCGCTATGGTAAGTAACTTGCTACTCTGACGATGATATCCCTGTACAAGAGCCAGATTAAACCGAAAAGGGACTCAGTCAGTTAAGTTTTCTATTTAAGAATTCCACTTGAGGTCTGGAGTAAGCTCAAACGTAAATAAATGCCCAAATATGGGGTCTCCTTCAAAGAAAAATCGTTTTATTGCGATAGGCAAATATTCATCAAGATCTCGCCTATGATGTAAGTATCTTCTTCTGTTCCTTTGCAGTTATGCAATGATTCAGCATTCACTTCCATTTAAATGGCAGATTTATTATCACATTGTTTCTAACGTAATTTTCCTATCTTTTAATACGTTCTTTAGTTTCTGGGAGACATCTTTTTGCTATTTCTATACGTCTTCGTCTTTCTGTGTCACACGTAATATCGTCCGTTACTTTTTTGAAAGCAGCTGGTATGGAAAAAATAAAAACAAAAAGGACACATGCTTGGAATCTGAAAAAGACAGTTAAAGCTTCTAATTTGCATAATGAGAAAAGAAGGTTTAGAAAAAGTGACACCCACAGAACATATTGAAAACAAGGGAGACAGTGGAAAGCAGAAAATAACCAGCCAAGCGTTTATGGTTAAACAGGGATTAGAAAAGATAACAAAAAAGAGAAGTATTGCTAAGGACTACAAAAGAGAGGAAGCTGTGGAGAAACATGAACGGAGATGGTACATAGAAAAAGAAGATATTGCGCGGGTGTTATTTTTTTTATTTGTCGACCTTCAGAAAAGTAGTGTCTTTCGAAGTTCTTAAACCTTTTAGTCTTCCTCTTTCTTCCCATTATCTATCTATCTATCTATCTATATATATATATATATATATATATATATATATATGTATGTATGTATGTATGTATGTATGTATGTATGTATGTATTTGAAATTTTAGCAATCTCTATTTTTCTTTCATTTTTGCTCACCTTGTCATCTATTTACTTTATTTTATTTTTTGTAGATTATCTTCTGATATTGTTCAGATTTTTTTAAATTACTTCCTTTTTTTATCTTTCTTTCTTTTCTTCATTACGTTCTTTCTGTTCAAAATTTTTACACCCATTTGAAGTATCACGTGACCGACCGTTTCCCCAGCCGCGTTGAATGTGGCATCTAAAAGCTCTATCGACGTGAGCCATCACTGCAGCCTTCTCCACACTCTTCAAGCTCCGTTCTGCACCTATTTTGTTTTTGTTTTTTTACCACATTCTCACCGCTCGTCCTTTTTATTCCAACAATAATGCATTTCACCGGTGATTGTGATCCGAATGTAATCGTAACATGGCGGCCTGTTATATATTGTCGGCTGTAAAAGTAAATACATAAATAAATAATAAGAAAACTATTATAAGAAACCGCTACACAGAAAATGAAACCAGAAAAAAAAAACACAGCAACTAGTTTTTCCCAAGATCTTCAACATACAATACATACAGTTCTTTAACATAGAGACACGGGTACATTATGGGTAGTAAAAGTAAGATACATTGCAAAAATGGTAAGCTTATACGTCAGAAAATAAACGTAAGACTATTAATATATGCAAGAGAATGATGTAAGTTCATATATACATATATATATATATATATATATATATATATATATATATATATATATATAGTCTTCATTTGTAAACGAGTTATTACGCAACCTAGGTTTCTACCATTTGGTGTTATATATATATATTCGTGTAAAATCCTTTGTAAAATAAAACGGAAGCTGATGATGGTTCGCCTGAATAGTTGCGATAGGCAAATATTCATCAAGATCTCGGCTATGATGTAAGTATCTTCTTCTGTTCCTTTGCAGTTATGCAATGATCCAGCATTCACTTCCATTTAAATGGCAGATTTATTATCACATTGTTTCTAACGTAATTTTCCTATCTTTTAATACGTTCCTTAGTTTCTGGGAGACATCTTTTTGTATTTCTATACGTCTTCGTCTTTCTGTGTCATACTTTCGATTCACCATGAAATAACGTATCTGCCTTAATTTTTCTTATACTTGCTCTATATGTATTTATATGCATATAGGTTTAGAGCTCACTTAGAGAGTTATTCTAACACCGTATGTACAGGATACTTCTTTGGATTCGTCTATACCCACATTGCATGCTGATATATATATATATATATATATATATATAGGCAGCATATTTTTATTAAGATGTACGTTATGGTGCATTGGATATTGGGTAGAAAAGAGAAATCAGAGAGCCGTGTTCGAATTACAGTTGAATTCGTTGGATTCACTTACGTGCAAATACCCTTATAAAAAGTATTAATTAAACAACCATTTTATTGCGATAGGCAAACATTCAAGATCTCGTCGATGGCGTAAGCAGCTTTTTCTGTTCGTTTGCAGTTATGTCGCATTCCCTTCCATATAAATGCAGATTTATTATCACATTGTTTCTAACGTAATTTTCCTATTACCTAATACCTTCCTTAGTTTCCAGCTATAAATTGCTTGAATAGCAGTAAAAGACTGAGTTCCATAGCTTTGATTAGTAACCAGTCTACCGAAGAAAGAAATAGCAAACTACTATCGCGAAAAGTTTCTATCTAGGCAGTCACGGGTCGGAAGAGACATGATCACCCAAGAGTGTATCACGTATGGCACTTAACTAACTGATTTTTATTCAACAATGTTTCGTTGAACAATATTCATTTTTATAATAATCCTTTCTAGATCTCTAAATTTTAATGTAAAAATTGAAATTCATCAAGGAAAGCGTAATTTTTTCCTACCCAAGTACTTTCGATCTCCACCGAGATCATCCTGAGCGGAGAATTCTAAAGACAAACTAATGTTGTGATGGTGATTCTTAAAAACAGGGATGAACGCGCTGTGTTATAATTATTTTAAAATTTTAAATTTATTCGTTGTAGCAAAGATTTTTGCAAAAAATTGTTCCAACATGAGGGAACTCACCAAAAATTAGTGAAAATTCAGAAAGTGGGACAAAAGCACTTTAAAACGCAGATGTTTATATTTTCTATGTAACATGTTAATACTAATGGAAGTAAAATCCATAGTTAGATATTTACTTTTAAAATGTATATATATATATATATATATGTGTGTGTGTGTGTGTGTGTGTGTGTGTGTGTGTGTGTTGAATAATATAGACATATTGTGTGTACTTATTTTTCTATTAATCCTTTCAAGTTGTCTAATTAGTTTCTTGATGCTGAAATGAAATCTACCAAGGCAGGTGCTATAGCTTTTTATTAACCCAAATACATTTCAAAATTGTATGTAACAATATACAATAAATATACCATATACGCATGGTTAAGTGTGTCTTCAGTTTCTCGCAATTACAATGGCATGTTTGTCTTTGTAATTGACCGCAGAGAATGATCTTGAAAAAGGTCGAAAGGAATTGGTTTAATAATTACTACGGCGGATTCCTTCATGAATTTCTTGACATAAAAAATGCTGAGAAGGAAATCCCATGATGTAAAATTTATAGATATTTACACTTTTTTTTCCTCATTATTTTTTTCTCACACACTTTAACATATTTTGGTAAATATAGGATTGAGTGAAGATGTTTGTGCTCTGATTGTAAATGAGTAAATTGTAACGAATGAATGGGTCGCGAATCAGATTTTTTTTTATAATTGTCTCTCCCCAAACAATGCAGAACTACCACAGGTGCACGGAAAGTCACGTAATAGAAGAGTGAAGAAAGAGGAGAACAAGTCACAGTAGGTTTCGGAGAATTGGTAAGAGAAAGACGAATACATTGGTGTGAAGAGAGCTGAAGAGAGTAAAGTGTAAAATTGAGAAGAATGAGGGAATCAAGGGGATAACAGATGACAACTGACGTTGTATTTAAACTCTTGAAGATTGTAGCTATCAGAGAATCAAGAATATGGAAGGGAGTTCCACAGGCAGGAAGTGCGAGGAAAGAAGCTGATAGAGTAGAATTTGTGGTTACATTTTATTGTTTTTCACAATAAAAGGATTGAGCTTTGTTGCCAGTCGAATAACTTGAGTAAATTTGTGTAGAGAAGGCACGGAGGAACTACGCTCGTTGGAGATTAGCTAGATTTAGTATATTCAAAAACAATCAGTTTCACCCAACTTTCACTTTGAAAAAAAATATTATGATAAGAACATGTAGCCGCCAAAACATCTTACACTTCATTTAATCCTTTTGCTGATAATAATCATTATATCATAATTATCTAAAAATATTTTCTAAGAATATTTTCTGTTTTTTGTCAACCGCTATATTTGAAGCAGAAAAAATTACAGTAATTATTAGCAATATAGCTTTGCGGTTATTTATTGTTACCATAACTCAGACTCCTGAAGATGATCTCTGAAAGAGTTTGAAAGTATTTGGTAACATTGAGAAATGAATAATAATGACATCAGTCAACGTTACAGCTCATTTCTGTATCTGCTAGATTTTACTAACCCTGAATTGTAATTAGACATATGTATATATATATATATATATATATATATATATATATATAGGAAAGAATATTAATAAAAAGTTTTGAATTTAAAAATGTACTTTTTTTTAACAGTATTTGTTTATTTTTATTATATTTTATATTTCAGACCGCCCTCGGTCCTTCATCAGAAACAACTGATTTTTAAATTTGAATTAGAAACGTATTTCACGATAGCGTTCGAATATTTTTTTGTTTACATCACGTGGTGTGTTTGTTCACACCATGCGGCACATTCCGTAGAGAAAGTCTGTTTGTTTTAGATAAAAATTTCTTGGAATATCTGAAAAAAATTTTTTAGCTATTGAAATATTTGTAAAGATTCAACACACCTAAGTCCCTATTTAGCCCTAGCTTGTGTGTATTTAATTTTAAAATCCAGTATGTTTCTTTCTTTCTGCGTGTGTATGTAGAACTAAAATTGGAGTCTATTAGTAAACATTTGCAATTTTCTAAAGTATGATCAGGTTGATTAAAATGGGCTGCAATTGGGGAGTATACATTTTTTGTCGTATATTTAGTTTGTGATTATTGAAGCGAAATCTAAAGCTATTACCGGATTCGCTGATATATCCACTGTTGGGGCAAATTGAGCAGAAGAGAAAGTAGATGATGTTTTTGCTGTCACAAGTAAGGTTTGGTGGGTGTAATTTTATTTTGGTGTTGGGTACAGAGAATGTTTTGTCTGTTGTCTGTTATATATATATATATATATATATATATATATATATAGCACACACACACATATATGTAGATATACGGGGTGATTAAAAAGTAATCCTATATTTCCTAAAGAAGTAGCCATCTTGGTGTCGAGGCTTAACACCCTATATCTTTTTTCTTTCAAGTTGGTTAAAGGACCAAATCAGTCAGTTGGCGTACGTGATAAACGCTTGGGCGATTATGTCTCGAAAGGTACATGACTAATTGGGCTGAAGATTTTCCCGCAGTAGGTTGCCATTACGTATACTGTTTGCAAACCAAGTCTACAGAACTCAAAATGTCCTGTTCTTTTATCCGTATTTGGAGGGAAAAGAGACAGCTTAATACCTTCCCCAGGAGTATTTGCGCGTAAATTAAAATAGAATTCGATACTAAGTCTGTTATGCCAAATCAAAACATTCGAAGAGGGCGGGTAAAAATGTTATGTCTTCCATTCCACAAGAGATGATAGTCAAATCATTTGACGCAATTCCTGTGCGGCTCGAGAAGCTGGGCGCGAAATCCGGTGGTCATATCGAATTTTAAATAAAACATCATCCTAAACACTTTCTTCTCATATCCAACTCTTTAAAAAATTATAGTTAATAAATAAATTATACGTATTTTATATATATATATATATATATATATATATATGTATATATATATATATATAAAAACACATATCAATTTCTGTATATCTGCGAATAAGTTAAGGAAATTACGTTAGATGCCTGAGCATGTGACATAGCAATTAGTATTCCATTAACATTATGATTTTTTAAATCATTTCTGTGATTTGGGTTGAAAAACTAAAACACTAAAAATATAGAATCACAATAAAACAAAGGGTGTCGTTGTTATAAAGATAGAAGTTGAAAAGACGAAAAAAATAAAAGGATAAATATATATATATATATATATATATATGTGTGTGTGTGTGTGTGTGTGTGTGTGTGTGTGTGTGTGTGTGTGTACGAGTTGAATAATTGATCGGAATCCCACATGATGACAAAATATACAAAGAACAAACAGGAAACGTATTTTAATGTAACGTGTTCTACTTTTATTAAAGCTTTTTCAGAGATCGGAAAAAATGTCTACAGACTTTTCCTAGCAAACAAACACACATACATACATACATACATACATACATAACCGTCCGATACACGCCTAGACAGACAATGGTTTCTTCACAAACACGCACACACATTATTACAAACGTCCAATATATTCCTCGCGCATATATTTAAGATTTATCTATTTCTGTAATACACCTGACACTTAGATGACCAATATAAAATAATTAAAAATCATAGCATAGTAGCATTCTGTGTTTCTTTGTTTTTATTTTTCATTTTTCTATCGATATCTGAAGAAGCTTTAATAAAGGGGAAACATGCTAGATAGGTTTCCTATTTGTTCTTTCTTTATTTTATCCTGTATATCATGTGAGCTCAAAGCTTAGAACAAGCGTAATAAATCAATATCCAAATGTTGGACAATTTTTGTCTTTATTTCCACCAAAATACGAAGTTTAGAACGGCTCATGATTAAGCATAATAAACATTCATTGTTTGTTATATTTAACAATATATATATATATATATATATATATATATATGCGTGTGTGTCTGTGTGTGTGTATTTAGGCAGCAAATTCTCTTTTAAATCTGTCAGATTAAATAAATTACAAACATTGCGACTACTTATTTCTAATAAAATCCGTTCATACTACAGATCCTCGAGGCAATATTCATTAAAACTTAAGCCGTCTATAAATAGAATCACCTATGAATACTGTAGTAAAGTTCTAAAATGTTCATAAAAAAACCAGTTTTTAACACGTGCATGGCCATGACATTACAACATAAAAAAATTCCATTTTGAATAATTTTTACGTTCTAATGAACGCTAAGCAATTTGTCAACCATTATATTTGAAGCAAGAAGAAAATTTGCGGTATTTTTTAGCAACACAATTTTGCGATAATTTCTTCTTACCACAACTCACATCCCTGAAAATGCTCTCGAAAAGAGATTGAAAGTACTTGGGAATATTTAGAAATGAATGATAATAACATCTGTCCACTTTACAGCTAATTTCTGTCATCTTTCATTTATAATACGCATAAAGATTATCCGTGAACGGATTTCATTAAAAATAAACAGACACAATGTTTGCAATTTGCAATTTATTTAATCTGACACACACACACACACACACACACACACACACACACACACACACACACACACACACACACACACAGTGCGATGGGTAAATTGTCACTATTATATATTTATTTTTATTTCATGCATGCACGATATTTTTTTTTATTTCGTTGGCCGCGTAGTACTGTTTGGCATCGTCTGTAAAGAAAAATCACTGGTATACGCTTCATTTCGCCAGATATTGAGAAACAACACGATGTCCTGCTTGGCATTCCCCCCGGAAGCTCAAATGTTCTGCCAAATTAAATGGTGGTAATTTGTTTTTCTAAATTAGACCTGCCAGATGATTACCTATAAGTACTAGTAGAAACAGAGTGAACAGTTCACAATCATAGAAGACTATACAAATTTTACCGACTTCTTTTCAGTATAAATGTAGCACCAAGATTATGGATACAATGTTTTACCGGACCGGATTGTGCACAAGCATATTTAGATGATATACTTATTGAAAGTGAGACCCGAAATCAACATATGGAAGATGTAAAAAATGCCTTTGCGAGAATTAAAGAGTTAAGTTTTAAGATCTGTGAAAGAATATGTGTATTGTTTATGTCCAGAAATTAATACCTACGAAGAATTATCGATGCAAACGGTAAACGACCAGGTCCTTCAAAGTCGAGCGTAATAAAAGACATGCCCGCCCCAACAAATTACAAGTTACAAGCATTTTTAGGTTTTGCTAATTACTATCATGTATATATAACAAATATGCATGAACTAAGAGCATTCTTGAATAACCTGCTAAAGATAGTTATTAAATGGAATTGGTTTGAAAAATGTCTTTTGAAGAGATTAAGAAAGTCTTAATATCTGACTTGTCACTGGCTCATTTTGACCCTAAATTAAAGATTATGGTTGTATCAGAAGCATGTGATTTGGTTATTGGAGCGGTAATACTACACAATTATAGAGGACGGAAAGACTAAACCAATAGCTCATGCGAGAAGATCATTAATAATAGCTGAAAAAAAGAGAGAAAAGGAAGCATAGTCCATCATATTTGCTATTAAAAAAAAGTTTCATAAATTCATGCATGGTAGAGAATTCTTACAACAGACAGACTCTCGGCAATTATTGTCGATATATGGATAATAAAAAGAGTGTTCCCACACGTACAGCAGCGCTGGGGAACTATCCTATTAAACTATAATAATTATATAAATTTGAGTTTCTACCATCCAAAAATTCAGTCATGTGGACGGACTATCTAGACTAATAACAAAATTATGCAAACCACTTGGAGACAGTAATTCTGGCGATAAGGGCCGAAAATGAAATCAATAATCTATTATACAATACAGTAAAAGAACTCATAATATTAGAGGAAATAAGAATTAAGTTAGAAAATGACTAAACGCCCGGTTAAAAACGGCAAAGAATCTTGTCTCATCAGGAAAATGCTCAAGTTTTTGGTTTCAATAGCTGCTGCGCCTGACTGTGGTTTTCAACCGGTTGATCATCCTCCCGGCTTTCCTGATTTGGTCCCATTATTTCTCTAACATGAAAAGAAAAAAAAAACAAAACACTTGGCTGAGAACTATTATTGATGAGGTCACATCTGCTGTAGATCAATTTTTGGCCAACAGGATGAAACCAGATTCAAGCACTTCCACAAAGCTGGAAGAAATTTTGCAAGCGCAAGTGGGACTATCTTGAAAAATAAACTTTATTTTGTTACATACTATGAGCGAATCTTGGTCAGCCTTCGAACTTTACAGTCGGCCCTTTTATAATGAAGATAATAGCTTTTGTAAAATCTATATCTATTTTGTAAACATTAAATAAATAATAAACAGAAAATTGACATACCGTACATACTCGGGTATAGTAAAAGTTCTTGCAATAGCTTTTTTTATATTTTTATTCAAAAAAAAGGGGGTCGCACTATACACAGAATTTTTAAGGGGTTAATAATTATGCGTTTTCGGTGACCGTTTGCACAATACGAGAGTATTTTTTAAAATGTTTTTTTTATTTTTTGGTGTAGTTAAAATTCATTGATTTTCGGTGGCTGTAAAGAGAATGAGCGCAATTTTTTATTATTGTGTTCTTTTGAGTGTACAGGCCGACAGACGTAATACACACCAAAAATAAAAAAATGTGGTGTCTATTTCGAATACGAGTTTTCCCTAAAGTCATCTCTTATGTAATATTTTGGCATAAAGCATGTTGTTTATACTACCTGTAGTTACTATGCGGTCCTCTGTCTAACCACTGGCACTTGATTCGACTTAATGTCGGTGAGAAAACAAGAAGTCGTGCTTTCGCCAAATACAGTTTACCTATTTAAGAAGCTTAGCCTAGTGTGTTGTTGAGCTACATAAGTAGGACACGTCCGAAAAGCGAATCGAATACAACAGTCAAATGCATGATTTAAAATTGAACTTTGTGGTTTTCTGTTCATTTCATTCACTTGACTGATCATCTATCTATCTATCTATCTATCTATCTATCTATCTATCTATCTATCTATCTATCTATCTATCTATCTATCTATCTATCTCATCCTTTGCAACGTTTATCTATCTATCTATCTATCTATCTATCTATCTATCTATCTATCACAATTATCTATCTATCTATCTACTATCTATCTATCTATCTAATCTATTCAACATTATCTATCTATCTATCTATCTATCTATCATATCTATCTATCTATCTAATCCTATTCAACATTATCTATCTATCTATCTATTCAACTTATCTATCTATCTATCTATCTATCTATCTCATTTTATTCAACGTTTATCTATCTATCTCATTTTCTATCTAATCTTTATCTATCTATCTATCTATCTATCTATCTCATTTTATTTAACGTTTATCTATCTATCTATTTTCTTTATCTATCTATCTATCTATCTATCTATCTATCTATCTAATCTATTCAACTTTTATCTATCTATCTATCTATCTATCTATCTATCTATCTATCTATCTATCTATCTCATTTTATTCAACGTCTATCTATCTATCTATCTATCTATCTATCTATCTATCTATCTATCTCGTAAAAACTCAAATGTAACCGCAATTTCTACTCTATCAGCATTTTTCTCGTACTTCTCACCCGTGGAACTCCCTTCCGTATCTCTATTTCCCTGATACCTAAAATTTCCAAGATTTTAAATGCAATGTCAATTGCCATTGTTTATTTCTTTGTTTTCCACCCTTACCCTGACACCCGCTGTATCTTGTTTTCTCCCTTTTCGCTCTATTCTGAAACAGCTCTCTTCACACCAGTGTTCCCATCCTTATCTTACACCTTCTCTGACACCCCGTGATCTGCTATAATTTATTTTCACTCTCTTCTGCAGTAATGCTTTGCTGGGTGTAAATTGATTCTTCTTTTTAATAAAGAATTAACTCGGGTTAAGTTGTAAAACTATTTGATTTATATATGCTTTGTTTCATACAACGGTTTTAACCCTTCTCACATAAAATTGAATTACAGCTCATGTTCGTAGTAAAATAAATTTCTAAGTTTTGGGCTTCTATCCTCTGATCTGCTGTTTAGATTTCTCCTAAGGTTTTTCTATCCTCTGGGCTGGCAAAAAGTCGATGTGTTCTCCAGTAGTATAGTGCACTGACTCTCTGAGTGCATATCGGCCTCTTCTGCTTTCTATATTTTAAAATCTCAAGCTTATATGAAATCCTGCAACTGACAGGTGTTGAGATTGGCCAGGGATTGTGCTTGCTTGGATTCTACTCTTTTTAAAAATTCTATATTCTCAAAATATCTTTATTCAAGTCAGTCAGTTGAGTGCTATACGTGATACACGCTTGGGCTATCATGTCTTGAAAGAGACATGACTGACAAGGCAGAAGATTATACCACAGTTATTTAACCCATTACTGGAAGGAAGAGATAAATTAATACATTTTCCAAGAGTGTTTGCGCGAAAGTGAATGCAATGGATTGAACTGGAATTAGAACTCGGCTCCCCGATCAAGTACGTTTCCAAATTTTTGATGGTTCAGCCCCTTTTATGAGAATAGTCAGTGGAGTCAAGCTACCATTTTGTTTTTTTTACTTCAGCTTCTTTCACGTTCATATCATACTACCGTTCCCTATGAGTGGCGTTAATGTCTCTCTTCCTTCTCCCACCTTCTCAGCAGCTAACTTCAACCCGCTTCCTGGGATTATCCAAACTTTCAAAACGGCGTAGTGAAAAGGGATTTTCAGTCAATTTTTCCTTCTCACATACAGTCAAAGATATCTGAATTAATACTTGAATATAAAACTTTTGTCCGAACGAATTACAAGAAACAAATGCTTCAGACTAGCTTATCTTTTCGTAAGAGAAACTCCTTTTTAGAGTGTAAGATTTCATGTTTCCTTTTCTCCAGAGAAATCATAAACAATATTCTAGTAACCATTGGATTTTCTTTATCAACAACGTATTCTTTCTTCTACTTGACATCTTCTAGTGTATGTTTAATGGTCTCATTCTTGTTGGCGGAAAATAGAAAGTGCGGAAATTTTAGTTGTGCTCGAATTTATTGACTTTAGTTAAATTTTCCTGGGATTTACTTTAAAACATTGTTCAGCGCATTTCGTTTGTAATTTCTTTCTCAAATTTCAATCCATTTTCTATCTATCTATCTATCTCATTCTCTTTACTGCCCATACCTCTCTCTCTCTCTTTCTCTCTCTATCGCATTCTCTTCACTATCTATCTATCTATCTATCTATCTATCTATCTATCTATCTATCTATCTATCTATCTATCTATCTATCTTGGTCACCTCGGTGTGGTGTAATGGTTAGCTAGCTTGTCTTGGCAGAGACTATTACAACTGAGTAGTGAGTTCGACCCGCACTGGGTACCTCATATTTTTGGCGTTAAACGGCACTTAAAAATTAATCTATCTATCTATCTATCTATCTATCTATCTATCTATCTCTCTCATTCTCTTTACTGCTCATACCTCTCTCTCTCTCTCTTTCTCTCTCTATCGCATTCTCTTCACTATCTATCTATCTATCTATCTATCTATCTTGGGCACCTCGGTGTGGTGTAATGGTTAGCTAGCTTGTCTTGGCAGAGCCTATTACAACTGAGTAGTGAGTTCGACCCGCACTGGGTACCTCATATTTTTGGCGTTAAACGGCACTTAAAAATCTATCTATCTATCTATCTATCTATATATCTATCTATCTATCTATCTATCTGTGCACTTAAATATCTTGACTGCATTAAAAATCAATCGGAATGCATGCAATAGAATTATTCCGAATGCTCATGTCCATGATCAAAATGAAAAGTGGCTACGAAAAATCGGCAAATTGTATTTGAGGACAAAAAAGTTCACAACACTTTTATTTTTTCACAAATGTATAACTAGATGCAAAAAAAATATGAAACATAAATTAAGATGATAGAATGGTATGAAAACAAAATTCACTACATTACTAAAAAGTTTAAAAAATGTCTTTTTTTCTTTTAAACGAAAAACTAGTATTTCAAACGCAGATGGCGTAATAAACGCTATCCGGCACCTATTTTATTTTTCGACTTGTGCGCAGCTTCCGGCTGGTCGAACTTTACTTCCACTCGACTGAGCAGGTCCTGTGCCATTTAGTCACTCTCCAGTTCCAATGAGTATAAAAGCACTTAATAGATGTAGTTTAGTCAATTTTGAGTCGCTAAAAAAAAAAGGCAAGGAAAGGAAAAATTGAAAATTAGTAATTGAAGAGAAGGAAAAGCAATGAAGTGAAAAATGTTTGAAGATTTTAGTCCTTTGTGAACGCTGATCATTATTTCATGCAGTTTTGTGGATGCCTCATGGTTATGACTGTAGTTTAGGCGATAGTAAGTTTTTTGGTTTTTAGTACCATTCTTTGTATCTTCGAAGACTCCAAACACCGTCAGAATGTGGACACTTTGAATTATCCCACAACATTCTAATCCATTTAAATTGCGAATCCCTGTTTTTAGTGAGACTCCAAAATCCAGAATGAAAGCAAGAAGAAAGGACTAAGCCTGAGATGCAGAATGCATGGTTGTCAGCAAAAGGGACAAGCCATCATTCAAATTACAAATTGGGGATACCGAAATCAAATAAGTACAACAATTTAAATATTTGGGGAGTGCTTTAACAGAGGACGGAAAGCGTGACACTTTAATTCGAGTGCACATTGCGATAGCAAAATTGGGACAATCTGAATATGCTTGATAAAATGTAAATATAAACATTTAGTTCATAAAATTTGACATTACTTTTTAGTAGTCTTAATATCAAAATTTGATGTGCATTGTGAAGCTGGGGATATCGGCTCGGAATGAGAATTTGAAGAGCCGAGTTCGAAATACAGTTGAATTCACTGCATTTACTTACGTGCAAATAACCTTGAGAAATGTATAAATCTATCTGTTCTCCCTCCAGATATAGGTTAAATAGCAGGAATGATTGGGTTCTATAGCCTTGGTTGACAGCCAGTCTACAGCAGAAAATAATGTTAACCTACTGACTTCTGCCCAGTCAGTCATGTCTCGAAAGAGACATGATCGACAAAGCGTGTATCACGGATGGCACTTAACTGACTGAATATCAAAATTAATTTTACATTATTTTAGTAGTTATAATATCAAAATTAATTGGAGCCTGTCTGCATTGACACTGTTGGAAACTGGCCACAAACACTGGATGGGCAAGCAATAAAGGGTAAGATATATGTCAAGAAAAAAATATGAATTCACAATAGTAGTAACATAAAAAATGCATGGAGCATCCAGTGTATACTTGTGTACAGACATATGTGTATATAAAGCAGTTTGAGAGTTCAACTATGTTTTTTCTTATTTATTTAATTTCTACTGAACTGTCTTATTGTTTGACTTTATATTTTGAATATTTATATTCTTTCTATAATCGTCGTTTTTTTCTAGCCATCTACTCTTAATCATCATTTAGCAAATACAGAAAAGAAACTCATACGGAAGATAGTGAATGAAGGCAAGACGAAAGGACTAAGCCTCAATTGCAAGAAGACAGAAAGCATGGTTGCTAGCAAAAGGGACAACCCAACATGCAAATTACAAATTGGGATACCACAATCAAATAAGTACAACAATTTAAATATCTGGGAGGAGCTTTAACAAAGGAAAGTGTGACACTGAAATTCAAAGGCGTATTGGGATATGGAAATATGACTTCCAAAAGCTAAGCAAATTACAGGAATTACTACAAAAAATTCTGCAGACGATAGCAAAGGAAGACGAGAAGAACAAACTAAGCCTCAATTGCAAGAAGACAGAAAGTATGGTTGCTAGCAAAAGGGACAGCCCAACATGCAAATTACAAATTGGGGATACCAAAATCAAATATTTGCAACAATTTAAATATCTGGGAAGTGATTTAAAAGAGGAAGGAAAGGGCGTCTCTGAAATATGAATTGGAATAGCAAAAAATGCGTTCCAAAATTGAAGAAATCTAATTAGTAATAAAGACAATTTCTTTAGAAACAAAAAATGTGGTGGTACTGGACTGTTACGTAAAATCAGTCCTCCTATATGGCACTGATGTTGGACAATATCCTCACAGTTGAAGAAGAAAGTTTAAGCAGAAAAAATGTGGTTGTACAGAACAATGCTGAGATTATCATCGGTCAAACGACAAAGTTTTAAGGTAAATGGAAAACAAAGACACTAATATCTAAAATCAAGTAGATACTGCTGATATTTTTAGGACAAATAAATAGAAAAAAGTGCTTGGTATATATATATATATATATATATATAAGGTAAGTATATATATATATATATATATATCCAAAAAGAAGGCTTGTTGGCAAAGTCCCAAAGAAGATCCTATTAATATTAATTGATAAAAATTATATATCAAAATTGATTCAGCTAAGGGCTCAATGTAAATAATATTATTAGCAAAACCAATATGTTCTTTTTACATATAAAATAAAAATCGAAATCTATGATCTTATGATCATTTTTGCGAACGGAATTTGGTTCATCGGCGATCTTTAATATTAGGGAAACATTCATTTTGGCATATCTCTGTGAATTAGGCATCTTGGCCTATTTTAAGCAAAATAGAAAGGTATGTACTGAGCAAACGTGATGTGATGGGGAAAAACAGATTTGATTTTTAGATTCAGCGTGGATAAATAGACCAGAAATATGTGCCAAACAACATTTGGATAGAAGAAAATTGTGTTATACATTTTATCGAGGTGGTAACTGATTTATTTATTGGTCTTACTTTTTTTTCTTTTCTTATATGCATGATGTTACAGATCTCATCAGGAATTGGTGTTTTTTTTTTCTGTAGTGTTTTTGTTTTTGCGATTGTCTCTTTTGAAATGATTTTTTTCTGAGATATTTTCTGTTAATTCAGTCCCAGATATTAATTAACTGCAAAATAAACAGAATTTATATGTATATATTTTACAATCATATCGCCCCAAGCAAGGCAGTTTACTGCCACTGGTGCGAAGGAGGTTACATAGTAGGAAAGAGTGACAGGTTATAGTGGGTGTCAGGAAGTGGGTAAGAGAAGGATGAAAATACTAATGGGAGAGGAGTGGACGAATAAAAAGAGCATGAGAGAGAGGATGCAAGTCAGTGAAATAGGAGATGACTGTTGACTTTACATCTAAATTCTTGGAAATTGTAGCAAATAAACGGAAGGGAATTCAACAGGCGGGAAGTGCAAGAAAAAATGCTGGTTGAGTAGAATTTGCGTTAATATTTTATTGGTTTCGCAGTAAAAGGGTGGGACCTAGTTGCCAATCTTGTGGATCGAGTAAATTCATAGATAAGAGGCACCAAAGAACTACGTTCATCGGAGCAGAAGCCGTGAAAGTTTTTGTAGAAGAGACACAAGGAAGCCACATTGCGCCGGTGAGAAAGTGACTGTATCTGAGCTGCTAAGTCGAGATCGATCACATTACAGACTCTCCGTTGAATTTTGAACCCCGAAGTGGATAACAGGGGCCTTCAACCAGATATGGCAGCAGTATTCAATGCACGGGCGGATGGTAGATTTATATATGTGCAGGATGGTTTCAGACAGGAAAAACTTCCTGGCCCTACACAGAGAACCGACCTTCTTAGCAGCGGATTTAACGATAGATTCGATATAATCATTCTACTTGAGGTTTGTTGTGAGAGTAAATCCGAGGAGGCGCAGTGTTTTGCTTTCAGCGAGACTAGCCTGATCCGTGCTAAGGGTAGGTAAGAGCGATTGTCTGTGATGGTTAATAGATAGCAGCTTCGTTTTGGAAGCATTACAATTCACGAGCCATTTCTTACCCCAGTTCACCACGGATTGAAGATCCTTTTCAAGCTCGGCAGCGAGGTTTGTTTTGTCAGTCTCGGCAGATTGTTGATCGAAGCGAGAGTAAACGGTCGTTTCAGCAGCGTATATGCCTAGTTGGGATTTTATTACAACAGGGAGATCGTTAATAAGGTCAGGAAAAGCGTGAGACCGAGAATAGAGCCTTGATGATTAACTAAAATGTTATGATGGTCAACTTCACACAGTGTGCAATGGAAAGGCCTTGCTTTTAGAGAATTTGGTGTGAGTTTTAGTAAATGTAAATTCTTTGTATTTTGAGCTTAATTAATATTTTGGAGTGAATTAACAGAGAAGATTCTTAATGCCTTTCAACCTGGACATCATTTTTGTCTTCCTATCATGCCAAACAAGATTATACCACCTGTTTGTTTATTTTTCTAAATTAAAAGTTCAAAGCCACTGTGTTTTCTTTTTTGATATTTTTCGTTTGCTTTTTTACTCATTTGTGTTTTTTTATTCTTAATTCATTTTACCTTTTCACTTTCTAACCTTTATTCCTCATTTTACACAATTTTTTAAAAAAATCAGCAGTCTTTTTTCCTGTCATACATACTTTATTTATTTTATCTTATTTTCTTTTCTTAGAACCTGGCTTTCCATTATATTTAAATTTATCGTTTTTCTTTTTCTACTCTCACCAGCTACAAAAACAAGTCGCACTTGAACGGATATACGTACTTTTAAATGTTAAAAGTGGGTCGAAGTCTTCCGTTTACTTTACGACGCAGGATAAAACGCTACCTTACACCCGGCTTAAAAGTGACAATGTTTTTACTTATTGATTTTACAGTTGTTTCGTTTATTAGGCTTTGCCTAGTCGTAAACGAAATTTCAATTTGGTTTGTGTTTACGGCCACCTCACCACCTCAGGAAGATTGTTAAGCTTCAATATTGATTTTTGTGTCTGCTTTCTTATCTTCTTTTCATTTGTACTCTGTATAAAGACCGTTGCGTATATATATATATATATATATATATATATATATATATATATCGCTCCTGTCACGCTCATGGAGAGAGAGTGACTGGTTGCCAACCAAGGCTACAGAATCCAATCTACTCTGCTATTTAAACCATAACTGGAGGGAGAAGAGATGGATTAATACCTTTCCTAAGGTAAGTGAATATAACGAATTCAACAGGAATTCGAACTCGGCACTCCAATTTCTCGTTCCCACTGCATCACGAAAAAACTCAACCAACAAGAAATACAAGAAACGCGATATATATATATATATATATCCGCAGAAAGCTCATCAGTACGGTTAGACAACCGATTGCTTTTTACCCAGGATTGAAACCCGACCGAATTGGCATCGATTCTGTCTATGAGCTACGGGCGCTCGGTAGAAGGAGGCAAACTTTTTAGCGTGTATATTATCATTATACACGCCCAATAGCTGAGAGTGTTCTAATTCATTGCTGAATGAACGATGCGTAGATGCTAGAGTAGCTGCTGTTTTTCAAAGTCTACCATTCTTCCAGAGGTGTGAGAGTGTAAATAGTCATCCTTCTCTCAGGGCGTAAATAGTCATTCTTCTCTCAGGGTGTGAGAGCGTAAATAATCATCCGCAGTATATATATATATATATATCATTATTTACTTTCTGATGAGATAGTGTTCTTTCAATGTCGAAACAAAATGTTCAATTTTGTAGTAGTTTCTAGTTTGTATATGTTCTAAAGTAGTAATTAATAACACATATTCATTGTTCTTTTTATATTGACCGCTGCTTTAAATTAATTTTTGAACGTTGCAATTATTTTTTTCGTTCTTATTCATTTGGGATTATATTTATATTTATATTTAGAGAGAGAGAGAGAGAGAAAGGGGAAAAGAATATATATATATATTTTGTGTAGACGTATCAATCCTTTTCCTTTCCTTAAAAATGACAATGTTCTGTAGTTAATATTTTTATATAAATTTCAAGTGATTTTATAATTTTTTCTTTTCACCAAATAAATTATAAATTATATAAAAATTTCCCGAATGTTTTACTTCTCCAAGAACTTTCAGCTATATTTTTAGCCATTACCAAAGATGAATTTTATTTTACTTTTAACTGCATATATAAATTGTTTTGTGTATGCATGTAGAATCATGGATAGTTTTGTGTATGCATGTAGAGTCATAGATATTCCAAAAACGGTGAGCACCTTGTGGCCTTGTTCATGGTTGGCGTTGTTGAGCAGACTGGTTGCCAACCAATGCTATAAAACCCAATCTGTCCTGTTATTTGACCCATAGCTAGAGAGAAAGGATAGATTAATACCTTTCTTAAGGGTATTTGCGCAGAAGTGAATGCCACGAATTCACCTGGATTTCGAACTCAGTTCTCCGATTTCTCGTCCCGAGCCGATATCCATTGCACCACAATGCACATCTAACTTAATACTAACTCGTAATTGACCTAGAAAGACAAAGTCGAAAGTTTGTACGATACATTAAGGATCGAATTCACGACCCATTCATAATTTATTTAGCAAGATAATCATTACACCATGTAGAAATTTCCGAAATCATTCTCAGATATGCAGACTTTTGGTTTGGCCAAAATATATACACCCAACATTCTAGTTCGTATCTCTCTTGTATAGAGTTCTATTCTTACAGGATATTCTATTTATAAGGTCATGTACTTAATACCGGGTATATGGAATCGAGAAATATTGGGTAATCGAGTCCGTTTCATTAATGCTAGCGCAGGAATATGATACTTAAATTGCTCTGATATTTCTGGATGATAACGTATTTAAAACAAGAAGTCGTTGTAATTATGCTTGTCGGTATCAAAAGATGCATTATTATTAATAAGACACTAAATTAAATGTTCACGTAGCTTATTTATCAGAAGACTTGGTGGTAAAATCAGACTTATTTTCAGAAATTGTATTTATCGTGAAATCCTTATTTTAAATGACATTCGAATTTGTTCTTCCTTAAAACATAGGTTGGCAACCTACGTTTTTTCATAATATGCATCAGATGATCTTTATATAAAAGGAAGTTAGATATTAATGCGGCTTTTTGTGTAAACCTTATCCGTGGTCATATATATATATATATATATATATATATATATATATATATATATATATATATATATTGTTTAATACTTAGTTTTTGGTCATAACAAGGTAAGGAAATTAGGCGCAGAAAAAAAACGAGTGGATGACTGAAGAGATTCCCAATATGACGCAAAGGCAGAATATGATATCAAGACATGGAATGAAGTACAGGGAACTACACAAGAAATAAGAAAAATGCAGACAGTCTAAAGAGGAATGGCTCAACAACAAATGTGTAGAAGTAGAGAGATTGAACAGTAATAATAAAGCAGACATGCATAAAGAAATAAAAGAACTGACAGGACAAAAAACCTGCTTTTCAACAGGATGTATAAAATCTAAGGATGGAATAATCATTTTGGAGAAAGAGGAAATACTGCAACGATGGGAAAATATATATAAAAGATATTGTCCACGACAAGAGAGAGCAACCAACAAGACGCAAAGATGAGGACGGACCGGAAATATTAAAGTCTGAAATGGAATCTGCAGTAACCAAACTGAATAAAAACATAGCAGCAGTACCAGACGGCATAGTCATAGAGCTGCTGATAGCCCTGGAATAATTTGGTATAGAGAAAAATTACTGAAATAATAAATAAAATTTATAATAGTGGGTTAATATCAGATGACCTCAGTGATGCTATCTTCATAGCACTACCTAAGAAGCCAGGAGCAAACGAGTGCGCACTCCACAGAACCATCAGTTTCATGAGCCATATAACAAAACTGATTGTCCGAATCCTGATGAATAGAGCGAGAAGCAGAATCAGGCTAGAGATAGGACAAGAACAGTGTGGTTTCGTCAAAGACACTGAAACAAGGAATGCCATATTTATGATTAGGATGCTCTCTGAAAGGGCAATACAAATGAAGAAGGACATATACCTGTGCTTTATTGATTACGCGAAGGCGTTTGACAAAATACGCCACAAAGAATTCATGGAGATGCTCGGCAGCCTTGACATATTTGGGAAAGACTTGAGAGTAATCAAGAACATTTACTGGCAGCAAACCGCTTGTATACTGAGAGGTAATGAATTGGGTAGATATACAAAGATAGAAAGGGGCGTAAAACCAGGATGTGTCTTTTCACCGGATCTGTACAACTTGTACAATGAGAATATTTTGAGGACCCTAGAAGTTATGCCTGGATTCGTAATCGGAGGCCACGATTTAAACAAACTAAGGTACGCAGATGATACAGTGCTGATAGCAGACACAGAAAGGAAACTACAAGACCTCCTACAGAAGGTAGCTGAAGAGAATGATAAGAATTGACTACAAATAAACTGCAAGAAAACCGAATGCATGGTAATCAGTAAAAAGGGCAGCTCAATATGTCAAATACAGGTCGGGGATACTATAACCAAGCAGGTACAAAAATTTAAATACCTGGGAAGTGTTCTAACTGAAGACGGAAAGTGCGACACAGAGATCCGAAGGCGAATTGCCATGGCGAAAGAAGCATTCCAGAATGTAAGTAAAGTATTAAGAAACAGGACAATTTCGCTAAAAACAAGGAAGAGAGTACTGGATTGCTATGTGATGCCAGTTCTTCAATATGGCAGTGAATGCTGGACAATATCATCAAAGGTGAAGGAAAAACTGGAAGCAACTGAAATGTGGTTCTACAGAAGGATGCTGCGAATCTCATGGATCGAGCATGTGAGCAATGGTGATGTTCTGGAAATGATGGACACAAAAAGTAAATTATTACTGAGCATCAGGAAGAGACAGTTGAAGTTCCTGGAACATGCAATGAGGAACAAGGGCTTGGAGAACTTGATACTAACAGGCCAGATGGAGGGAAAAAGAGACAGGGGCAAGTAACGGATAACATATTTGAAGGACCTAATCAGGTAGATGATGGAACGGGGGTTGCATAGTGTAACAGGAAAAGGCATGCTAAGAGCCACCAGGGATAGGGAGACGTGGAAAGCCATGATCGCCTACGTTCTGAAGGACTTGGCACATAAAAGAAAAAGAAGGGTTAGACCAGTGCACATTTGTATTAAAAAGTGTGCAATACAATTATATTGTAGAACTTTTGAATATTTTCCATTTATAAATATAAATATATATATATATATATATATTCCATTTACAAATATTCCATTTTGAATATTTTCCATTTGTAAATATATATATATATATATATATATATATATATATATATATATTCCATTTACAAATGGAATATATATATATATATATATATATATATATATATATATATATATTATAGTTTAGAATATGTACAAATTATTAAATAATATGTACAAATTATTATTTAATAATTTGTACATGTTCTAAAATATAATTTATAATAAATATTTACAGCTCTTTTTTTATATCAAGCACTGTTTACAATTAAATTTTTGAACGTTGTCAATTTTTTTTCGTTCCTCATTCACTTGGATATATATATATATATTCTTCAGTCACTTTCTTCCCTCTGACTTTTTAAATTTTTCTTTTTCATAATCGTCTCACACCAAGCAAGACAGTACTGCCACTGGTGCGCAATGGGTTACATAATAGGAGAGTAGAGAGAGAGAGGAGAATAGTTCACAGCAGGTGTTGGAGAATGCAAATATATACATGCCAACTGCTTTGACCTAGGTCACACTCTTTTACTGTTGAAATAGTCAAATGTAACCACCACTTCTACTCTTATAGTTTTTCTTCTCGCACTTTACGCCTGTGGAATTCCCTACCATTTTCTTGATTCCTTAACATCTACAATCTTGAAAAATTGAAACGCAACATCAATTGCCATCTTCTATTTATTTGAATGGCATTCTTCTTTCAGAATTTCTTCAATACCCGCTCTACTCACTATTTTCTCTCATTGTAACCCTCTGCGTTCTAGTGGCGGTCCTGCCTTGCTTGGGGTTTAAATGATTATATATATATATATATATATATATATATATGTAAACATGTTACGGAAATTAACGAATTTTAACGAAACTTGGTTATAAGCAACCGACAATGTGTAATGAATTATTTTGAACATTATTTTTACCGATACTCGTATTTAAGTAGATATTCTGTTTTTAATTATACAGTATTTTTATATTTATATCTACCGGCCTGATTATATACGATAAATTTTTATTACGAAAATGTGTGCTATCCAGCAGGATTCGAACCTGCGACTCCTATTACATATTACAAGAGGCTATCCATGGTCGAGTGGTCAAGACGGTACCAGATCAATATCTACTTAAATACGAGTATCGGTAAAAATAATGTTCAAAATAATTCATTACAAATTGTCGGTTGCTTATAACCAAGTTTCGTTAAAATTCGTTAATTTCCGTAACATGTTTACATTTGTTGACATTACTATACATTTCAGAGCAGATATGGTTTGTTTACGGTAGATCGAAAATTGTGTTATATAAACATGATAAAAACCTCGTCTGATCAAGAGTCTATCCATAGTCGAGTGGTCAAGACGTTGCCAGATCAAATGGTATGCTTCCCCTATGTAAAAGTGGATCGCAGGTTCGAATCCTGCTGGATAGTACACATTTTCGTTATAAAAATTAATCGTAAATTAGCAGGCCGGTAGATATAAATATAAAAATACTGTTTAATTAAAAACAGAATATCTACTTAAATACGAATATCAGTAAAAATAATGTTCAAAATAATTCATATATACATATACGGATTCGGGTGAGTTTCTGTTTTCCGTGACTCTCCTCGCCCTCTTTGAAAACATTCGAGTTTCGTTTGCGCTACCAAGGCTTTTTTTTCCTTCACCTCAGCCTCAGCTCGTGCCTGACTAAACCTAAAGGTTGAAACTCAGGTAGCTTGATTTTGATCCCTCATTTAGTGAGTAGATTTTCACTCTATTTTCTTCTGATCTTATTGGGCACTTTTTTGTTGTTTCTTACTTTCGGAAGCGGTTGTTTACTGTTTTCCACTGCTATATTGTTATGCATAAATATCAATATACGGGAAGCCACCAATTCATCTGGTGCACCTTAGACTGCTTGATCATGATAAGAGTCGCAAGTTCGAATCCAGCCGAATGACACACATTTTCGTAAAAAATGTATCGTAAATAATCATACCGGTAGAAATAAATATACTGTTTGATTAAATATAGTAAAATCTACTTCAATACGTTTATGGATTAAAAATAATTTTCAAACAAATAAAATTAAATATGTTGATTGCTAAAACCATTTCGTTTATCTTTGGGACTTTCCGTAACATTGTATGCTTATATTTGTTAACATTACAATACATTTTCAGAAGAGAGATGGTTATTTACGTCGAATCGAAATTGTGTTATATAAGGCTTGATTTGACTTTGGTTAGACTGTGGAATGATTCATGATTGAGCGATCTAAGACATAGCAGATCAATTAGTGGCTTACTCTTTGTTGAGAATCCTGCTGAATAAGACACACTTTCTTAATAAAATTTATCGTAAATAATCATATGTATTGGATAAGTTGTTTAAATTAATGGATACATATACCACAGTTTAATATTCACTTTATATAAAAAGTGCTCAAATACAAAAGTAGAACATTTATTTCTTTTTTTAAATATATACAGAGAATATATATATATATATATATATATATATAGAGAGAGAGAGAGAGAGAGAGAGAGCATTTATATATATATTATATAGAGAGGATATACACACACACACACACACACACACACACAGATATATATATATATATTATTTTCACTGTGTCGTGCATGAAATGTTTCTTCTGGGAACCCATCTTGAACACTTATGAATCTGATATTCGCCCGTACATTGAATATTGTTACTATATTACATCTGGTAACACGCCTGTACATCTCGAAATTCCTGACGAAATACAAAGAAAGGTCTGTAGTTTAATGGATCCTGTCTAGTCGCCACGATTTCCGTCCCTTTCTCACCGACGTGAGGTGACATTCCATTAGTTTTTATATAAATATTCCATTTCGATCAAAAAGTTTGTGAATTCAATATCTGGCTGCAGCAGTGGTGAACAAATAATTTTGGGTTGAGTTAAAGGGAGATAACTAAAATATCAGGAAGTGGAATGGCTCATGGAACGAGAACAAAACACAGGAGCCCAGAATGTTACAAACAATTTTTTTCTTTCACTAAAATCAAAAAGCGTTTCTGATATCCAGCTTTATTCTCACATTTCTTCCCGCAATATTAATGTTCCATTTTTTATTTGCAGTCAATGTAGTAGCAAGCTTAAATTTATGTAGTCTTACCAGGGACAAAATGCTCATGAGACTAGCTGCATCGAAAATATTTATAGAAAAACTAAAGGAATTTCACCTCACGTTGGTGGAAAATAACTGAAATTGTGACATATATATATATATATATATATATATATATCTTTCCTTCTTTCAGTCCTGTGAGTATTAGATTCTCTATGCCCCCTTTTCTCATTACGTGTCGAAGGAACCTCATCTGTCTCTTCCTGATGTTAAGTATGAGTTTTTTTCTCGTTTGTATCGTCTCCAACACCTCATCATTGCTCATGTGCTCAGTGCATGGTATCCTTATCATATGCTTCACTGTGTCATGCAAGAAAATATTTTTCCTCAGAATCCATCTTGAAAATTCTTAAATCTGATATTAGTTCATATATATATATATATATATATATATATATATATATATATATATATATATATATAGGGAAAACTACTAAAAAGTTGTAAGATAAAATGTATTTTTTTATAAAAAATGTATAAAAATTTTTATAAAAAATGTATTTTTCATAAAAAAAATGTATTTTTATAAAAAATGTATTTTTATAAAAAATGTATTTTTATAAAAAATATATTTTTATAAAAAATTGTATTTTTATAAAAAATGTATTTTTATAAAACAATGTATTTTTTAAACATGTATTTTTTTATTTTTTATATATATAATAATAGAAATAAATAAGTACTGTCAAAAAACAAAAATACATTTTTATTTTACAAGTTTTTAGTAGTTTTTCCTATACATATTAAGACTGCATACGTGGATTATTATCATTATGCTATATATATATATTGTGTATCGGGGCAGTAGATATTTTTCCAATTATATACTGTTAAATATAACAGACAATGAATGTCTATTGCGTTTAACCATTAGCCGTTCTAAACATCGTATTTTGACATTAATTTCAGGTGAAAATATGGATAAAAATTGTCCATCATTTGGATATATTTTTATTTTTTCTGTTTTTAATCTTTCGACTCACATGAGCCATCTTCAGAGAGGTTACAGGGATGTTAACATAAAGATATCCACCATCAAAGATGACTTTAACTTGTCTTGACATAAAACACTGCTAAGCACCGATAACAGTTACTGAATAACAGACACAGTTCGTAAATTTGTAATGTGGTTCTATGAAGTCACACCGCGTAAGAGACCAAAATGTTAACAGAATCATATGACTAAATTTAATGTAATGTGTTGTGACCAGAGTGAAATGTGATTTTATTAAGTGTGGGTCGTTTTGATTAAATGTAGAAGGCCTCCAATATCTGAAGTTTCTTTTTACTGTGTATATGAGTGAGTATTATTGTGTTATCGACTAAAATTTGTCTAATATTACCTACATGGTTATTTTTTTGTAAGAAACATTGTTTAATTGAATTGTGATCAAAAAGATGACAGGTAAGAGCGTGGTTGTAGTAAAACCAATATATGTAGTGGGTTTATTATTAGGAGCAGAGACACAATCTCTGAACGGGTGTGTAAATTGATGCACTACATTGGTTTCTGTAAAGGATTTAGTTGTGTGGTTGTAAGGTTATTAGAGACTATGAGGTCAAATGGTTTAATAATATATGATGAGCCTAATTTGATTATTATTATTATTAATTGGTTTAACATATATACCTATTATGTTTTTGAGTGCTGTTTGAATCATGTTTTAAATTATTATGCATTTGGTTGCAATAGTATAAGTTAATAATGTTATGCTTAAAGCCTAGAACCAATAAAATAAAGAAATACCCAAATATTGGACAAATTTTGTCGTATTTTCATCTGAAATTAAAGCCGGAAGACAATGTTTAGAACGGTTCATGATTAAACATAATAGACATTCATTGTCTGTTATATATATATATATATATATATATATATAACAGACAATGAATGTCTATTATATATATATATATATATATATATATATATATATATATATATATATATCGCCCGGTTCACACTCCACCCACGTCTATTGAACAGGTTAAGAGGCTCATCACTTGTTCCCTGTTTAGGATGTGGTTTCCGGCTTTCTCTTTTCAAATCTTCTCACTTTGTTTTTTTTTCTTTAATTGGAGTAGATAGATCTATCTATCGCCCGGTTCACACTCCACCCACGTCTATTGAACAGTTTAAGAGGCTCATCCCTTGTTCCCTGTTTAGGATGTGGTTTCCGGCTTTCTCTTTTCCAATCTTTTCACTATTACGTAGCCCCCTGCACATCAGTGGTGTTACCGCCTTGCTCGAGGTGATACGATAAAATAAAAAATATATTCACAAACAAACGTGCAGACCAGATGTTAAAAAATGTTCTCTTGAATTTATTTAAAATTCAAAACCTCGACTTCTTCATTGGTTTGAAATAATTGTTACATCCTTTTTGCCAAAATGGTAAAGTTGCGGTTCCGTATTTCTGTATGTGATATTTTATTATTATTATTATTCCTATTTCTGTGATGGTTTGGGTGATATTTCCGAGGATGGATATAAAACTATGTTGAAACTGCCTTTCCCAAGCTGAGATTAATGCGTTTTCAAAAGCTTTTTAAATTTTTTTTGTGCTTTCAGAACTCTAAATATGTTGAGTGAGCGAAGTTATTTAATAATCAAAGTTGCGAAAAGCGCACGAATTAATTGTGTTTAATTTCCTAAGGTGCCCAATATAACGCGAGGTGTTAAAAGGGAAATCGAAGAGGAAACGGTGGAAAGGAGAGGAAAAAGCGAATTGAAAAAGAGATAAATTTTAACGTAAAGTTAGTGCGTTATGAGAATGCTAGAAATATGAGTCGGATACAAAATCAGGACTGAAAGAAAGAGCAAAAACCTTAATGAAGAAACTGGAAGGAAAAGAAGAAGAATAGAAGACAGTGTGTCGATCATAGGATATTCATAAGAAGAATGAAATAGAATGAAATAGCCTTCGTGATTTTCAAAGAAAATGGCGGTGTTAAGAAGAAAAGAAACTAAAATTCTGAATTCATAACAACGAAAGCAGAATAAAAAGAACGAAAATTAATGAAAGAGTTTGAAATAGATACGAGAAAGAAGAAGAAGATGAAAAAGAGGAAAAAGAAATGTTAAATTACTAAGGATTGAAACAGAAGAAGATGATTAAGAAGAAGTGTAAAATTATTAAGAATGAAAAATGAAGAAGAAAAAGAAAAAAATTAAAGAAGAAGAAAAAAGAATGTTAAATTAATAAGAAGGAAAGCAGATGAAAAGAAGAAGAAGAATTTTTAAAGAAAAAGAAGGAATGTTAAATTACTAAGAAGAAAAGCAGATGAAAAAGAAGAAGAAGAAGAAGAAGAAGAAATTATAAAGAAGAAGAAGGAATGTTAAATTACTAACAAGGGAAGCAGATAAAAAGAAGAAGAAAAAAGAGATTTAAAAGAAGAAGGAATATTAAATTACTAAGAAAGGAAGTAGATCAAAAAGAAGAAGAAATGATAAATTACTAAGAAGAAGAAGAAGAAGAAGAAGAAATTATAAAGAAGAAGAAGGAATGTTAAATTACTAACAAGGGAAGTAGATAAAAAGAAGAAGAAAAAGAAGAAATTTAAAAGAAGGAATTTTAAATTACTAAGAAAGGAAGCAGATGAAGAAGAAGAAGAAGAAATGATAAATTACTAAGAATAAAAAGAAGAAAAAAGAAAAAGAAACGTTAAATTACTAAGAAAAGAAGAAGAAGTAGAAGCAGAAAATTTAAATAACTATGAATGAGGAGCGGAAGAAGAATAAGAAGAAGGAATGTAAAATTACTAAGAAAAATAAGAAGAAAAATAAGAAGAATAAATGCTAGAACTAAGAATGAAAGCGGAAGGAAAAGAAGGCGAATGAATGGAAGAAAAATGGTAACAAAACGAAAGACAGATTCTTCAACGTATTCATATTCCTTTTGGGCAGCATTGGTGAATTATTTTGCTATTTGTCGATTTTTGTCGAGCCCTTAGCTGTCAGTGGAGTTGTGAATGAGTTTTCGGCGCTCTACGCTCTCATCAACCTGACGAGGGCTTAGAGCGCCGAAAATTCGTTCACAACTTCACTGAAGAGCTCGACAAAAATCGACAAATAAAGAAAGACGGATTAATGTGCTAATCAGTCAGTTAAATGCAATACGTGATACACGCTTGGGCGATCCAATCTCAAAAGAGACATGATTGACTGGGCAGAAAATTATCCCGCAGTAGGTTGCCATTACATTCTGCGGTAGACTAGCGAAGGCTATAGAACCCGATCTATCCTGTTATTTAACCCATAACTGGAGAGAAAAGACAGATTAATATCTTTCCCAAGGGTATTTGCACGTAAGTGAATGCAAGGAATTCAACTGGAATTCGAACTCGGCTATCCGATTTCTCGTTCCAAGCCGATATCTACTGCACCACAACGTGCATTGACTGAATGCGCTAATACGAAGTGCAAAAGAAATGATTTCAAAAAAAGAAAGAAAGAAAAAAAGACAAGAAAAAAAAATATGAAAGGAAAGAGCCAGATACAATCGTCATCATATGTTCCGCAATCGTATATTTACTGAGGATGGACGTAGAGGAAAACGGCTGAAACATTACGCGTATTACAACCTTAGTATTACAACCGCGTATTACAACAATATATCTCGGAAGACAGGAGAGAAAGAAAAAGAACTGACGAACAAAACAAAAACTATTTAGAAATTCATTTAATAAAAGAAATAAAAAAACATTGAGAGAGAAAGACAGAGAGAGAAAGAAAGAGAGAGAGAGAGAGAGAGAGATCAGAGACACATATAGAAAAACAAAAAGCAAGATAGATATATAAAATGCAAAAGAGAAGGAAGAGACGAAAGGCACATACAGAGGGAAAAAGATAGATAGATAGATAGATAGATAGATAGATAGATAGATAGATAGATACTGAAGAGAATGAGATAGATAGATAGATAGATAGATAGATAGATAGATAGATAGATAGATAGATAGATATGAAGAGAATGAGATAGATAGATAGATAGATAGATAGATAGATAGATAGATAGATAGATAGATACTGAAGAGAATGAGATAGATAGATAGATAGATAGATAGATAGATAGATAGATACTGAAGAGAATGAGATAGATAGATAGATAGATAGATAGATAGATAGATAGATAGATAGATAGATAGATAGATATCAAAAGAACGAGTGAAAGCAAGTTTGCACATCCCGAGAAACAAAATGAAAGATAGATATATAGAAAGCAACAAAGAGAGAAAGAGAGGTAAAGAGAGCGATGTAGATATCACGGATACATATAAAGAAAAAAAAGAAAGATAGTTATGTAGAAAGCGAAAGACAGAAAAACAGAAAGAGAGAGAGAGAAGAGAGAGAGAGAGAGAGAGATGTGGGTCACATGCAGTTAAACACAAAAAAAAGGGTAGATATGTACAGAAGGAGAAATGTACATGGAGAGAGACAAAGGACACATGCAAAGAAACAAAAATTAAGATATATATGTAGAGATGGAGACAGAGCAATATATATATATATATATATATATAGAGAGAGAGAGAGAGAGAGAGAGAGAGATCAGAGACACGTACTGAGAAAGATATGTAGAAAAGCACAGAGGTAAGCAAAGAGAGAGATCCTGATCACATACAAAAAAATCGGATACGTACACACAGAGAGAGAGAGAGAGAGAGAGAGAGAGAAAGAGAAAGAGAGAGAGAGAGAGATCAGAGACACATACAAATAAAAAGAAATATGAGAGTAAGAGAGAAAGAGAAAGATAGAAAAGATCAAAGACAGATACAGAGAAAAATTATATGTAGAGAGCGAAAAGAGAGATAGATAGAATGTGGAGGTGAGAGATATCAGGGACACATCCAGAGAAACAAAATAAAAGATAGATCTGTATAGAGCGAACGAGAGAGAGAGAGAGAGAGAGAGAGAGAGAGAGAGAGAGAGAGAGAAAGGTGTATCTTTGACACAAACAAAGAAACAAAAAGAATAATATTTATATAGAAGTTGAAAAATAATTTGTTTAATAAACATATATTATTTCTTTATGAGAATATACAAGAAGGGCAATCAACAAGTTTATCTTCATATCCTGCCTAGTGGCAAACGCTGCTGGTAGCGCCAGGGGTAGCGGTCCCGCTGTAGCGACCAAAACCGTGACATCACCCCTGGTCGGCGGCTGATGAAGACAGGGTATCGCGCGGGCTAACACACGTTGTATGTTACAAATTGCTGTTATGTTAGCATAACAATGTATTTTTATACTTTCATAGTGTTTTGTTTTTGTTTTTGTTTGGGGGTGGGGATTTTCATTATTTGCCCATAGCTGGGACCCTAACAGGTGCTAGTACCCCGAGTCAGGGTTGACATAGGAAAGAGAGAGAACGAGTGTGAGAGACCAAGGATGCATACAGCGAAATACAAAGAAATAAATATAGACATTGCCGTTTGCATTGGTTCTTCCCTCTCTACTTTTTCTCACATATTTTTCTCTTCACTCTTCGCCCTTTTCTCTTTCATTTCTTTTTCTTGATTTCTCATCTTATTTTCATATTTTTCTTCCCTTTCTCTTTCCCCCTTTTTAATATCTTTTTACCTCGTATAGGAAAAAAACAATTCCAAAAATAAAGGGAAATATTGTTTTAAATAAAACGTTTATTACCATCATTGCTGGATGTGCGTTGTAGTGCATTGGATATCGGCTCGGAACGACAAATCGAGGAGCCGAGTTCAAATTCCAGCTGAATTCATTGCATTCACTTACGCGCAAATGCCCTTGGGAAAGGTATTAATCCGCCTATTTCTTCCAGTTATGGATTAAATAACAGGACAGATTGGGTTCTATAGCCTTGGTCGGCAACCAGTCTACCGCAGAAAGCAATGGTAACCTACTGCGGGATAATCTTCCCCCAGTCAGTAATGTCTCTGTCGAGACATAATCGCCCAAGCGTGTATCAAGTATGACACTCAACTGACTGACCATCATTGCTAACTAGCTGATGAAACATTGTTCTTTCAATATCGAAACAAAAATGTTGGTTGTTTTGTTTTTATAGCATATCAGCCTCGGCAGGTCATTTATTGCCAACTAAATTTTATTTATTTATTGCTGGTAATACCTTTTTCTTTCAACAATTTATTGTTGTTTTATTTTAATATATAAGTTTTGTGTCTAGTAATACTTTTTCTTTTCGTGTATCAAGATTCATTGGGATTTTTGTTTTTAAGGGCAGGGTCCCCAAGTCCTACATTGTTATTTAACCCATAACTGGAGGGAAGGGGCGGATTAATACCTTTCCCAAGGGTACCAGTGCTTAAGTGAATGCAGGGTATTCAACTGGAATTCGAACCCGGCTCACCGATTTCTCTTTCCGAGCTGATATCCACTGCACCACAACGCACATCCGTCACTAAACGCTTACAGCACCTGGTATTCCCAAGCGATCACCCAGTACTGACCAGGCTCAACGTTGCTTAACTTCGGCGATCGAGCGAGAACCGGTGTATTCAACGTGATATGGCCGTAAGCCGAAACGAAAAGGAAAATTTGGTAGTAGTTTGTAGTTTGCACTATGTTCTAAAGTAATAATTTATTTTTTATCCTATCATCCCAAGCAAGGCGAAAACGCCACCGATGCGCAAGGGGCTACGTAAGAGTGAAAAGATTGGAAAAGAGAAAAAAAACCGGAAACCACATCCTAAACAGGAAACAAGGGATGAGCCTCTTCACCTGTTCAATAGACGTGGGTGGAGCGTGAACCGGGCGATAGTTTAGTCTATCTACTCCAATTAATAATAAATATTCATTGCTCTATTTTCCTATTGAGCACTGTTTAAAACTAATGTTTTGATCATTGCAATTATTTTCTTCGTTCCTTATTTATTTGGAATTTAATTTTTTTTTTTACGAATTATTTATTGTACTTAAATCCAGCAAATATTTTCAGCGTGTAAAATTGTTTTGAAAGGTAGTAATGATTTCCCGATACATCCCCTACTAATTAACCCATACTTTCGTAGAAAAGAGGTGAGTTCTTCTTCTTCTATGGGCATTGTCCTTTCAGAACGTAGACGATCATAGCCTTCAACGTCTCCCTATCCCTGGTGGCTCGTAGCAAACTTTCTCCTGTTACACCACGCATTCACCTGTTCAGGCCATTCAAATATGTTATCCACTGTTTTATCCTGATTCTTTTTCCCTCTATCTGACCTGTTAGTATCAGGTTCTCCAAGCCCTCCTTCCTTATTGCATGACCCAGGAACTTTAATTGTTTTTAAATGCTCAGTATTAATTTCCTTTTCGTTTCCATCCGTTCCAAAACCTTTTCATTGCTCACATGCTAGATCCATGATATCCGCAGGATCCTTCTGTAGAACCAGATTTCAGTCGCTTCAAGTTTTTCCTTCATCTTCGATAATATTGTCCAGCATTCACTGCCATATTGAAGAACTGACATCAAATAGCAATCCACTACTTTCTTTTTTGTTTCTAGCGAAATTCACACTTTTCAAACGGGTATTTGTGCTTTAATGAATATAACGAACCCAACTGGAATTAGACCTCGTCTCTACAATTTCCGATTTCAAGACGTTATTACATTACACCGTTCGCAAATCTGAACTTACAGCACCTGGAATTCTCATCTAGCTACTGATCGGGCTCAATGTTAGTAACTACGGTGATCATGCAGGAACCGGTATTTCAAAGTGATATGACTGTTAACGGAGAAAAAATGAAAAAGTGGAGAGGTACAGAATTTATTTGTTTAACGGCATATCCATTCCTTATGGATCATTTAATACGGAGACTTAATTTTCTTGTGAGGTTGGATGTATGTGGCTTCCCTTTGTCTTTTCTACAAATATTTTCATGGCTTCTGCTCCGAAGAACTTATGTCACTGGAAACCCCTTCACAAAAATTTACTCGGGCAACCAGATTGACATCAAGGTCCCTCCCTTTTACGATTAGATCAACCAAATGCAGGCGACAATTTTACTCTATCAGCTTTTTTCTCGCGCTTCCCGCGTGTGGAACTCCCTTTCATATACTTGTTTTCCTGACGGCTATAACCTCCAAGAATTTAAATGCAAAGTCAATTCCCATCTCTTATCCACTTTACTTCAGCCCTTTCTACATCAACCCGTGTATCTTGTCCTTTTCCTTTCTCTCTACCTTCGTAACTGGCTTCACTCCTGTGTTCATATCCTTCTCTTGCCCTTTTACTTTCACCCATTGTAGCTTTTACACCCATTGTAGCTGGTTCGTCTTTGTCTTCATTCTCCCCCGTCTAAAACTTTAACTCTCTTATATAGCTCCCTGCGCATCAGTGGCTGTACCGCCTTGCTTGGGTTGAAATGATTAATAAAAAATAGGATATATATTATTCTGCTTTCACAATTGAATACATGGTAGATAATACTCAGCTTTTGTACAAGTAAATGTTTTTGTGGGCATAATTACTAAAGACAGTAATATGTGTGTTTTACATTGTAGTTTTATTGAAGCTATATTTTGGAACACAGTTTGATTTAAGAAATTTTAGGATATATGGATTAATGTCATGTTTGTTTTTTGGTTGGTTGATTTTGTTTAGCGGAATATAAAGCTATATGGATTATATAATGCCATAGTCTACATATTTTGAATACAATTTTATGGCTTCAATTAATATGTTTTTAACACAATTGTATAACTTCATCTATAGATAAGATCTATTTTTCGGTAAATTTATTATAGATATGTATTGTTGGTAATTTTTTATATACAAAATATATTACTGGTATTTTAATATAAAATGTATTTTTATACTTTCATTGTCATTTGATTTTTTTGTGGGGTAGTTCACTTTTTACCCATAGCTGGGACCATAATTGGAGCTACCACCCCGGGTCAGGGTAGACCTAGGAATAACATCAATTAAGAAGTGGTTCTATGTTCCTCAAAATCTCCAATTTTCCTTGCTTCCAGATGTATTTATACCCAGGACTAGTAAAAAAAAAAAATACAATTCAAATACAAAAGCACTTTTATTCGGAGAAAATTGCTTAATTAAAAGTTTTAAAAATGTTAAAAAATAGGATTAAAAAAAAAAAAAAAGCAATATGAACAGAAATTACAAAAATCGTAATAATTATATTCGCCATAAACGACATCTGATACTTGTGCGTTTGATGGTGCCGACTGGAACTAATTCAGATTTTCCAAAATTTACACTAGTCGTTCCCTTTTATTTGGTTTTAATGATTAACTCTCTTCCTCCCTCCTTACGTCGGTCATTCTTTTTCTCTTGTTCACTTTCTCACTAATATTACTAACTCTTCCTTTTTTTTTTTGTTACTTGCTTTCTCTCTTTCTGAACTATTTTGTTCCCATCTGCTGTCGAACAACATTCTCATTGCCACGATACAGCAAGTAGAACATAGTTAAGCTACGAATGGGTAATATAAGAATTGGAAAAAAGAAATGGGGAAAGCTTAATTTACAAGAAAACCAGCGTAATTTTTATTTTATTCTATTATGCAGTACATTGGCATGTTTGATCATTTTTATATAATACCTATGCATTCTGTTCAGGAAGATAAGTTCTGTTTGGGGATATCAATTCTATTCAGGAATATATCAATTCTATACTGGAATATCAATTCTATATTCAGTTCTATTCTGGTATATCAGTTTTGCTCAGGAATATCAGTTCTGTTCGAGAATATCAGTTCTCTCTAGGAATATAAGTTCTTTTCTAGAATATCAATTCTGTTCAGGAATATCAATTCTCTTATGGAATATCAGTTCTATTAGGGAGTATCGATTTTGTTTTGGAATATTAGTTCTGTTCGGGAAAATCAATTCTGCTCGGGAATATGAGTTCTGTTTGTGAATATAAGTTCTCTCAGGAATATCAATTCTGTTTTCGGATATCAGTTTTTTTTTTAAATATCAGTTTTGTTCGGGAATATCTGTTCTGTTCGAGAATATCAATTCTGTTCTGGAATAGTCGTTCTGTTAGGAATATCAATGCCGTTCTGGAATATCAGTTCTGTTCGGGAATATTAGCGCTGTTCGGGAATATCAGTTCTGTTCTGGAAAATCATTCTCTTCTGGAACATCAATTCAGTTTTTGAAAATCAGATCTGTTTTGGAATATTCATACTGTTCAGGAACATCAGTTTAAACTTAACTAATGTTTATCGATAGATTGAAGTATAAATGCTTCCAATGTTTATCTAGAGACGCAAATATAAAACCTACCATTATTTACCAAAATATTCAAGCATAAACCCAACTAAAGTTTAACTGTGGCTCAAGTAGAAACCTTGTCGATGAGGTTATAATATTGAAAAGCCCATTTCGTAAGCTCGACCGATGCAATTCAACTGATTGCGATAACATGAATGATGAGCCAATTTAATAATGATTACAATGCTTAATCTGAGATAATCGGATGGCGTAAGACTATTATATTTGCTACCCTAGGGGTAAAGCAAGTAACAAAAATAGTAACGTGAACGTTTCATTTAAGTATTTTCAGACTAATACTACGAAATGTAGATAACGACAAAAAAAAGGTGTGTGTGTGTGGGGGGGGGGGATCTAGTTACAAATTAAGAATAATATCATCGTTTCATTTAAAAGGATAAAATTAACAGTTGAAGATTATTACATCTGTTGCTACTCCGAGGTGCAAGCAAGCAACAAATTCGGTCAGTTAAGTGCCATACGTGATACACGGTTTGGGCGATCATGTCTCGAAAGAAACATGACTGACTGGGCAGAAGATTATTCCGCAATAGGTTGCCATTGCTTTCTGCTGTAGATTTGTTGCCAGCCAAGGCTATAGAACCCAATCCTATTATTTAACCCATAACTGGAGGGCTGAATTAATACTTTTCCCAAGGGTATTTTTACGTAAGTAAATGTAACGAATTCAACTGGAATTTGAACTCGTCTCCTCGATTTCTCGTTCCGAGTCGATATCCACTACATCACAACGCACATCCTAGCGATAAATTAACACGAAAGAAAATTTTTTAACATTAATAATAATGTAAAAGTTTGATTTCAGGCAATTTACATCTATTGCCATGTTATTGCGACCACAACCTTGTGCAAATTAATAGAAACAACTAATTTAGTTCCTTTTCTTTTAAAATACGGTCAGTTTTAGACCCATTAAAGTTACAGGGTGTAATCGATTTATATTATCCTCTCAGATTAGATCATTTGCAGTGATGTGTAGTAATGTAAATCCATATATATATATATATATATATATATATATATATATATATATATATATGATAAAATATATTTTCCATTTGTAAACGAGTTATTACGCGACCCAGGTTTCTTCCATGTGTGGTGTATTCAGGCGATTTTCAATAACTAATTTTACCGTTTTCCGTTTTGTTGTTGTTGTTTTGTTTTTTTTTCAAGAACGCTCACGGGGCAGGGAATTTTTGAACGCACAATTTTTAAAATTACGAGAAATTATAACGGTTTCATCCATGGTTGTATGAACCTAATAGGTATTTTTTAGTATGGTTACACTAAGTCATAATTTCCGTTCCTTCATTCAATACTTCATGGATGAAAACGTTGTAATTTCTTGTAATTTTAAAAAATGGATTAAGGCCGGTGGAAATTATAACGTACTGTTTAACGCGGTGAACGTTTCTCCGAGGAAGCGTACGAAAATGTAACGCTCCACGAACACACTGGCAAGCCTTACAGAGAGCTCACGGATATTATCGTTGTCAGCCTTTCAGCTGTCAGTCTTGTCATCAAGGTGAAGAAACAAACTGGATCCATCAGTCTAAAACGTGATGGAAAATGCGGTCAAAAGAGAAAACAACGCCAAGAAAAGTGTGAAAGATCCTATGAAGACATTATTATTCGTTTCGTTTCAGTTAATTTATATAAGAGTTTCGACCTCGAGAAACAACAAAAATATGATGAATAACAAACTAGTCAACGATAAACAATAATGAAACTGCTTTACGTAATAATTCGAATACATTAAGAAAATATTTGTAAGCTAAAACACTGAGACGTGCACAGCAGTAGCTTAAAATCCGACCGAGCAAATGAATTTTTTCTTTTCAGCCGAAAGATTTGCTTGATTCGACTACATAACGTTTTCTTTTTTTTTAATTCTTTCTCTGTTTCGTCAATGTTTGCTTCTGTTGCTTTAAAAAAATCTCATATGCATGATTGACGGTTGTTACCATCAGTGCTATATATAAATTGTTTTGCTAATAATTAAAAAGATGATAAAAATATGTTAAATAGATGTTACTATTTTAGATATCTGTAAACATAAGAGTTGATGTGATATTAAAAAATACGCTATACAATTTAAGATGGCAGTTTATTGAAATAAAGGAAGAAAGATGTGAAAAAGTAGAAAGATTTGAAGGAGAAAAAGTGGAAGAGAAGTTAGTGGCTGTAAAATAATATTTTTATTATTTTTTCTTTCTTTCTCAGTTTATTTTTCCCTTTCCTTCTCTCATTCTTTTACTTTATTACATTTTGTACGTAGATACAAATGTATATACGATAGAATTAGTAAATTGCTATCAATTTTTTCTTTCTTTCTTTCTTTCTTTCTTTCTTTCTCAAACTGTTTGTTTTTCCTTTCTTTTTCTTTCTTCCTCTCTGCCTTCTTTATTTATTTATTTATTTATTTCTCCTTTTCTGTCTTTCTCAGTTTATTTTTCTTTTTTTCTTTCTGTCATTCTTTTTCTTTCTTACACTTTTATGTAGATAGAGATCGATATATAATAGAATTATTAAATTTGTATCAATTTTCTTTCTTTCTTTCTTTCTTTCTTTCTTTCTCAATCTGTTTGTCTTTCCTCTCTTTCTTTTTTCTTTTTCTTCCTGTCTGTCTCTTTCTTTCTTTCTTTCTTTCTTTCTCAATCTGTTTGTCTTTCCTCTCTTTCTTTTTCTTTTTCTTCCTGTCTGTTTTCTTTCTTTCTCTTTCTTTCTTTCTTTCTTTCTTTCTTTCTTTCTTTCTTTCTTTCTTTATTTATTTATTTATTATTATTATTGGTTAATAATATGGAAAAGTAAAAGACTCGAAAAGCTGTGAACGAAGAGATCAAACCAATGAATAAGTCACGAAAGAATGAAATCAAAGAAATCTTATATCTGTGTGTGTGTGTGTGTGTGTGTGTGTGTGTGTAACAGAGAGTGGGAGAGAGAAAAAAGAAAGAAAGAAAGAAAGAAAGAAAGGTGTGCGTGCGTGTGTGTGTGCGTGTGTGTGTGTGTGTGTGTAACAGAGAGTGGGAGAGAAAAAGAAAGAAAGAAAGAAAGAAAGAAAGAAAGGTGTGCGCGTGTGTGTGTGTGTGTGTGTGTGTGTGTGTGTGTGACAGGTGTGACAGAGAGTGGGAGAGAAAGAAAAAGAAAGAAAGAAAGTGTGCGTGTGTGGGTGTGTGTGTGTGTGTGTGTGTGTGACAGAGAGTGGGAGAGAGAAAAAAGAAAGAAAGAAAGAAAGAAAGAAAGAAAATGTGGTGTAAGAATAAGAAAAAGAAAGAGAAAAAAGTGGAATTACAAACATATCAATCCAAAAGTGGCGACATGGGGAAATAGTAAAAGAAACTTGAAAGAAAGGCAGAGGGAATAAAATGGAAAGGAAACGGAACATAAAAAAAATTAGTGTGAAAAAAAGAAAGAAAGGACAAAACAAAGAAAGAAAGAAAGAAAAGGGAAAGTTGTACAATAAAATTGTATTGAACTTTTTTAATACAACTTAGTACTGGTCTAATTTTATTACGAGCCTAAACTATGTAATTAAATAAATTATATATATATATATATATATATATATATATGCGTATGTATGTGTGAATGCGTATATATGGGCGAATGCGTATGCATGTGCGCAACGGTACACACATACATATATATGCCGAGCCCCGCACGATTCGCGTATATATATTTATGCAAGCCCCAGTGGAGGAACGCGTGTGTGTGTCTTTGCGCGCGTCAATGGGTGTACAAATGTCTGCGTCTGTTATGACGACAGATTTTACCCCACTTCCACAAAAATACACGAATATACGCGACCCTACATATAACCAATTTTTTTAAAAATTTAATCAGTTTGCTTGACGATCGCAAGAGCGTGAGACCCGCGGTTACAAACTCACACCTATCTATAATCGTGTATTTAGTCAACATACACACACACACACAGTGATCCGCAGACAGATCTGTTTCGCTGTATTAAAGCTCATTAGTACGACTTAGACTCCCGTCGCTTCCTGACCCAGGATCGAAACCCGACGGAACTGAGCGTCAGTCGGCGATTCTACCCCTAGGCCACGTGAGTCCAGTGGAAGAAGGTAGGCTTTTTAGCGCGTATAAACACGCCCAATAGCTAGCGTGCTCCAATTCATTATCGAATGAGCGGTTAACGTATATATATATATATATGTATATATATATATATATATATATATATATATATATATATATATATATATATATTCGTGTATTTAGGCGGCAAACTCTCTTTTATACAAGTTTCATTAACGACGACTGCCTAGGTATTGCGATAAAGCTTTTTATTTAATTTTTCTTGCTTTCATATAAGTATTTTCTTTATATAGCGTTAAAAACTGTCAAAATTCTCGTTATATCAGAGGGCTTTAACTGAATAACCGAAAGTTCTTGTGTGTATAGACATATTTGGAAGCTTTACACATTTTATTTCATGAAAAGAAAACATTCCTATAAAAATACAAGAGGAATTGAATAAAAAGATTAATTGCAGTCTCTTTTTAGCCGTTTAGTAGCCGAGTTCGAATTCCAGTTGAATTCTTTGCATTCACATATGCACAATTACTCCTGAGAAACGTATATATATATATATATATATATATATATATATATATATATATATATATATATATACAAATATGAATAAGGAACGAAGAAAATATTTACAACATTATTTAATCATTAATTTAAAACAATGCTCAATATAAAAATAGACCAATGAATATTTTTATAAATTATACTTTGGAACATGTACAAACTACAAACTACTATAAAATTGTACATTTTGTTTCATCATTGAAAAAACAATGTCTCATCATAATGATGGTAATAAACGTTATTTTTGAAAAAAGTTTAAAATACTTACTTTTATTTTTGGAAATCTTTCAGTATGTGGTAAGAGGATATCAAAAAAAAATTCTGTCTGAGCAGTTTTCATTGGCTTTTTCCTCTCGGTTCTCTCGCATTCCTCTTTGCGTTTATTTCCTCTGTGTCCTCCTCTTTCCCCTTTTACCCCCTTTTTTGATTACTCTTTTTGCTTTCTCATCTTTTCTATCCTCTATCTTTCACCACTTTTTGATAATTGAAAACAAAATTGATAACTTACTTATTATTTCGGATGTGCGTTGTGGCGCAGTGGATATCGGCTCGGAACGAGAAATCGGGGAGCTGATTTCGAATTCCAGTTGAGTTCCTTGCATTCACTTACGCGCAAATACCATTGGAAAAGGTATTAATCCGTCTCTTCCCTCCAGTTATGGGTAAAATAATAGGACAGATTGGGTTCTATAGCCTTGGTCGGCAACCAGTCTACCGCAGAAAGCAATGGCAACCTACTGCGGGATAATCTTCTGCCCAGTCAGTCATGTCTCTTTCGAGACATGATCGCCCAAAGCGTGTATCGCGCATAGCACTTAACTGACTGACTTATTATTTATTTTCTGTCTATATACAAATGTAAGAAAGAAAGGAAAATGAAAGAAAGAATAAACAAACAGAAAGAAAGATAGAAAGAAAAAATAGATACTAATTTACTAATGACATATTTTCTAAATATATATACAATTGAAAGAAAGAAAGAAAGAAAGATAAAATAAAAAAGAAATATAAACATTAATTTACTAATTATATATTCCATACATACATACATACATATATGTGCGCGTGTGTGTGCGTGTACAAGTGAGAGAAAGAGAGAAAATAAGAAAATAAGAAAGAAAGAAAAACGAAATATAGATACTAATTTAAAAATTATATATTTTCTGTACTTATATACAAGTGTAAGAACGAAAAAAGAAAGAAAGAAAGAAAAAAGAAAGAAAGAAAGAAAAAAGAAAGAAAGAAAGAAAGAAACCTAAAACAAAAAAAAAAACGAATTATTAAGTGAAGGAACGAAAGAAAGGAATATATACTAATTTAATGACTAGATATTTCTATATCTATATACATATATATGAAAGAAAGAAAGAAATAAAGAAAGGAAGAGAACAGAAAAAGAAAGAAAAATGAAAGAAAAAAATAAATATTAATTATAATTATATAGGACCTATTTTCTATATACAATGGGAAAAATACTAAGACGGCGAAAAAAGAAAAAATGAATGAAAGAAAAAATAGATAATAAATTACTAATAACATATTTTCTATATCTTTTTATATATATATATATATATATATATATATATATATATATATAAGAGTAAGTAAGAAAGAAACATAATTAAATGAAAAAAAGAAAGAAAGAATGTAAAAAGGTAGAAAGAAAATTGGCAATTTAATAATTATTTATTTTCTATATCTATATACAAGAAGTGTAAGAAAGACAAGAACATGAAATAAATAAAAATAAAAAACAGAAAAAAGATAGAAAGAAAGAAAAACATTTATTAATTTACTAATTACATATTTCTATATTTATATACAAGTGTAATAAATAAATAAAATAAGGAAGAAAGAAAGAAAGAAAGAAAGAAAGAAAGAAAGAAAAAAGGAAGAAAGAAAAGAAAGATAAGAAAAAGAAAGCAAGAAGGAAAGAACAAAAAGAAAGAAAAATAGGTACTAAATTACTAACTATATACTTTGTACATCGATATAGAATTATAAGAAAGAAAGAAAGAAAGGAAGAAATCAAGAAAGAAAGAATGTATGAAAAAAGAAAGAAAAATAATTATTAATTTAATGTAAGATAGAAAGAATAATGAAATATAGAATAAAATAAATAAATAAAGAAAGAAAGAAAGAAAGAATATGAGAATGAAAGGACAAAAGAAGTACAAATAAGTACTAAGAAGTACAAATAAGTACTAAATTATTAATTATATACTTTGTACATTTATATACAAGAGAAGGAAAAAAAGAAGAGTAAAAGAAAAAAGAAAGTACAAAAGAAAGAAAGAAAAGTAGATTTTAATTGAATGTAAGAAAGAAAGAAAGAAAGAATAATGAAATATAGAATGAAAAAGAAAAATAGATACTATATTAATATATTTTCTATAATTATATACAAGTGTAAGAAAGAAAGAAAGAAAGAAAGAAAGAAAGAAAGAAAGATTATATAGGAGTAGGTAGTTTATGTGCAGAAAGAGGAGAAAGAAAAGCAGAAAGCGCTTGCATGAGAAGAGAAATAATAAAATAACAGAGCTGGTGAAAGAAAAAAAGAATGAAAAAATAAAATAAAAATCCAAGAAAAATGATTTATGTTATCGCTAAAGGAAAAGAAAAACATGTGCGTTTAATACTGGAACCAAGAAATAAGAGATAATAACGTGGATAATGCTGATAAAAGACACAAATAAATACAATATCAGGAATTAAAAAAAAAAAGACAAATAAAAAAACCTCAATGCCATAAACAAATAAAAAAGAAAATAACACAAACTGTAAAACGTATTAGCAGGAGCATGTGTTGCTGAGAAGTTTTGTAAAAGATAGCCCGAATGAAATAAACGGGTAAATGTAAAAATGGACGCCACATGAATGAATAGATCTCATCAAATAGATTGACAGAGAAACAAGAAGAGTTGGCGGGTGGGGTAAATGCCCTGGTTGATTTCCTTGTACTATTTATAAATATGATGAAATTACAAACCTCTCTGATTGATGAAGAATAATGTTCTAATCGCTTCTTTTTATTTAATCTTTGGCGTTTTTTCACGTTTGCTATTTAGGTGCCCTTAATCTCATCACCATATTGTCGATTTGATAAAGAAAATAAGTTAATGACACTCCATGCGTCCCTACAGCATCCATAAAACAAAGATTTTTGACTAGGCTTCTGAACGTTTCCACTAAGACCCGGAACTAAGATATTAGCAACAGCTAAGATTCTACAAATCGAAATTACTAATGAGTCTCATAAGTGCTTAATGGGATTTAGAATTGGTGATATTCATATCCTAACCGGCAAAGTGAAGTCTACTTAATGTTCCTGAATGCTTCGCTACGCGAAGTACTAAACTGCTCTTGCTAATTTCTACCTTAACAAGAGCCATATCAAGCTGGAAAAGATATGGTCTGGACGGAAAATTAGTCAAGGAACGGAAATTCACCGGAAGTTTTTAGCACAATACGGTGACAATGCGCTACCTAATAGAAGCGTGTATGAGTTGATCAGGTTTAAAAGTGACTAGACGAGCGTGAATCACGAAGGAGTTATACGCCCATAAGTCTCCACCAATGACAAGAAGATCCAGCAGGCTTCAAAACTAGTAATGATGAACTGGCCATTTATCATCGATGATTTACCTTTTTTTCTGCAGATTCGGATCCCTGCTCTTCGTTCTTACGTAGTGAACACTGCTAGAGAAGCGGTCATGCTTGCACTGTAGCATCAGCAACATAAATGGCAGGATCAAGCGTAAATTTCGATTACTAACACAAATAGTACCATCTATAAATATGCATGAGCAAAAGGCAGTGTGACAAACTGATATGTTATCGCGAAAGTGAAGACAATTTTTAACATGCCTTCTTATATATATATATATATATATATATATATATATATATATATATATATATATATATAATAACTATAATAATTATAACAATATTAATAGTAACAGAAATAATTCTGCTAATACTAGTAATAGTTATACTATATTTAAGAACAACCCACCCAGGACGAACTCGGAGGGAAAAGGAGAGGAAGAAAAAAAAACAAACGAAGTACATGAACAAAAAATGAAATACTCGTAGGAAAGAAAAAAGAAACAAGACGAACCCCCCTGTCTCTCTCTCTCTCTCTATATATATATATATATATATATATATATGGTTTTCGTCTTGTTTTTTGTTTTTTCTTTCTTACGAGTATTTGATCATTGGAGCACTCTAGTTATTGGGCCTGTTTATATGCGCTAAAAAGCCCGCCTTCTTATGCCGGACGCTCGTGGCCTAGGGGTAGAATCGTCGACTGACGCCAATTTAGTCGGGTTTCAATCCTGGGTTAAGAAGCGGACGGAGTCTAAGCCCTACTGATGAGCTGTAATAGAGCGAAACAGATCTCTCTGCGGATGACTATAGTATATATATATATATTTTGTTGTGGCGAATCTTCGTCACCATGTTGTTTTGGCGAAAACTTCGTCGCTAAGTTGTTGTGGCCTCTTTGGGCCCGGAAGTAAGATATGAAAACAAGAAGGTAGATGTAAAGAGTTTATTAGAATAACAGAACAATATATACAATAATAAGTGTTAGTAATCAGCAAAAAGAAGTGTAATTCCGAACGGTATAGTTACGCTGCATCTCAACTGTCTTTTAACTGTCACACTATTGCCTCACAGCTGCGCCCCGAGAAGTCACGCAGGTTAGTAATTATTGAAGGAAGAAGAGTCTTTTCTTATAGATAGGGCACCATAACATATATATATTTTTGAAAAGGCAAAAAACGAAATGAATTTATTAAAACTAAGTAATTAATAATAACAAAACAAAATGTCCTTAGCAACTGAAATTCATTTCGTTTTTTGCCTTGAAAATTTCCACACTAGATGAAACGCGTTGGCAACTAATACAGTTTACTCATTGTCTCTCTCTCTCTCACACACACACACACAAACACACACACACACACACACACACACACACACATATATATATATATATATAAATATATATAGTATATCGAGGCAGCAAGTAATTTTCTAAACATATTCTATTAAATATAAGAGACAATGAATGTCTATTATGTTTAATCATGAGCCGTTCTAAACGTCGTATTTTTGCTTTAATTTCAGTTGAAAATAAAGACAAAAATTCTCCAACATTTGGATAATTATTTATTGGTTTTATTCTAACCTTTCGGCTCACATGAGCCATCTTCAGAGAGGTAGTTTAAACTGAAATATTATAAAATCCACCATCACCGACGATTTTATTTTGTGTTGACATAAAACTCCGCTTGGCAACGGCAATAGTTACCAAAAATAATAAACGCAGTTCTTAAGTTTGCGATGCGGTTTTATGACGTCACACCGCGGGATAGCGCGAAATGACAACAAAACCAGGTAGTCAAATGCAATGTAATATGTTATTTCCTGTTTCAAAGTTGATTTTATTGAGTGTTGGTTGTTTTGATTTGATGTACATGGCCTCCAATATCTGCAGGTTCCTCTTACTGTGTGTATGAGTAAGGATCACCGTATTGTTGACCAAAATCTGTCTGATATTACCTACATGTTTATGTTTTTCAGAGAAATGTTGTTTAATAGTACTCTGATCAGAAAGATGACATGTAAGTCTACGGGAGAGCGTGGTTGTAGTAAAACCAATATATGTACTAGGTTTTTGATTAGTATCAGAGATGCAATCTCTGAATGGGCATGTAAATTGGTACACTACAAATGTTAAGCCAGTCGAAAGTAATAATCAAATTAAACTCATTATATATTATAAAAAGTTTAAAACAATTGACCTCATAGTCTATAATAACCCAACAAGCACTAAACTAAATTCTTTACAAAAAACCAATGTAGTGTACCAATTTACATGCCCATTCAGAGATTGCATCTCTGATACTAATCCAAAACCTAGTACATATATTGGTTTTACTACAACCACGCTCTCCCGTAGACTTACATGTCATCTTTCTGATCAGAGTACTATTAAACAACATTTCTCTGAAAAACATAAACATGTAGGTAATATCAGACAGATTTTGGTCAACAATACGGTGATCCTTACTCATACACACAGTAAGAGGAACCTGCAGATATTGGAGGCCATGTACATCAAATCAAAACAACCAACACTCAATAAAATCAACTTTGAAACAGGAAATAACATATTACATTGCATTTGACTACATGGTTTTGTTGTCATTTCGCGCTATCCCGCGGTGTGACGTCATAAAACCGCATCGCAAACTTAAGAACTGCGTTTATTATTTTTGGTAACTATTGCCGTTGCCAAGCGGAGTTTTATGTCAACACAAAATAAAATCGTCGGTGATGGTGGATTTTATAATATTTCAGTTTAAACTACCTCTCTGAAGATGGCTCATGTGAGCCGAAAGGTTAGAATAAAACCAATAAATAATTATCCAAATGTTGGAGAATTTTTGTCTTTATTTTCAACTGAAATTAAAGCAAAAATACGACGTTTAGAATGGCTCATGATTAAAAATAATAGACATTCATTGTCTCTTATATTTAATAGAATATGTTTAAATAAATATATAATTTCAGGTGAAGAGGACTAAAGGTTTTTTTTATTTTGAGTGTTTGGCCTTTATTTTATTATAAACAGTGCTCAATATAATGAGTATTATATAGCTTAATATAATTATATAGTTATGTATCAATTATACATTGCAACACGGAAATTTCTATGTTTCGAGATAGATTCTCATCATTAGGCAATGTTGATTTGGTTGTGCAGATGATTTACATTTAAACTGTTAAATGGTTAAATGTAAATCATCTGCACAGCTAACATCAACATTGCCTGATGATGAGAATCTATCTTGAAACATAGAAATTTCCGTATAGCAATGTACAATTGGTACATAACTATATATATATATATATATAACAGAAATTTGTAAACGTCATGCTGCACTGCTTAGCCTTTCTTCCAGAAGCACTAATACGAACATTTCAGAGTGTTTCGATGTCAATATGAAGACAACATAGAGGATTTGTAAAAAAATAAATTATTAAAATGATGATTACAAATTTACAGCGGCTCGGAAACACACTCTTATCATTTTGATAAGAAAGGATCTCCCGAATTTGTTGGTGATAGTCCCAGACTCAACACGGAGGTCTATTTTAATGAAGTGGGGAGATAATAATTCCCTGGGTCAACATCATGTCTGCTGGAAGACACGATATTTGACAGCAGGACATACAGCAAGAAAACTAGCAGGATCAAGCTCAAACTTAAATCACGTGACCACAATAGTATCAACTATAAGCACGCATGAGCAGAAGGCAGTGTAAAAAGCCTAAAGATATGTGATGGCGAAAGTGCGGATAATTTTCGACTTAGCCTTGTATTTAAGTGTTTGAGTTTGAGTTTTGTTTAACGGCATATCAATCTTTGTGGGTTATTTAATGCCAAAAATGTGGGATTTTAAGGTGTGTTTTTTTTAATGTTCGGTTATAGTGAGAAGGCTGATTTAGTTAGATTTTAATTAACATTTTTTTATTCTTTTTTATTTTAGAAAACTGAAAATATCTTATACTTTTGTATTCAAAAATATTTTGTCAAGAATTTTTTCCTTCAAAAATGTGTTATGGTCATAATTTTCAAAAATGTATATTTTTCTATAAAAGTCTATTTTTATGTATATATATATCTATACAAGTGTTTTTATACTTTCATAATGTTTTGACCCATTTTGGGGTTTCACTATTTGCCCATAACTGAGGCCCTAACAGCTGCTACCATTCCGGGTCAGGGTGGATCTGAGAACAACAGCAATTAAGAAGTGCTTCCCTGCTCCTCACATCCTCCCTTGCTGCCGGATGCAGTTTACAGTCATGCCCAGGACCTTGTATTATAACTTCAGACAATAACTTTACTCTGGCTGGGGCATGACAAATATTTGTTTACAATTACAAATTTAGATGGAAAAGCGATGGCAAGATAAATAGAAACGAAGACGACAAACGCCATTTTACAGCAATGGAATATTTAACAAACCAGTTTGCCAAGCGGAGGTCGAGTAGTGGCAACAATCCTTACTGGTTGCCTCGGTCGGGTGGATCTGGGACCGACTAGATTAAACTGAGTAAATATTAATTGATAAAGGACAGTAATTGGAACAACATACCGTATACACTCGTGTATAAGGCGACTTCATTGCGACCACTGAATTTATGTTTTGCGAAAAATGATTAATATAAAAATATGAGTAGACTTAACTCTAAAATATCTTTTATATGTATAAATATTAGGACCTTGAATAAGTTCTCATTGTATTTTCATGAAAGGTAATGTTTTATTTGCAAAAATTAGTAAGAAACATGTCACCGGAAATGTTTTCCATCGCTAGCCACTACATTTTCTTATCTCTCTGGCAGCATTTGAATTCCACGTCGGCAAAAAGACACATCTATTGTGGTTAACCACGAGTCAAGTTATATTTTGTTATCTTCATACGAATGAAAGTACTGCTCAGCCAGGCCAAGTGCCATCGATGGGAACAAGTGATAATCGGACGGAGCAAAGTCTGGTGAATACGGTGGGTAGAGTAGGACTTCCCATTTAAGCGTTTTCAAGTAGGTTTCCACCCGTTTTGCAATATATATCCTAGGGTAGTCACGTTGCAAAAACACTTTATCGTGTTTCTGCTGGCATAGCTCCTTTTTTTTTCTTCAACGCTCGGTTCAAATACATCAATTGTAGTCGATAGCGATCTCCCGTTATGATATCGGTCAGTTTGAGCAGCTCATAAAAAGCTACACCAAGATGATCCCCCACCAAATGCAGAGCAGAAGCTTCGAGTCATGGATATGCGGCTTTGCTGCCGATGTTGAAGAATGACCCCACGATCTTTTAGGCTTAGGGTTATCGTTGTGTATTCACTTTTCATTGCCGTTCATGATACAATGCAAACACCTTTCCTTTTATGCCGTTGAAGTAACTGTTCACAAGTGAAAATCGCCGGTCGAGGTCTCTCGGTTTCAACTCGTACGACAACTCAATGTCTTGGCTCTTTAATCATTCTTAATGCTGTAAAACATTTCGAAATGATCAACTCCAAATGATTCTGCAAGTTCAGCTTGCGCCTGACATGAGTCTTCATAATTGGAGTAGATAGACTAAACTATCGCCCAGTTCACACACCACCCACGTCTATTGAACAGGTGAAGAGGCTCATCCTTTGTTCCCTGTTTAGGATGTGGTTTCCGGCTTCTCTTTTCCAATCTTTTCACTCTTACGTAGCCCCCCTGCACATGAGTGGCGTTACCGCCTTGCTCGGGGTGATATGATTAAAAAAAAAGTAATACTTCCAATTCTTCGTCTTTAAACCTTCTCTGTTCGCCAGAGCGTTCTTTATCTTCAACATTAAAAACATTATTTTTAAAGGAGCTAAGCTAATCTCTGCATGTTGTTTTTGACAGAGTATGGTCCCCGTAAGTCTCAACAAGAATTCAGTGTGCAGATTTCTTTTGAATAAAATAGTGCAGTAACATTCCACGCAAATACAATTTCTTTGGTACGAAATTCGGCATGTTTAACGCTATGAAAAACAAAGTACTTTACACTTCAGGAAAATGACATACACTGAATTTCAAGCTTGCTTATAGTACTTCCTTTAGATACGTTTCTGGGAAATTCATCTGTTGAAAAAATAGCGAGAAATTATTCCGGGATATGATACATATACATATATAGTCATCCGCAGACAGTTCTGTTTCGCTGTATCACAGCTCATCAATACGGTTAGACATCAGATTGCTTCGAGCAAGAATTGAAACCCAACCGATTTGATATCACTCGGTGATTCTACCTCTAAGCTATGAACGCACGGTGAAGGCAGGTAGAATTCAGCGTATTATCAACACAATGTAAACGCACGACAGTAGCCGAGAGTGTTCATATACATTACTGAATGAACGATGCGTAAATGAGTAACTATTGTTTTTAAAGTCTTGTGTTTCTCCATAATGCTCTATCGGCGTGCGAGAACGTATATACATATATATATATATATATATATAGCCCAGAGATAGAATCGCCGACTGACGCCAATTCGGTCGGGTTTCAATCCTGGGTTAAAAGCAATCGGAGTCTAACCGTCCTGATGAGCTGTGATACAGCGAAACAGATCTGTCTGCGGATGACTATATATATATATATATATATATATATATATATATATATATATATATATGGATTGAAAACAGTCAAGATGAATAGGATAGGCAAAGAATAGGTAGGAAAAGAGTGTCTTTAAATTAACGTTTCACGTTAACAAGCTTCTTTTTTAAAGACCAATGGTTTTTAAAAAATTAAAAAGATTTCAAATAATTTGTCTTTTAAAAAATACCACGGTTCAACCCAAGCCTTGTGAGTAAAATTTGAGGAGCCTGTAATGGTTGTACTAGCTCGACGTCCTAAACCAAAGTGACCGAGGGTATGAGCGTTCTGGACTTGTTCAGACTGATGTTCATCCCAGAAACTGTAACTATGGTCTGTTTAGCATAGTTGCATTATAAACCATAGTTGGGCTCTGTGAGCGTTGAACAAACACAAGTGTGCCTGAGCCGGCGTCTCCAATGAGGATCAGCTAGCCGCCCCGGTAGACGGGTATCCTCAAATACAAGTGGCCAGCGATTATATATAATTATTTATATATAGTTATGTGAATTAATAAATATACATATGGGGATATATATATATGTATAAAAATATTTTCAGGCGTTAATAAGATAGTGTTCAATTTAGTATGAACAGAGCTACTATATATAATATTATCATACAGCGATGGCCCGATTCGGAGTTTCATGCATTATGCAATCCTCAGGTGCATATTACGAATTGACTATTTAATAGCTTTGCATTTAAGTTCACTTGATGTTCATGGGAGTTAAATCTTATAATATTAGTTTATTGTTTTATAATATATCAAGAGAAAAATTTAAATAGACAAAACTTTTCAACGTAACAAACGGACATACATAGAAAATATCTAAATTGGTTCTTTAAAGACAACGATCTTACTATCACTAACGCTAAAGTCGTAAACTTCTTAGATGTTACATTCGACATAAGCAATGGTGTGTACAAACCGTACATCAAGGACTCACATAACCATAAATACATCTGCAGGGAATCAAATCCACCCCATAGAATCATCAAAAATCTAGATAAAGCCATTCAATTTCGTTTAATTACCAACTCTAAAAATAAAGAATTTTTTGAAAATTCTAAAATTAAATACATTAGTGCTTTAGAACATGGTAGATTAAACACTAGAATCAATCAGTCAGCAAAAGTTCTATACGTGATACAAGCTTGGGTGATCATGTCTCGAAAGAGACATAACTGACTGAGCAAAATATTTTACTACAGTAGGTTGCCATTACTTTCTGTGGTAGACTGGTTGCTAACCAGGTCTATAGAACCCAATCTGTCTTGCGATTTAACCCATAGCTGGTAAGAGGAAAAATGTATCAATATCTTTCCTGAGGCAAAGAATAGGTAGGAAAAGAGTGTCTTTAAATTAACGTTTCACGTTAACAAGCTTCTTTTTTAAAGACCAATGGTTTTTAAAAAATTAAAAAGATTTAAAATAATTTGTCTTTTAAAAAATACCACGGTTCAACCCAAGCCTTGTGAGTAAAATTTGAGGAGCCTTGAACAGGAACTTGAACTCGGTTCTTCGATTTCTCGTTCTGAGCCGGTATCCACTGCACTACAACGTACATCCTATTTTACAATCCGTTAAGTGCCATATGTGATACACGCTTTGGGCGATCATGTCTCGAAAGCGACATGACTGACTAGGCAGAAGATTATCCCGCAGTAGGTTGACATTTGCTTTCTGCGGTAGACTGGTTGCTAGCCAAGGCTATAGAACTCAATATGTCCTATTATTTATCACATAACTTGAAGGAAGAGACGGAATAATACCTTTCTCTAGGGTATTTGTGAGTAAATAAATCAACTGGAATTCGAACTCGGCACCTCAATTTGTCGTTCCGAATCGATATCCACTTCACCACAACGCACATCTGTTAAAAAACAATGTAGAAATAAGCAGAAATCCCGTAAACATAACATTATTTGATCTAACCCATCCGTCAGTCATAATGTCCAAACAAACATTAGAAAATTCACAAACATTTCTATTATTCGACCACACTAAAAAGATATTTAAACAAACACAATGTTAAAGTCAGTTATATTTGTGTTGAGAACATAGATAAACATATTTCACAACAAATCAGTCAGTTAAGTGCCATACGTGATACACGCTTGGGCGATCATGTCTCGAAACAGACATAACTGACTGAGCAGAAGATTGCCATTGCTTTCTGCGGTAGACTGGTTGCCGACCAAGGCTATAGAACCCACTCTGTCCTGTTATTTAATCCATAACTGGAAGGAATAGACGGATTAATACCTTTCCCAAGGATATTTGCGCGTAAGTGAATGCAATGAATTCAGCTGGAATTCGAACTCGGCTCTCCGATTTCTCGTTCCGAGCAGATATCCACTGCGCCACAACGCACATCAAATATGATATCAGATAAATACTTGGTCCTGCTCAATGATATCAATCACCCTACTACTAATGATCCTTCATTAATTGCAACAGCCGAAAAAATAAGACCTGCCCATTGAATGGCCAGTGTATGTCTTAAAGTATTTTTTACAGAGATCGCATCTACTTGGATGATGATGAGGCCAAATTTTATTTTGGAGAAATTGCTAACATGTGAAAATTTCAATTTCACAACCACATGTCTTTAAACAACATTAAGTACAGCGAAAGTAAAAAAAAATACAAAAACAAAAAAAACAAGAACCCACATATTACTTGAAATATCGTCGGTAAAACCAAATCTTACAATGAAAAATGTGACAGATGGCTTTTAAAAAAACTTATCTTGACCTATACAAAATAACCCTAATCTACTGAATTGAATTAATAGTCACGTGCTGTCATAGGAAAAAATACATATTTAAAATCCTGAACTCTGATTGATACAGATTGATACGTTTGTCTCTTTCTTTCTTTCTTTCTTTCTTTGTTTCTTTCTTTCTTTGTTTGTTTCTTTCTTTCTTTCTTTCTTTCTTTCTTTCCTTCCTTCTTTCTTTCTTTCTTTCTTTCTTTCTTTCGTATATATTCTTATGAATAATTATGAATTACATTCCACTGAATTCATTTCCCTGCAATAATAACTTTTTAATTTAAAATTTTCGTTTTAAAATTTCAATTTTTAAAATTTTAATTTTTTATCTACATGTAATTTTTGTCGATTTAAATTTCACTCTTGATATATCGTAAAACAGTAATCGAACATTATAAGATCTATCTAGCATGTACATCGAGCGAACTTAGTACAAATCTATTAAAAGGTCAGTTCGTAATATGCACATGATGAATTCATAACGCATGAAACTTCGGGTTGTGCCATCAACGTAGGATAATAAATATAGTCATATATATATATATATATATATATATATAATTATTTTAGATATCAAATATAGTTTTAAAAATAAACTATAATCCCTGTTTATATTTGACTCCGCCAACATTGTGTTTAATTTGTATTCTTATTAAAATTTAAATTACCTAATGGTCAGTGTATACTCAGCACCTGAAGATTGCGTTGGGTTTAAAACACTGAGTCATGCTACCGGTAAAGGATCATATATATATATATTAGCTCACTGGTGCCCCCTATGTATAAATTTACTCGAGCTACTAGATTAGCAACTAGGCCCCACCCTTTTACAGTGAAACCAATAAAATGTAACTGCAATTTCTACTCCATCTGCTTCTTTTCTCGCACTTCCTGCCTGTGGAATTTGTTTTCCATATACTTGCTTCCTCGACTGCTACAATCTCCCAGAATTTAGATGTAAGGTCAATAGTCATCTCCTATCTCACTAACCTGCATCCTCTCTCTGGTGCTATTTTCTCCGTCTACTCCACTCTCATCACAACAGTATTCTCATCCTTCTCTTATCCATTTCCTGATACCCTCTATAACCTGCCACTCTTTCTCATCACTTTCCTTTTATGTAACCCCCTGCGCACCAGTGGCAGTAAATCTGCCTTGTTGGGGAGAAATGATATATATATATTGAAAATAGATAGATATGAACATATGATAGATACTGAACATAGATAGATAGATAGATAGATAGATAGATAGATAATGTAAGAATTTTTAAACTCCAGAGAAGGTCGCAGTTTCAATTCCATTTTTATCTGAACACGACGAAATAAATTTAACTGCTTTTTACATGTAGATAGATGAAGTGTAACGAACAAGTATATTTCGTATGAATGGTCGATAAATAAATATACAAAAACGAAGACGGGTAACTAAGAAGTCTGTGTATTTAATTAATCAGATATATTTGAAAAGACAGCTACGAAAAAATAGGATTATTGAAATATAGTCAACCGGGTGCGTCTCTCTCTCTCTCTCTCACTCTGTGTGTGTGTGTGTGTGACTAAGCGTTTTTGCTTTTTCATAACATCATTCCACCCAGCGCCATTGAAACTGAAAAACGAGAACAAAAAATACACCAAACAAATTCTAACGACAATCACTATTTCATACACGTTAGTTTTCCGCCATTTTTTCCCCTCCAATGCAGTTCGCTGGCGTTCACACTGCTACTCTGTGCAAATACGTTTGCCCGAAAAGAAAGCAAATGCCCACACTTGCACGCACAGCCGTTGGCAAGCAGACACACGCTCTACTCCTGCTTGAACACGATTTAGAACTAATTGCAAAACAGATTTTATTCATTTGTTTTT
>JBBBDQ010000410.1:2887500-2902500 GCA_037127315.1 Ascarosepion bandense | reverse complement strand
CCAAGCAAGACAACAATACCACCAAGACGCAATTACTTATTATTATGACGATTATCTAAGTTAAACAATGTCAATAGTGAGCGAGAAGAGTAGAGAGTAGTCAGGATTGCTTTTGACTTCTGTATACTTGCTTCCCTGACAGCTACAATCTTTAAGAATTTAAATGCAAAGTCAATTCCCATCATTTATCTCCTTGACTCGCATCCTTTCCCTGACAACCGTTGTATCATGTTTTTACTTCTTTTTCACTCTATTCTCATGCAACGTTCTTCACATCAGTGTTCTCATCCTTCTCTTACCCATTCTCTGAAAACCTCCTGTAACTTGTCCTTCTTTCTCATCACTCACCTCTTATGCAACCCCCTGCGCACCAGTGGCAGTTCTGCCTTGCTTGGTGTGAAATGATTAGAAAAAAAGATAGGTCCTGGGATATATCCCTGGGAGATAACTGTATTAATGCAAAATGAGCCAAAAGACAGATTTCATTTTGCAATTATTTTGATCAATTTCACTCCATGCAAAGCCGTAAAGCCACTAAGACACGACGTTACTGAGTTTAGAAGTAACTAGGGCCAAAATCTTACTAATGAGCGAAAAAGAAAAGGTAATCAGGACAGCTGATATCGAATGACATTGCTTTTAAATTTTTGTAGAATAAAGTTGGCTGGAAAGCATGGAGCAGAAAGGGAGCTTCACAAGTGATAAGTCCGAGGAAAGAAACTGTTAGCAAAGAACTTGCCGTTACATCTAGCAAGCTCAACTGTATATTGATGATTATCAACCCATGCAAGAGAGTAAAGCCACTAAGACAAGGGGTTACAGGGTGTGAAAGAATTGAGAAAAGAAATATTAACAATGAGCGGGAAAGGAAAAAAAATTGATTAAGAGGACAATAGATTTCAAATGAAACTACTTTTAAATCTTTGCAGATTGAAGTTAGCTGAAGAGTATAGAGCTGAAAGGGAGTTCCATATGCGAGAAATGCGAGGAAAGAAACTGTTAGTATAGAAGTTACGGTTACATCTAGCAAGGTCAAATGTAAATTGATTAGTATAACACAAAGCCACTAAGATACAAGGAGTTGCAGGGCGTGAAAGAGTTAGGAACATAAACATTAATAATGAATAGGAGAGGAAGGGTAACCGGAGAACAGCAGATAGCGACTGACATTGCATTCAAATTATTGCAGATTAAAATTGGTTGGAAAACATGGAAACAGAAGGGGGTTTCACACGAGACAAGTGCAAGTAAAGAAACTGCTAGTATATATTTTAGGATCGCATCTAGCCAATACATCTGTAAATTTGTGAAATCTCATAGCCAATCTAGTACTGCGCTAAAATTCAAAGCGTCTAGCTATCATAGCGAAGAGATCATCCGAAAAAATATCTTGAATTTATAAAAAAACAATAAGGGAAGATTACTTTGTGACTGTGGAAATTAACTGAAGCCGAGCAGCCAGATCAGAATCAATAATGTTGCTGGTTTTTCTTTAGGTTTTATCAAGGAGTTCAAGGTAAATAGTGGGGGTACCTGACCATATGTTACAGCAATATTCTAAGCCTAGATGAATTGTAGACTTATAGATAAATAGATTCTCAATAAAAAAAAGTCTCGCAGGACATAGCAAACCAAATTTCTTAGCGGATGACAGCAATAGATTGAATATAGTCCTTCTACTTCATGTCAGCTGAAGACGTTAGCCCGAGAAGACATAACGAGTCACTTTCCGGGAGGTTAGCATTAGCCATGCTGATGGAAGGCAGAGAAGGGTCTCTCAGATAATTAATGGCGACAAGTTTAGTTTTTGAGACGTTAAAATTAACCAGGCATTTTTGACTCAACATTATTCGGACTATTGTCCTCATCGTTGTTACTATTTGTACGACCGTTTCGACCGTTGTACGCTCCGGTCTTCTTCAGGTGCTAGAAATTTCGAACCAAGCCATTTATTACAATCACTGGGGAAATATCATCCTTATTCTTTGCGTAAAGCCCCAATTGGAAGTAATGAGTTATCTCACTCTAACACTGCAAGTGACTTGGTCACCACTGCTGTAGTCTGGTATTGAACTCACAACGCTTTGGGTCAAGTCACATGAACTAACCAATGTCTACAGGCTACAGCAGGGGTGAAAAAGTAACTTGCAATCGAGGCTTTACGCAAGGAATGAGGATGGTATACCCCAGTAAAAGGTTCGGTTCGAAATTTCTAACACCTGAAGAAGGCCGGATTGTACAACGGCCGAAACATCGTACAAATAGCAACAAAGATGAGGACAATAGTCCGAATAATGTAAACGACGACGCTAATCTCCCAGAATGCAACACACTGCGCTTCTTTGGCCTCACATTCTCAAAATTGAGTCTATAGCTACATCTACCGCTAAGAAGGCTGTGTCACTCTGTCGGGCCAGATTTTTTTTTTTGTTTTTTGTTTTTTCACCAGAATCCATATTGCATATTTATAAATCTACCATTCGTCCGTGCATCAAATTCTGCTGTCAAATCGGGTCGGGTGCACCTGCTCTTTATCTAATTCTCCTCGACAACATCCAAAGAAGGATCTGCAATACAGTCGATACCGATATGACAGCTCGACTTCAGTCACTTTCTCACCGACAGGTTGCGGTTATTAGATTGGCAACTAGGCCCCATCCTTTTACCGTCAAATTAGTCAAATGTAATTCTATCAGTTTCTTCCCTCGCCCTTCCCACTCGTGGAATTCCCTTCCATTTATTTCTTAGCCGATAGCTACAATCTCTAAAATTTTAAGTGCAATGTCGATTGCCATCTTCTGTTTTCTTGATTTTTAACTTTCTCTTATCCTTTCTTTGATATCACTGGTAACTCGTGCCCTTTTTCTTTGTCTTTCACTGCACTGTGCACCAGTGGCAGTATTGTCAGGAGCCAAAGGATGATAATATATATATATATATCTGATGAAGCACTGAATGTCGAAATGCGTAATGCATTTCTATCAAATCTACTTTCATGAATCGTTTACACTATCCAAATTTAAAATTTGTAGGGCATATCTATAACATAATTCGATAACACACAAACAAACACAAATATATATATATATATATATATATATATGTGTGTGTGTGTGTGTGTGTGTGTGTGTGTGTGTGTGTTTGTGCGTGCGTGTGTGTGTGTATATATTGCTAAGTATTTGACATATATGTAAATAGCACACTTTTTTCTCTCCCCCCACACATATATATATACAAATGAATAATTAACGAAAAAAATAATTGCAACGTTCAAAACATTAATTTAAAACAGTGCTCAATATAAAAATAGACCAATGAATATTTATTATTAATTATTACTTTAGAATATGTACAAACTACGAACTACTACAAAATTGTACATTCTGTTTCAAAACTGAAAGAACAATGTCTCATCAGGTAGTTAAAAATGATGGTAATAATAATTACCATCATTAGTTATGATGGTTATAATTATTACCATGGTTCTAAATAATAATAATAATAATAATAATGATAATATATATATATATATATATATATATATATATATATATATGTGTGTGTGTGTGTGTGTGTGTGTGTGTGTGTGTGTGTGTGAAATAAGATCAAATACAGATCGAATTTGGATTAGAACAATATAATGAAAAATGGGAAATGTTTATCGGCCCAACGTGTCTCTTTTGTGTTGAATCTTCGTCGTAAAATGAAATATAGAAAAAAAATATAGTCGTTTTTCCTTGAATTCGGAACTCCCTAAATTATATTAACGATTCTGTAACAATTCGAATGCACGTGAAACTGATTAACCAATGAAAACCAAATACCAAAAAAAAAAAAAAAAATGCCTTAATTCTTTTTTTCTATTTTTTTATCAACTAATGAAACTTTAATAAAAGTAAAACGTGTTACATTGATAAACGTTTCCTATCTGTTCTTCATTTTATCATATAAAAAACAATTATTTCACTTCTCCAATTTAATATATTAGCCCTAATGAATTTATATCTTCGTGTTGTATTTTTAAATTTCTTCAGATCTGCGATTTTGGGAATAATTCTTATTTTTGTGTAGGTGATTTCATCATTTTTTGAAATGCCAAAGGATTTAGTTTTATACAATGTAACGAAGGAATGTATCTATCTGCAATTAATTTCCAGCCAAAGTTTGAAATTTCTATTTCTTTGCCGCTTCTGTTGTCTCCCACACATTTTCTTCCTTCTGAGCATTTTTTCATTTTCCTCTTTGTTAAGTCCAGACATCACGTGACCGACATCTGCATCTGTTTATTTTTTACTTCCTGTCTAAATTTGGAGTCTCTTTCTTTCTGAGCCGTTTTCATTGGCTCTTTCTTCTCGGTTCTTTCTCTTTTGTTTCCCTCTTTGCTTCCCATTTCCTCTGTGTCCTTCTCTTTCCTCTTTCGTTCGCTCTTTTTTTTTCTTTTTGCTTTCTCATCTTTTCTACCCTCTTTCTTTTTTCTCATCGTTTTTAATATCATCTTCCTGCGTACGGAAAGGTTTCCAAAAATAAAAGAAAGTGAGTTTTTTAAATTTTCTTTTAAAAATAACGTTTATTACCATCATTATTAACTACCTGATGAGACATTGTTCTTTCAATGTCGAAACAAAATGTACTGTTTGTAGTAGATTGTATGTGCTAAAGTATTATTTATAATATATACAAATCAACCATCCGACCGTACTGTTGTTATATCTGGTCAGGTGCTCCTGCTGTTCATCTCAGGGTTCTCGACAGGCTCCAAAGGAGAATCTGTAATGTGATCAGTCTAGACCTGTCAGTTCGATTCAAACCACTTTCTCACCGGCGGGGTGTGGCTTCTCTCTGTCTTTTCAACAAATATTTTAATGGTTTCTGCTCCGACGAATTAAAGCCACTGGTGCACCCCTACACAATAATTTACTTGAGCAACCAGATTGGCAACAAAGTCCCAACCTTTTACATTTAAATCTACCAAATGCAGCCTACTCAGCTTCTTTTCTCGCAACTCCCGCCTGTGGATCTCACTTCCGTATACTTGCTTTCCTGGCAGCTACAACCTCCAGGAATTTAAATGCAAGTCAATACCCATCTCTTATCCACTTAACTGCAGTCCTTCTCTCGTCCTTTCTACATCACCCCACGTATCTTGTTCTTTTACTTTCCCACTCTACCTTCGCAACTGTTATCACTGTATTCCCATCCTTCTTTTGTCCTTTCTCTGACACCCCCCCCTGTAACTAGTTCGTCTTTCACCCTCCTCCTGCTAAAAACTTTTACTCTCTTATGTAGCCCCTTTTCGCATTAGCCGTGGTACCGCCTTGCTTGGGGTTAAATTATATATATATATATATATATATATATATCCGCATGCTGACAGTACGGCTAATTTTAATAGATAGATAGATTTATGTCATCTCCCCACTAAAATGATCTAACACAAAGTCGATTTTATGACGGGGAACGCAAGCATTATATATATATATAATGCTTGCGTTCCCCGTCATAAAATGGTGTCCAAACTTATATATATATATATATAAGGTTTGGACAGCAAACATTCCTGGAAGTATTTTTTTTCAATCAATAGACTCTATAAGAATAATTTAATCAACATTTTATTTAGTTTACCCAGTAGTCTAAGCTTTTCAGGAGGTAAAGAATATAAAAATTGTCCATAGTTTTTATTGTTCAGAGCACTTTCGGATAGTGCTTTAGCTATTCTCAAGGGTGTTGTATTAAGTATATTCATCCTCCGTGCGTTATACTGCATAGTAGTTTTTACTGTCTCGCCATTCTTGTAGAAAAATAACGGTTTTGAGATATGCCGGTTGGGTAGACGTGAGGGTAGCAACTATTTTTAGAAAACACATAACACGCCATCTACGATACTAAGTTTTATACTGATGGTATTTAATATATATATATATATAGCTTCGACTATTTTTAGTTTTTGTTATTGTTTTCATCTTTTAGTATGGTTGTGTTTTCGACGAGGATTTACCGGAATTGTGTACGTAGCCTGGCATGTTTTTTTAAATGCCTAAAAATGTTTGAATTATCGTTTAACTGTAGTGTCAAACGTCGTGAGAGCGAGTTTATGGCAAAAATACCTTTCTAAATGTAAACTTTTGAAAAAAAATTCATTTTGTCACTAAACATCATTAGGATTTAACGCTATGTAACAACGTCTCCCTGATTATGGGGGTTGAGCTAGTCTTTGACCTTTTAAAACCCTCTAACTTTAAATAGAACTCATCACTTGATAAGACTCGGATAGTGTCGAAACAAAATGACTATTTTTATAATGATATTATATTTATGTTATAAATTCTAAATAAATACTATTCGTACTACATTTTAAGAATAGTGTTTCTTTGGATACGGAATTTTACTCCGTCCATACCTCCCCCTATACTATTCTTTGATTCTGTGACTTAGGGATTAGCGACTCCAACTTACACGAAATCGGTCAAGTTTCAATCCCAGCCTGGGGCAGATGGAAGTATTTTTTTTTAAATCATATCACCCCAAGCAAGGCGGTGACGCCACTGATGCGCATGGGGCTACTTAAGAGCAGAATGATTGGAAAAGAGAAAGCAAGGAACCGTATCCTAAACAAGAAACAAGGGATGAGCCTCTTCACCTGTTCAATAGACTTGGGTGGAGTGTGAACCGGGCGATAGTTAAGTCTATCTACTCCAATTGAAAACAAAAAAAAGAAAAGAAAAAAGTGAAAGATTTGTAAAGAAAAAAAAAGAAAAATGACTTATTAAGTTTTAACTTAAAGTCAAGTCAAAAAATTTTCTAAAAATAAAATCAAACCTACAGTTTGACATGAAAAGTTTAAAAATTAAGGAAAAATATTGGGCAAAAACGGAGAAGAAAGCAAAACAAAATAATATGGCATAGTGATTCCAAGTCGCTAGCCGCACTGATACAGCGAAACGGACTGATAAATATTATTGAACAATCTAGAGAGAAAACTTTAGCCACACTGATGAGCTGTGATATAGCAAAACAGGATTGTATGTGGATGGTGTATATATATATATATATATATATATAATGTTGAATATTCGGAGAGCTTTAACATGGCTTATGCCTCGAAAAGAAATATATATATATATATATATATATAAATATAAAATGAGTTTATTTTTTCTTTAATAGAGCAGATTCATGCTGACCTCGAGGTTTCGTGAGTGCACCGTTACGACGCTCTCACTCGTCTTGACGTATCATAAGTGAGAGCATCAGAACCGTGTCCTTACAAAACTTCGAAAATCGGCATGAATTTGCTCTATCAACGAAATAACTTCTTTGTAACTATCAACGCTTTATCAATACCACGATATCGAGCACTTTACGATAAAAAAACCCTGCTTGCCAAGATACAGTTTATCAGTTATAACCACTGAAAAATAAATATAACAACCTTGGCGATAAATACTATCACAATTAAACAGTATATATATATATGTATATATATATATATATATATATATATATATATATATATAGTCTAGAAAAAATATTTTCACCGTTTATTTTAACATATCACCTGAATAACAGTATTGTTCTGAAACATGATTTATTTTTGTGTAGTGATATTAATATGATATTAAAATTATATATATATATATACTGGCAGCATTATCTTTTTTATAGAAGTTTCATTAGAGAGGAATGACAATGTAGTGTGTTCAAGCTTTTTATTCAGTTCTTCTTGTGTTCGTATAAGTGTTTTCTTTTCTGGACATAAAGTGTGTAAAAACTGTCCGAATATTCTATATATCCGAACGCTTTCGGCTATTCTTTTAACCATCATCGAACATGTATTCTTTTTAGATATTCATTTAAAAATTGTTAAAAAATTCGTATTAATAGCAAATAGAATAGCCGAACCGAAAACGCTTGGATATGTTGAATATTCGGAGAGTTTTAACATGGTTTATGCCTAGAAAAGAAATCACTTAGTATAGGAACACAAGAAAAATTGAATAAAAAGATTGTTCGCAATAGATTGACAGTCAGGCTTTTTTTAGACACACACACACACACACACACACACACACACACACACACATGTATATATATGTGATATATATATATATATATATATATATATATATGAATGGGAGAGTTGAGTGAGTGGTTTTACAGCCCAGAATAAAATCAATTTCTATTCAAATCCGTATGTTCTCTTCCCCTTTTGCCCAGCCGGGCTTTTTAAAATATGTTCAAGGATTTTCCTTTTGAATCCTTTGAATCCATCTGCTTTCAGGTGCTTTTAGCGTTACTAATACATTGTCATTTCTTCATGTGACAGCCATCTTCAAGGGCCCCATTACTCCCACCTCGAATCCCAAATTTTTCTTTCCTTCCATGCTTCCTTTCTTTGAATTCCTTCGTTCCATTACCATTGTAATTCCTGATTTTCTCTCTGAGCTTTTTAGAAGACGAAACCGGTGACATTTACTTTTTTCGAATCTTTTTAAAACTTCAATTTCTTTCTTCCAATATTTTTTTCTTTAGTTGATGCTCTTAATCTTTCGTTCTTCCTTTTGCTTTTCATTCTTTTTAAATAAGTTTTTTAACGTTTCATTTCATTCGTTCTGTCTTCCTCTATTTGTCCGTATTTTTCATTCATATCGCCTTTATTTTTTTGATTTTTTTCATCAATTTTTGCTTTCTCAATATTACATTTCTTTCTTTTGTTTTTTCTTTCTTTGAGATTGTTTTCTTTTATTTTGCTTCGTTCTATCATCATGTCGTTGTTTCTGTTTTTCTTACAATATTTCTCTCATTTTATATTATTTCTTTCTTCTTTCTGTCGTCTGGTAATCTTTCTTTCTTTTTATGCATGTTTTATTTTATTAGTTCATTTTATTATCATTCTGACATTGCTTGATGTCCTTCATTCACATAAAATATATTTGTCCTTTTTCTTCCATGATTTTTTCCCTACATAATTTCTATTTTTTCTATTATTTTATAGCTTTTATTTTCTTCTCTTGATGCGTTTTTTGATTTTTACATTTTTTTATTTATTTGTTTATTTATTTCTGTTTCCGCACTTTTCCTTCTTTCTTTCTTTCTTTCTTTCTTTCTTTCAATTATTTATTTTCCTGTTTTATTTCATTATTTCATACCCTTAACAATTGGATATTTTTATTTTCCGTTTTATTGTTTGCTTCTTTCTTTCTTTCTTCCTTTCTTTCTTTCAATTATTTATTTTCCTGTTTTATTTTATTATTTAATTCCCTTAACAATTGGATATTTTTTATTTTCCGTTTTATTGTTTGCTTCTTTCTTTCTTTCTTTCTTTCTTTCTTTCTTTCTTTCTTTCATTCATTTATTATTAATTTATTTGGTGTCAATATTCTATTCTACAACCGACTTGTCTTATAAACTCGATTTTATTTATATTTACTCTATATTGTTTTTATTTTATCTTTTTGTCCCAACCTTTCTTTCTTTCTTTCTTTCTTTCTTTCTTTCTCATATTGTCTTTCTCTCTTAATTTTCTCAAGTTTTAATCCTTTTTTCTTTCTATTCCTACTTTTTCTTTCTTTCTTTCTTTCTTTTTCTTTCTTTCTTAATATTCCAACAATTTCTTTCTTTCTTTCTTTTTTTCTTTCTTAATATACCCATGTTTTTCTTCTTTCTTAATTTTCTCAAACTTTAATTCTTTTTTCTTTCTATTTTCATACTATTTTGTTCTTTTTCATTCTTTCTTTCTTTATTTTTCTCCTCTCTTTCATTCATTCTTTCAAATGTCGATATTATTCTCTCCAAACAGGCTTTTTTTTTATTATAGATTTCTTTCTTTATGTTATGTCTCCACATTGTCCTCATCTTCCTTTTTCTCCACCCCACTCACTTTTCTTCTCTCTTCATAATTTCATGATTCTTATCTGAAATTGCCTTAATGAAAAATGTTTCTACATCTCTCAATCTTTCATTAATTCTCCTATACTCTGCTATTGATTACCAGCCGACCATTTCCATTCCATCTTGAAAGCAGCAAAATATTACCCCCCCTCAAAAAAAAAAAATTACCATCAATAATTATTCAAAATCAAAAAGCAGGATACTTACAAAATAAACGCAACAATAGCAACAACGTTGTAAAAAACAAACAATATATAAACAAAGAAATAGCAAAACGCAGGGCATGAATTAAAATTCATTTTATTATATTTTTAAGTGATGCACCACAAAGATGGGCGTAAATAAGCCTGGCGGCCCTGAGTATAACGAATACGAAAAAGCGAAATTGAAATATGAGATAAGATTCTTATGAGATTCTCGGAAATAAAGACAAATATTCAAAATGGGGAGAGAAAGAGAAAAATACGATCGGTGAGAAGATAGCGTTTAGAGTTGAAAATAACAAGAGAGCGAGTGTGTGTGTGTGTGTGTGTGTGTGTGTGTGTGTGAGTGAGAGAGAGAGAGAGAGGGAATATCGGAAAGTGTGACGCTAATTAGAAAGCAAAAGAAAGGGAGAGAAAATAAACCAATGTTGGTTCATGTCGGAGAAAGAAAGAAAAAAGAAAGAAAAAAAGAAAGTGGACAAGAAGAAATGAATGGAAGATAGAAAGAAGATGGGAACTTTAGAAATAAAAAAATGACAGAAATGTAGAAAGAAAGAGAAAAAGAACAAGAGCATAGAATGAAGCAGAATAACACACAATTTAAAAGAAAGAAAGAAAGAAAGAAAGAAAGAAAGAAAGAAAGAAAGAAAGAAAGAGCAAGTTTGAGAATATTAAGAAAGAAAGATAGAAAAAAGGTAAAAGACAGAGAGTGGAAATATAAAGAAAGAAAGAAAGAAAGAAAGAAAGAAAGAAAGAGCAAGTTTGAGAATATTAAGAAAGAAAGATAGAAAAAAGGTAAAAGACAGAAAAAGAAGGAGTGGAAATATAAAGAAAGAAAGAAAGAAAGAAAGAAAGAAAGAAAGAAAGAAAGTGGACGAGAAGACGAATAGAAGATAGAAAGGAGGTAGAGAATTTTGAAAAGAAAAAATGACATAAATGTTGAAAGAAAGACAAGAAAATAGAATGAAGCAGAATAACATACAATTTAAAAGAAAAAAAGAGTGAACAAAGAAAGAAAGAAAGAAAGAAAGAAAGAAAGAAAGAAAGAAAGCTTGCTTAGAGAACGAGGTGGGTTTATCAAAAAAGAAAATGACGAAAATATAGAAAGAAAAACAAAACGACAATATAATAGAACAAAAAACAATAAAAACAATTAAAAAGAAAGAAAAGAAATAGAAAGAAGGAATTGGAATATTAAGAAAGAAAGAAAGAAAGAAAGAAAGAAAGAAAGATTACCAGACGACAGAAAGAAGAAAGAAATAATATAAAATGAGAGAAATATTGTAAGAAAAACAGAAACAACGACATGATGATAGAACGAAGCAAAATAAAAGAAAACAATCTCAAAGAAAAAAAAAAACAAAAGAAAGAAATGTAATATTGAGAAAGAAAGAAAACATTTTCTTGATAAACAGAAAGACATCGAAGAAATTAGATAGATAGATAGATAGATAGATAGACAGATAGATAGATAGATAGATAGATAGATAGATATTGAAGGAAATGACATAGATAGATAGATAGATAGATAGATAGATAGATAGATAGATAGATAGATATTGAAGGAAATGACATAGATAGATAGATAGATAGATAGATAGATAGATAGATAGATAGATATTGAAGGAAATGACATAGATAGATAGATAGATAGATAGATAGATAGATAGATAGATAGATAGATAGATATTGAAGGAAATGACATAGATAGATAGATAGATAGATAGATAGATAGATAGATAGATAGATAGATAGATAGATAAACATCTAGAGAGGAAGATAAAACATGAAAAAACGATAAATTCGAATGGAAAAGCGCTGTAAATATATTAAAAAACATAGACAGAAGAACTGAAAAAAATTACAAATGCTGCTAGAGAATGGAAAATGTGATGTTTCGGAATGTGATAGATATTAAAAGAATTATTACAAATGTGACTAAAAATAAATTAAAAGCAGCCGATTTATTCTTACGCGATCCTACACTTCCACTAAATATTTAATTCCTAGCCTACTTTAACTTTCATTTTTAATTGTTTAAAATGATATTCATTAATTTTTCTTAATTTGCACGCGGCATCGATTGGTGACTTGGAATTCATAAACTTATTTATCACACTTATATTAATTATACTTCCAATTTAACTGTATTAATAGCACAAACATACGCGCCTGCTCACATACACACAAACATATATATATATATATATATATATATATATATATATATATATATGTTTCTGAGATGAGATGTTGTAAGTATTTACAGTATTTTTTACTGTTGTCCTCATCTTTATTGTCTTATTCCTTTCGGACGTTGTACGATCCGGCGTTCTTCAGATTATATACGTTGGAATTTCGCACAGAAACTTTATTTAGTCTACAGGGGTAGATTGTTCTAGTTCAGTGTGCCATGCTCTTTCTGATTTTTTCAGTTTCAGTTAATTCCCTTTAGTAACTCAACTCTCCAAGTTCTTCTTTCCTCTGCTGTGGACAGGTATTGAACTTATAATTATTTCGCTCAATTCAATATTATATGACTTCAACCAACGCTTTCATCTACTAGGCCATGCGTCTAGTTGATAAAATGTACAACTGCCGAAACATCGTTAATAACAATAAAGGTAAGGAGAACTGTCCGAATATATATATATATATATATATATATATATATATATATATATATATATATATATATTAAGATAAACTTTCAAAATTCAAAAATGTTGAATGAACATTTCAACATGAAATCTCTAAGAGGGATTTCACGCCTCCTCAGCAACAGTCAGTCTATATCAAAATGAGAATAAAAATAAGATTAAAAAGAGAAAAAAAAAATAAAAAGATAAAGAAATAAAAAAATAAAAATAAATAACGGTTAAGATTTGAGAAACATACGTCACAAAAATCTTTTTTGAAAATCAGTCTATTTTTGGTTTTTACTTTTACTTATTTTTAATCTCATTTTGATATAGACTGACTGTTGCTGAGGAGGCGTGAAATCTCTTTTAGGGATTTCATGTTGAAATGTTCATTCAGCATTTTTGAATTTTGAAAATTTATTTTAATTTACATTGGCTCTGTAATTTTAATTACATTGAGCTCTCCTCCTGTATCATTTTTTAATATTAAAATTTTTAATATTAATTAGGATCAGGTTCTTGGAATTTACTTTCTTTTCCGTTTCGGATTACAGTAATTTAATAAAATAATATATATATATATATATATATATATATATATATATATATATATATATATATATGACATTAGGATCCTTTCTGCCAATACATTATCAAAGGTTCTCGTTGGAAGACTTTTAAAATGATAGACAGGACACATAAATATGACATGCAAAAGGGAAGGTGGAACTCACTTAAAAACAACATTTTAATCAAAATTATTTAAAACGGTGATAAACGTCAACATAAGAGCAATAAAATGGAAAAAAGGGACTCACAAACATTCCAACAGCCGTAAGAAGCTAATGAAATGCTCTTTCTGTCTGTACAGGCTAGGCTGATGTATTTTTAAGTACACAGCCCCCAGAACAGGTAGATGATAGGCCGAGCGGGCGCTGTGCAGAACAGAAAACCATGCATCCTCATACCAAGAGCACACTCGTGATTGCCCAGTAGATGTCGTACGATGGCCGAGTCGTGAACAGCTTGAGTGTTTCTTGAAGGCCATCTTGGACTAGCCGAACGTACATTTTCGGGGACGTGCTGTGCTACCCGTGATTCTAACCTCAGATTGGTACGTCCTATGTAAACCGCATCGTATCGGCATTTGAACTTGTAAACAACTGAATTTTTACGAAAATAGGACAACCCATCTTTACTAAAAGATGGAAACACAGTTCGAGTCTGAAACACAGCACGCAACTTAACTGAAAAATAACACGACTAAACACACGCCGAAACATTGTCAGTTATTAACTGACATTTTCCAATGTCCGTTAATATATATATATATATATATATATATATATATATATATATATATATATATATTGATTACTTAGTTTTGGGTCATAATAAAATTAGACCAGTACACAGTTGTATGAAAAATTGTTAAATAAAATTATATATTAGAAAAACTTGAATATTCTTCATTTGTAAGCGAGTTATTACGCGACCTAAGTTTCTATTAATGAAAGAACAGAAATTATGCCTAAGTGTAACCATACCATTCCGGCTTTTTGCCACATCTAAGCTGTGCGTAGACAATCACCATAAAATGACTATTAGGTTTATACAACCATGGATGAAAACGTTATAATTTCTTGAAATTTGAAAAACTGCGCGTTCAAAAATTCCCCGTTACGTGAGCGTTGTTAAAAAAAACGGTAAAATCAGTTATTGCAAATCATCTGAAGACACCAGGTGGTAGAAACCTAGGTCACATAATAACTCGTTTATAAATGAGGAATTTATGAGTGTGTGTGTGTGTGTGTGTGTGTGTGTGTGTGTGTGTGTGTGTGTGTGTGAATAGGTAGGTAGACATTTTTTCCCCTTAACCTGAGGATCTTTTCGGCCAACACTTCTTTAAAGGATACTTTTGGCAAGGTTAACTGACACAAAACGGAAGACTAACTATGGAGACAAACGGGAATAGAAGAGCAGGATTGGAACGCTATTTAGAAATAATTTAATGTAAGGAATTTACGAATGAAAGAGAAAAATCTCCAAAAGTGTATAAAAGTATTTTACTCGCAGCCCAATAAATAACGAGAGAACGCATGAAGTTCTCTTTTATATATATATATGCGTTGTGGTGCAGTGGATATCGGCTCGGAACGGGAAGCCGAGTGCGAATCACAGTTGATATTTCTTGCATTCACTTATACGCAAATACCCTTGGGGAAAAGTATTAATCCGTCTCTTCCTTCCGGTTATGGGTTATG